>JAJMJM010000006.1:0-339850 GCA_030563565.1 Saturnispora sekii
AAGCCAGCGCAAGTGGTTTAGTGGTAAAATTCAACGTTGCCATCGTTGAGCCCCTGGTTCGATTCCGGGCTTGCGCATTGTTTTCCGAGATAGTTTAGTGGCTAGAATTTCCGCTTGTCACGCGGGAGACCCGGGTTCAATTCCCGGTCTCGGAGCTTGTATTTTTCCAATACCTTTTTGCGATTGCCTTGTTGTAAAAGGAAGGCTATTAATATCGGTTCAGGCCATTACATAATCGAATCCCTTATTTTTAAATTGTGATCTTTGTTTTTTTCTTTGTTATTATTATTAATTCAGATGATGTTCGGCAGATACCTATGGCTTTTCTTGACGTTGGTATTTTCAGTCGCGGGGACTTCAGAGATAATATCAGAGCATACTAATAATTGGGCGGTTATTGTCTCAACGTCAAAATTTTGGTTCAACTATAGACATATTGCCAACTCATTGTCATTATATCGTACAGTGAAGAGGTTGGGGATACCGGATTCTCAAATCATTTTGATGCTAAGTGATGATATTGCTTGTAACCCTAGAAATGCATTTCAGGGGGAGGTTTTCAATAACGCGGATAGACAATTAGAATTATATGGTGATAATGTTAAAGTGGATTATAGGGGTTATGAAGTCACGGTGGAAAATTTCATTAGATTATTAACTGACAGGTGGCCTGAGGAACACCCTAGATCCAAGAGATTATTGACAGATGAAAATTCGAATATCTTCATCTACATGACTGGTCATGGTGGTGATGAGTTTCTCAAATTCCAGGATGCGGAGGAGATTTCGAGTTACGATATTGCTGATGCCATTGAACAGATGCATGAAAAGAAGAGATACAAGGAGATTTTTTTCATGATTGATACATGCCAGGCTAACACGATGTACTCAAGGTTTTATTCTCCAAATGTTTTAGCGTGCGGATCTTCCGAAATCCATGAATCATCATATTCTCACCATTCTGATACTGATATTGGGGTGGCAGTTATTGATAGATTCACATATTACAACTTGGAGTTTTTAGAAAATGTGACGGTGGATTCAAAACAGACTTTGCAGGATTTATTCGATACTTACTCTTACGAAAATATTCATTCAACGGCTGGTGTTAGAACAGATCTATTTAGCAGAGATCCTAAGGATGTTCTAATAACCGAATTTTTCGGCAATGTACAGAATACTGTTGTGGACAATGTTGAACATGGTTTATTGAACTCTTTTGATTCCTCAAAATTGAAGGATGTCAAAAAAGTAGAGAAATATCAAAAACCTTCCAATTTAACTACCACCCGAGATAAATTTTATCTGGGGAAGTCGATAAAGTTGAATGTTAAACAAAGCGAAGCGAACTCCACTTACATTTTTATTCTAGCTTTACTTTCATTGTCATTTGTCTTCTATAAACTTTTATAAATAAACAAGGAACCAACTGGGCAATATCATAGTTTAATATTACCTTACCAACTTGAACAATCTGATGACATCTGCTTTTAGATTTTTGTAGAAATGGAAATCATCAATTGAAACGTTTGAACTCTCCTCAGTACCTAAATTGGTCCAACCATCGTCGGTATTGGTCCTGTATTCATCTGATGAACCCATGGTATTATTCAACTCCTCCTCAATAGACTTGCTCAAGGTTTCAATTTGTTGTAAATGGCCATCATTTTGAGTGCTGCCCCCGTCAGTAAAGATCAAATCACAAATTTCGAAATTCATTATATCTTCAATAACATTCGTCGAAAATAAGGTGCCATCTGATGAAGATTCGGGTGATGGCATTCTGATAATCTTTGGTGCAATATCTGCACAATTGACCCCTGAACATGCATTTTTGGGTTCCATTTCAAATGGACCAATGAAGTCCTTGTTGCGAGATTCAGCCGTCATGCTATCGATGGGAGTGGGATAATTGAATTGATTGGATAAGGAACGGGCGTAATCGATGTTTAAATTGTATTTCAAAACCATTATCCTCCAAATTTTCGAAACCAAACCAATCAATTTGTTAACGCTAGATAGCTTCATATGCCATGTGTTCTTAAGGGATATTATGGTTTGATCGATAAGGAAGATCTTCATATTGAAATCTTTAAATTCATTATCATTCTGTTGGGTGTGAGCGTTATTAATATTTGTGGCAAATATATTCATAAGCATGATCAACTCGTCAATAGGAATATGGTTTTTGATCTTCCAATTAAACTTCATCATATTCCTTGACGATAATCCTAAAAAGAGATGCAAGTAACGTATCAAACTGGGAAGTAAACTGTTATTCAAGTCAGTGTATTGATAATAGAGATTATTGAGAGTCAAATTGAGATTGACATTAGCATCATTGTTGCTGGCTGTGTAATATGGATTCAAAATGATCTTTTTCTGTAACATGATCAATATTTTATCACTCAATAAGTTCATGGAAAAAATAAAGTAATGATAATTATCCAAACATAGTTGTTCTTCCGGTGGTATGTTGTTAAATTCGTTCCCCATCCTCTTTATGGCACCTTTACAAGCTATGAATAAATCGTTGATTTTATTTTTCAAATGATTGATATCCTCCGGTTTCAATTGAATGTTCAGACCATTAAAACGGGTATTCAATTCGTCCAATATTAAAGTAAATCTATATTGACAATTCAGGTACATCATAGTGCAGTTAGTGGATTTATCCGAATTTTCTATCAGCAGGCTGGTATCGAAGTCATTCAATTTGATCAATGGGGACAAATTCAAAAAGAAAGACACCATATTATCCAACAAAAAGATTTGCCACCAGATAAGTTTTCTCGTTTGAACCAGTTCGGTATTTTTCAAACCATGGAACATGACAGGATCCCTATTCATTTGATAAAATTGACATATTCTCAGGATTTTTGAAATATTTATTAGGGATCTTCCTGCTTTCAAATTGATCAAAGATTGTATAAGAACGTTCATTTGCAATATGGAAAGAGACATCACTCTGGGGTGATTGAGCCATTTATCATTCAATTTTTGGAAGATGTCAAAGTATTTATTGGCCTCATCCTTATAAGTGATGATACTGTCTATGGAGCCCTTCCCGCTGGGCAAATATTCATACACCGAGCTAACAATTGAGGAATAATAGACTGCGTATAGCAAAGTGTAAAATTCCAGAAGATTTGATGGAATCAACTCACAGTAACTTTTATTATACCAATAAAGAAAATCAGTGATTCTTTCGGGTATGACATCATAACTACCTTTGTAGTAAATGATGAATTCATACAATTTTTCAATGTTTTCCTTGATGAATAACCCGCAATACCAGAATTCTTCATACTTTCTTTTGAAGCTTTTCAAATTTATTATTGGTAAGATTGAATAGACATTATCTTCAAATATTGTAACCAACTCATCCGAGCGTTCTTTTGATGGTAAGTTTTCAATGAAAATAATGAATTGGTTTGAGAATTGACTTGAATATTGGCTGTACATTTTGACATCTGCTGGCTGTTGATTTGTTGTGTTGACTGGGTAGAAATTCTCAAAAGGAAGTCTTGGTTCTGATGGTAAATTAAGCGGGTATTCTTCTTCTTCAGGTCCTCCTTCATTACCATACAGTTGATCATTGTATCTTTTATTCTCCTGGTAGTTGTTGAATTCTTCCTCATTATTGTTCTTATAACCGACGAGTGATGATTGGGGGATCGATTCTTCCTTCACAATCGGGATCGGCTCCTCAATAGTGATCAAAGGAGGTACCGAATCTTGATCCTCCACGGGATCACCCCGATTTTCACCAGTCGGTTCTTGTAGCTCCAACTTTACTCCCTTCAGTTTCAAGTTCTTCTTCTTATCATTATCAAAATATTTACAAGCCAGCAAGATCTCATCTAGTTTGTCCGGATTTTTATCTGCCAGCGTCTGACAGTTGGAGCAAGTGGGTGTTTCCCTTGTACATTTTATCTTTCGTTGATGGCATGGAATGCAGCTATAAATCTTCCGTTGTCTTTTTCTTTGCACTTTAAAGACTTTACCATCGGGGAGGATCAGTGAATTTGTTGGGTGGACATTTGGTAGTACTTTATTCGTCTTCACCGTCCGTGTTTCATTGGGTGGTTTCTGGTTTCGACACATTGTTTAACGGTTTGGGGGGTGTCCGCAATCGCTCTCTTTTCGCTTTAAATTTTTCACCCCCTATTTGAACAGAGACGTTCGATATTGATAAAATTTGGGGTTGAAGTGGTCATAAAACGTAACTAGGGCTTTGATTTTACAAGAAGAACGATCAATATGACAAGAGGGTGATTACAACCAATAATACCTTTTTTTTAATTGAATAAACTCCAATTTTACCTTGAAATCAGAGGTTTGCAGAAAAGCCCATGACTGGACCTTAACACCCTTTACTGGATCTAATTAACAAGAAAAAGAGCCACAGCAGCAAATTATGGCCATATCCAATGAAGTACCGCTTTTTTGATTTTATAACTTGTAGCGGTAAAGATCAAGTTACTCGGTTCAATCGCGTCAGACACGTGACTACGAGGTGGCCCCATTCTGGTTTATAAATTTTGCCTTGCTTCTACCTTATCTCTTTTCGGAGTGGCGATGGAGATGCGGATGGTCTTGGCATTTACACCCGCTCTAAAACAATTACATCTCACGGAAATATACGGATTTCGGGGATGTATGTCCTTGGATTGTTCTTTTTCCGGTATCTTCTTATCGGTGTCAAAAAAATATTTAAGCAGACAACTTTCCGTTGAATTGGGATTTACCATTTCATCTCTTGTAAAGGTTAAAATGGTTGGTTTGCCATTAGATAATGGTGAAAATGAGAAAAGATCCTTTAAGAAATTGGGATTGGGTTTTGTATTGATTGGATTGATGACATTGTCGTATTTCGGGGTTACATTACCGAAAGGTAATGGTGGTTCCGAAATAGTGGGATCAAAGTGTTATCAACCAGATTACTACAGACCAAGTACTTACAAAGAAAACAAGGAGGTGTTGCTCAAGATCATTAACGATGAAACGTTCAGAAACCAATCGGCTGTGAAGTTACAAAAGGCAGTTCAAATTGATACCTCTTCGAACGATAATGAACCAAAGGACGTTGGGTCTCATTTGGATGAGTTTGAAAGATTCGACGTCTTTGAATCTTATTTGGAATCCACCTTTCCATTGTTCTACGAGAAAACGGAATTACATAAGGTTAACCACCACGGTCTTGTTTATATTTGGAAGGGTAGTGATGAGTCACTGAAACCACTATTGTTGATGGCCCACCAGGATGTGGTGCCTATCAATAAGAACTCCCTATCTGAATGGGAATATCCACCGTTTGAGGCCCATTACGACGGTAAGTATCTATACGGTAGAGGTTCTGGTGATTGTAAGGATCTTCTTATTGGTCAAATTGAAGGTGCAGAAGAATTGATCAAGGTAGGATTCAAGCCAAAGAGAACGATCATTTTCAGTTACGGCTTTGATGAAGAGGTTAGTGGTTCAAGAAACAAAAATGGTGAATACATCGAACAATTGTATGGTCCTGACTCTATCTATGCTGTTTGGGATGAAGGTGGAGTTTCTCTTGTGGACATTGAGGACGTGACGTTGGCCGTTGTTGGTACAAGTGAAAAGGGGTATTTGGATTTGAAGGTGTCCATCGCTAAGACAGGTGGACACAGTTCCGTGCCACAAGATAACACTGCAATTGGATTCATGGGTCAAGTGATTGTTGAAGTTGAAAACCATAAATTTCCAACCTATTTCCGTGACACAAATCCAACCTTTTGGGAGTACACATGTCTCGCTGAGCACTCTCTTGATATGGATGAAATGTTAAAGAAAGACATCTTGAACTCTCAAATCGACGAAAAAGCCAATTTGAGGGTCAGAGATTTTATCAACCAAGATCGTCTTAATAGTTACTCCATTAAAACCACTCAAGCTTTGGATATCATCCAGGGTGGTGTCAAAGCTAACGCACTACCTGAATATGTGGAACTGACAATCAACTCCAGAGTGGCATTGGAGGAATCGATCGACATTGCATACCAAAAGTTTGTAAGTGATGTTTACAACGTTGCAAAGAGAAATGGTCTTGGTTTGACTGTTGCTTATCCTTATGGTGAAGAAGAGATCTTATTGGCAGATAGTCAAATTGGTAACTTCAAAATTGAACCTGTCGTTATTTTGGAACCTTCAAAGATTACACCAAATACTGATGATAAATGGGAGATCTTTGCCGGTTCTTTACGTCACGTTTACGAGGAATTAGCATACCCTGATAAGTATAATGAAAGTACCGGTAAGTCTGTTGTTGTTACTCCAGGTTTAGGAACTGGTAACACTGACACAAAACTTTATTGGAATCTTACCGATACCATCTACAGATACAGACCGGGTGTTTTGCCAAGTGTCACTGCTGGGTCTCATGGTATCAATGAGTACATTGAGTTTGATTCTCATTTGCAAATCATTGCCTTTGTTTTTGAATATTTACAGAGCGTGGATGAAGCGAAGGATTAGGTTTTATAGCCACCTATTTATTGCCCATTGATAATTTCCGTTGCTGAGCACCAATGGGCTCATCCAAATATCTTTGATTACCAATTAAGTTCCAATCGATATTTATCCAATATGTATTTCTAAAAGCTCTCAATTTAATAAATAATCTATATAGTGTACACATGCAACTTTTAAACCAACTCAATGGACTTTAGTAGCCCATCATCCTCTTTTTTGGCGTCTGGAGAATCGGATGGATAGATGGCAAATTGAATGACAAATATCAAACCAAAAAGAAGGGTAATCAAGGCAATCCCAATTTTACCCCTATTAGAATCAATTGCATCCAATAGCGGTAATGTATTTTTCATATATAATTCTGCCAAGCAGAATAGGGATCCACAAATGTCGAAGTAGATTTGGACCTTCGAAAGACCATACATCGACTTCCTATTGATGTTATAATGGATTTGGGGAATATATTTGATCAAACTGATAAAGATTTTAATTATTGAAAGATTGAATTCCAAATGAAGGTCTCTTGCTTTAGTTTCATCATTCAAGTATTGAACAAGAATGAAGACGAACCCCAAGGTCAGTACTGTTCTTGTTAAAGAGCTCAATCGGAAGTTACGCCGTTCTGACTTGAACCCCCATAGCACAGACCCCAATAAAACCTGGGTCAGTAAGACCAACTGCAGAACCAATCCATGACATGTGTAGAATAAATCGGCATTGGCCAATAATGGCAACTTCCCATCAAATTCAATCTTATATTGGGTCCTTATCTTCTTGCTAAACATCAGAAAAACCACGGAGTGAGTGTAGCAAAGATATCCAACAATGTTCAACGTCAATGTATCCAAGGATATCGAATCTGCTGTTTGTAGTCGCCAATTAAGATGCAAGACCGGATAAAAGCTGATCCCCTAAATAAAGTTAGTCTCTAATGAAGTGAGAGGTCATTGGCAACGTCTACATACCCAGAGGATGGCATAGGCCCATCCAAACACCTTTGTCAGCATAAGAAAGAACGCGTTTATGATTTTCCACCGAGAGGATCACCCTCTCTTCTACACCAATGCATAAGATCAGTGATACCTTGGCAGATAGGGCATCCAGAGAATCATCAAAGGGAGCAATAGCTTGGTCAAAGCAGGGGCTTATTGCATACGGCTTGGATACAGCCAATAACCCTTCCAGTAACCTTCATCTTACATATATGGAGAACGTAGGAGCAAAATGGCAATTGGCAGAGCCGACACGATTTCGGTTGAACACCACGTTGGAGAGCGCTAGAGTGAGTTTTAATTCGAATAAACGTCAACCCACAATCAACCTGCTCGAGTTTAGTAATGTGGGTTGGGACCTATTTGTTGCAGATGAAAACGGATGTATTTCCATAATAGTGACGGGATTGAAGAGAGTTGAGCAGGACATTCAGAACCAACAGAGTGCAATTAATCCCGTGGAATTTACTCGAACTTCATTTAACAGTTGTGTCATGTTTTATTCCGATTATTCAGATCATCAAAAGCAGGATCTTTCACAAAAGTCTACCTATGAAAAAGAGGTTATTGCAGTCAAATGGCTGAATTCAGATAAAGCATCAGTGTCAAATATGCCTGCCACCAGAATACAACAATCGGCACAAAACCCGGTTCTAAATGGTTCATCCTCTAAACATGGGGCTGCGTTTGAAGATTCAAATGGCCACTTCTTCCAATACGATGTCCAACAGCACAAACCATATGGGGCGGTTCATCCATTAAGTTCCAAGCAAGCATGTATTGCCTTAAGGAGAAATGGTGAGATTTGTCTTTTATATCAGGAAGATCATGGTATAGAGTACAAGAAGAGCATAGGGAAGTTAGAGGAAGATACCTGCGATATTACGAGAGCAAGTGTGGGGTTTTCAAAAGATGGAAGTGTAATCGTTGGGGCATATTTCTCCAATGAGGATCATCTCAGGTTTTATCAAGTAGATATTGATTGGAAATTCCTCAGGAGTGCCGCTAAGCTTATAGCAGAACAACCACATTATAGAGTCCCCCAGGAACAAAGAGTACCACCGGAACTTATTACTAAAAAATTGTTCATCAAATCATTGGACTCTAAATCCCTCGCGATGAGGTTTTCCGATTTGTACATACTGTCACCAACACAGGTGCAAAATACCCAATTTGAAGTTCTTCTCAAATTCGAAAAGATGAGACATTTTTCGAACGATGAGATGGAGACTAAATTCATAAGATACACTCTAGAGGAGACCCGAGTGAGTAATTTGATTCCCAAGAGCTTCAAGAATATGGCTTCAAAAAAGGGAATAGATATTACAACTGTTTCGGGATCCACCTTTAAGTTGAATCACATGCAATCGTTCAGTTTCAATGAATTTATTCTCTCCGTTCAGTTATTTACAATGGACATGCATATTGCCTTTGTGGCAGCCAATGGCTCGATTCAAGTCTTGAACAGAGCCGACTTTTCCATTCTGAAAAATCCATACAGCTCCAGCGGGAGCGATTTATTAATACCACCAAAAATCCAATCCTTAATAGACGCTGGGTTTGAATTCCCAATAATTAAAGAGCAATTTCAAACATGCTCCATATCTGCAAATATGTGCACTTACGTCTATTTACCAAAAAACTCCTCCATCTTACATTTGGCATCCATGAATACTGATAATGTTGACAAGTCCTTTTATGGTACAAGGAAGGGATTGCTATCTGCGACTGCAGCGGCAATGGCACTTTGCCATACCACTGCATGTTACCAGGGCTATTTCACCGATGATATCATCGCCACGTTAAGAAATGAGATTGAAACCTTGGCGGTTAAGGCAGATGAGAGTGTATCATACAGAACATCCGTGGCAGTTATCCAAGAATGTCATAGGGCAATCAACTTGAACATTGATATAGCCACAGATCAATCCGAGGCAATGTCAAGAAGCCAGCCTTTACAGAGACTCTTATCATTACAGTTGTCCCTAGGAACTTTGGAATCATGGAAAAAAACAAGAAGTGGAAAGATTGCTTATGCATTGATCAATCTGAGATTTGTCATAACCACCGTCGTCTACGTAATCAACACAGTTTACCAAAACATTCAAAGGTTTTCCAAGAAAGGAATCCCAGATATTGCAGAAAACTTGGTTTTGAGGGAACGGTGCATATTATCATCTGTGGGGTTGATCAGATGGTGCTTAGATTACATTGTCATGCTTTGTCAGGAATTGTTTGAATTTCAGAATGCTTTCAAATTCAACAATGCTGAGCTCATTGATAAATATATGAGGGAATCGATTGTGGTTTCAATGATCGTTGGTAAGATCCCCCGTGGGTTTTTACTTACAGCAATTTCCAGCATCAAAAGATTGTTTTCATTCCTACAGAAATTGCTAGAAAAGACAGATCCGCAATTGACCGTCCAATCATCATCGGAAAACCTATTGAATTCATTCCAAAAATTGGAAGAAATGTTTCTTATTAATGACACCTCGATATTATTGAAACTGTCCAATAGCAAGTTCAACAGGGCATACTTTACACAACCTACACTTGAAGCCTACTTTAGGATCGGGTCAATGTTGAAGAGTTTACCCGTTTCACTCACTGCATTTGAAAAGTTTTTGACGGAAACTGATATACCATTGAGAAACACCAAGCTGGATCCTGTTACATCCCTTGCTGTGGAACAACAGATTGTTTGTCAGGGTACCATCAAACCCTCATTCAAAGATTCAATGAAAAAAGTTTGTGATGTCTTTGATAAGCTTGTTCTTCAGTATCCGGAAACTTCCATTTCAGAATTGTTTTTCCATGATTCCTCTTGGATTGGGATTGAACATATATCAGATGATGATCTTTTTGAACAAACAGAGTCATCAAATGAACAAGAAAAGACAAATCATCTTGGTCTTGTTTCTCCAACCACCGATACCAAATTTTCGAGAAAGCAGTTTAATTCTTTGGTTCATGCTAGCATTTATGATGGTTTACTAATGGATTCATTGAGAAAGACCCTCAAGAGTCCCGAAAAATACATCGATGAGAGTGAAAAACAGAGTTCCCTCATGGTGTCCGAGGAAGGTATCTTCAAGGTGAAAAAATGTACTCGTTGTGGGTCGCTTTGTTCTTTGGATGACGAATTTGTTGTTGTTACCTCCAGCTTCTCTTTCATCAACAGTCCTGTCTTTCAGCACTATCAGAGACAATGCATCTGTGGGGGTTCCTGGGCTGAAGTGTGATTTTGTAAGTAATGTAGTTACGTAATGAACATTTTCTATCTTAACAATTGAAACTTCTTTGAGAATAAGGGTGCATCAATGACAGAAAAGGCGGAGAATGTGATCAATTTCACATTATCGAAGGATATACCTCTTCCATTCACAATTGGTATCAACACTTTGAGGGGAATACCGCGAAGATTGTTATTGAATCTTGCAAATAGAGATAGAACTGATCAAGATACCACCACAATTGGGATGTTACTAAAGTATAAGTTAGAGAAGGCGGTTTCCAGCATGAGTTTCTTATTTAAGATTTACATTGAGGCTGGTATTGGAAAAAGGTTAACGATACCCATCATAAAAAAGTTATCAATTAAACCTACACCTAATGGCACCCTTGTTTTCACCTCATTACCATCACTGGAAAGGGAATGGGTACAGATTCCCATTAATTATAGTCAACTTCCTATCAATGCGATTGTCAGATTGGAATTGATTTTTTGTGATGTGAAGACGGGTGATAAGATACCAGTGGGTGAAGGTTCAATAGGAGTATTCAATGAGAATTGTTCGATGAAGATGGGTAAGTTTTCTATCCCAATTCGATTAAATGAGAATATAAGAGACGATTTAAACATTAAAAAGGATGATTACGAGGTAATCAACTCAAGGATTGAAAACTTGGAAATAAATGATAGGAGACCCAAATGGCTATCTGTTATGACCAATAAGAAGTTGGAGTTAGAACTTGACAAAACTAACAAGGAAGACACGAAGATCGAGTTCTGTGTAGAATTCCCATCTTTTGAATCCCCTGTTGTTTATTCTGACGTTAAATATGCCTCCTTGACGTTACCATCTCTTGATTTGAAGCAAATAGAAGGGAATTTTGAGCCTTCCTTTAATGAAATTTCCTATGACAACCTAGATCAGGCAACAATTACAAAATATCCGACGCTGGCTCCATTTGACCCCGATACAATCCGAATTGATCACACCGAGGATCCAATTGAACAGAAATTCAGAAGGTTGGAAAGAGTTCAGCATTTTTCTTCATTTGATAAAGAGGCAAAGCCTACGATTAAAATACGGTCTCTCTTGAACAAAATTATGGGTAAGCAATTCTTTGAAAAAATCTCCGCCAAAGAGAGAAACATTGTATGGAAGTACAGATGGTTTTTACTAAACAATTTGATAATTAGTAACAAGTCAGGATGGAACAACTTCACTGTGAATTTCATAAAATGTGTGGATTGGAATAACAGTTATGAAGTTAGGGAATTTGAAAACATTCTCAAATCATTGAGTGATACAGCAACTAAGAAAATAGTGCGCCAGAACAGTACTTTCTTGAATTCTTCCGCCTGGTGGGTGTTTGAACAGGAACTTGAAATTATCGATTGTTTAGAATTGTTGACGGGATCATACAAAAACAAGATAATTAGGAGAATGGCCATAAACAGGCTCTCCAAAGCAACCGACGAGGATTTATCTCTCTTCATGGTGCAACTTGTTCAAAATATAAAATACGAAGTGTTTGAAGAGGAGGACGATCAGGAACAGGATGAAGATCAGGGATATGACACCACTCATTTTTCGAGAATGTCCAATGCTGAGCAATCAATAAATGAGGAGGTGATGGACGGCAGTGATTTGGAGGGTGATGAAAACAGATTTATCTCTTCCAGTATATACACAAATGGATCAAGCGATTATCAGTTTATTGAGCGGGATATAACCAAAAGCGACTCGGTTATTATTGAAATTATCGACGACATTTTGAAGAATAAATTGGTGTCATCATTTAAGGTCCCCCATCTACAATCTCCATTAATTGATTTACTCATCCATAGAGCCACATTGAACTCAAACTTGACCAATCTATTATATTGGTGTTTGAAAGTGGAGGCAGAGGAGGAGGAATCAAAAAACTTGAATGAGTCTCATATGAGATCTGATTCAGGGCACGAAGCGAACATTTTAGATGATAAGCTTTATGAAAACACGATGAAGAAATTCATTCTAATTTTATCCGCTAGCAGCGAAGGGATTCAAAAGGTGTATAATTTGAGAAGACAGATTGAGTTGGTGAAGAAACTGCACGAGATATGTAACATGATCAAGTTTGATTACAAGAAAGAGACTACCCCGAAGAAAATTGAATTATTGAAACATTTCATATCCGATAAACAGAAGAGGACAATATTTAGTGGCAGATTGGATGACCACAAACATGAAACTATGCTCACTTTTCCACCCATTGCGATACCGTTGGATCCTAGAATTGTGGCGAATGGGACGTTTGTGGATGAATCCTCTGTTTTTAAATCCAGTTTAAGCCCCATAAAGGTGAGTTTCAGAACTGTGGAGGGATTGCACTATCCGATCATGTACAAGATTGGGGATGATTTAAGACAGGATCAGTTCATCACTCAGATTATTCTATTGATGGAAAAGATTTTAGAAAACGAAAACATGGATTTGAAATTGAGACCATATAAAATTCTTGCAACTGGGCCCATGGAGGGGTTTATCCAGTTCATTCCCAACAGCTCGCTTTCGGCGATTCTTGGAAGATTCAATAACTCTATTTTGGCGTATTTACAGGCTTGTAATCCTGACGAGGAAGCCCCTCTTGGGGTCAAGCAGGAGGTGATGGACACCTATGTGAGATCATGTGCGGGATATTGTGTTGTGACTTATATTCTTGGTATTGGTGATCGACATTTGGAAAATCTTCTTTTATCACCAGATGGATATTTCTTTCATGCTGATTTTGGGTACATTTTAGGTCAAGATCCCAAACCGTTTCCACCATTGATGAAATTGCCAATCCAGATTATTGAAGGTATGGGAGGCTTGGGGAATGACAATTATAAGTCATTCTGTCAGCTTTGTTTTATTACGTACATTACGTTGAGGAAGAGTGCATCGTTAATTCTTAACTTGGTCCAACTGATGATCAACACTTCGATTCCGGCATTGATGACCACTGGGGAGAATACAGAGTCGGAGAAGCAGGAATTACTATGGAAGGTTCAAGAGAAGTTTATGCTGGACATGACGGATGAGCAGGCGGTTCTCCATTTCCAAAATTTGATTGATGATAGTGTTAATGCAGTTCTACCTGTTGTAATTGACAGATTGCACAGTCTGACCCAATATTGGAGAAATTGATCTATTCTGAAATGGAATTTTTATATTTATGTTAAGTATACAAGTTAGATAATCAATCTTCCATCTCACTCTTCCATCTTTTCCTCAAGAATCACAGCTTCGTTGGTTTCACCATCATGGTAGGCGTACATCTTGATCTTGAATTCGGTGGAAGCAATACCGAATGTCTTCATTATCAATGCCTGTGTCACGTCCAAAACTTGGCCTTTTTCCACAACCTTGTATGGTTCTGTCAACGTGATCTTTCCGTTAACCATTTTGGTGGGAAGCTTAAATTTATTTCTAAGGGTTGGTTCCATTGAGTGGGACATTGGCACATCTTCTTCAATCGACACTTGGCCACCTCTGGAATAGACGATACCTTCTGGAATCACAAATGTTATTGGTGATCTAGTCTTTGCTCTTGAGTAATCCTTCTTCACAAAGGCTGTGAAATAATCATTCACCGTTTCTGGAGTTTCATCTGTCAAAAGTAACCCAATCAGACCTTCATCAATCGAGGCAAGCTTATGCAAGTTATCCTTATATTCTTCTTCTGGTGATTCTCCCAATGCCTTTTGTAGAACCTTCTTCTTACCCAGGATCAATTTAGATCCTTCCCAATCCTTTCTAATGGCTTGTAAAACTGGGGTTCTGATATCATCAAATCCAAGAACCCATGTGTATTTATACTTATCTAATGCCTCTCTGATTTCGTCAAAAATCCTCATTTTATTCTCCTTGTCCTTTCTGTCTGTTTGGGCAAGGGTCACGAGCTTGGATCTCTTTGATCTTGGCATATTCTATTGATTTATCTGACAGAGGAGAGGTGAAAGAGTTGAACAAAAAAAAATTTCGTTATAGAGCAAAAAAAAATTCTGCAGAACCCCCAAAACAAGGCTGTGCAGCCAATCACGTAAGCGCCCACGTGACCGGATTACGTAACACACCACTTCTCTTCTCACCCCCCTATGGCCGGGGGCGAATTTTTTCTTAGTAAAGGATGCCTGATTGGAGCCACATTACCAGTGTTTCTGTAGGTAAACAGACAGCTAGAGGACCAATGCAAGAGAGCGATGATCGTAGTGATCAAATGGATATTGAAAACTCCGATGGCGAAGATAACACAGAATTGGCCGTCTTACAAAGACTGAGTAACAACTACAGGAGATTTGAAGCTCAGAGGTCAAGAAACCCGTCATTTTTGGAAGAAGAAGAGGGCCAGGATCAAGATGACGATGAGGAGGCTGCAGAAGATGAGGAGGATGAAGAGGACGTGAATATGCAGGAAAGAAACGTGAGTGATGATTATGTATTAGATGATGAAGATGGTGTGGAGGAAGATGAGGAGGAGGAAGAGGAAGATTTTGACGAGGATCTAGAGCCCCATGAACAGATTCAAAGAATGGAAATGTTGGCTTCCGCATTTTTTGGCGGAGGGTTACGATCAGGGAGAGAAATCCCAGGTAATGGCGATGGGGAAGGTGAAGCAAGATCTAATGGTAATAATCAGAGGTCTTTAGATAGAATGATGATGAGTTCATTGTTTGATCAGATTGCACAGGGTGCAACAGGAAATTCAAGAGTAAATGAATTGATAGTAGCACTATCCACAGAAGAAGACGCGTACTTAGCATTGGAAACATTAAACGAAATCTCAAGTTCCTTATTGATGATGAGTAGTGTTTTATCGGAAAGATGCATCTCCACCTACAATACTACAAGAACCCTACTAGACGTGCTGAGCCGTTTCCCAGAAGACATGCAAATCCAATTGTCCGCGTGTCGTTGCTTATACAACTTGGCGGAGGTGAATTATTATAGCATGACAGAAATCGTGTCGGCAGGGGCTATAGAAAAGCTGAATTTAATGATGCTGGATATGAGTTATATGGATTTAGCAGAAGAGGCCCTTCAAACATTGGAAATAATCTCTCGAAAATGTGGCCAGGCGTTGATGTCAAGACACACAATACCGGCAGTAATCATGTATTTGGATTTCTTTACCATTCACGCCCAAAGGAAGGCCTTGAAAATTGCCGCCAGTTGCTCCAACCATATCAAGGCGACACTATCCGATGACATTAAAAATGCATTCCCAATCATCCAAAATGTGGCTCTCAACTATACCGATTCAGAGTGTGTTGAATCAGCTTGGAAATTCATCTGTAACACCATCCTATGGTCAGGCAACACAAAGGAAGAGTTACAAGAAATGTCAAACGAAGAATTGTTGAAAAAGATGACTTCTCTTGTACTTTCAAGATTCCAAAATAAAACCGAATTGTCAGGGCTCATCACCTCAAAAACTGCACTCAAAGTCTCAGAGTCATTATACCTATTATCGATCAATCTTCCCCAAGTTTCTCTCAAATTGTTAAATGAATGTGGATTGGTGTGCTTATTTACAACTCGATTAACAACTAACACATCCAAATCCACCATTGACTCAATTTTGTCATTTCCAAAAGATTCCCTATTAGCATACTTGAAGTTAGTGGCTTCATGTCTGCCGTCTGTCTTATCAAAGGTCGGAGTGGAAGAAGATTTGGGCCTCTACTATGGGTCTACTTCATCAGGCGCAATTTTTCAAATCCAGCGAGAAAAACGGGTCTTATTCACAGAGGTAAACATGGAGAACAATTTCTATTCCGAAATGGCCAAGGATTTGTTTTCCATTCTTCTTGATATATTCTCATCAACTTTTGATTTCAAACAGAGGAGATTGGTTCTTTTGATTATCATTAGAATCATAACTTTCTTGAATGATGGTGTTCTGGAGGATGTAATTCTCAATTCTAAGTTGATCGATACAATTGCGCCGCCAATAATCAAATTTCAATCTGATTTATCCAAAAACCAGGATTCTTCAATTCCAATCAAATCAAAATGTATCATCTATGGGTGTTTGCTCATTTCTCATATCATCATTAGTAAAAACTGTGCATCAATATTGGACATCTTTTTAAGAGAAGGTTTAATTTCCCACTTTAAGACTCTCGAAGCAACATTAGATGACATAAAAAAATCAATCATTTGGACCAACCCTACTAATGAAGATTTTCAGGCGAATGATGAAATTCAAAGTGATGATGATGACGATGATGATGACGAGGAAGAAGAAGAAGCAGAAGAAGAAGATGATGATGAGGAGGAGGAAGAAGAAGAGGAAGAAGAGTTTGGAGAGAGTGTCACCTCAACAAATACCCTACACCCTATTGAAGCCTCAACTGTTAAACTCGATGATACCGCAATCTCCAGTCATGGATTTTCTCCAAAGTCGCTGGCGCTCTGGATGAAAGGTTTATGGAAAATTACCAAAGATATCAATTCTGATTACAGATCATTTGAATCGACATCTAATCAACAAAAACCGGCATATATTTCATTGCTTGATGAAGTCATCACATTTTTTAACCACGCCGCACACTTCCCAGACACTGAACCCTCTATTGATCAATGGAACATTCAATGGAAGAAATTGGCCAACGCGCTCTCTAAGAACGATAATGGCAAATCTATCTCCAGTTATGAACTCGTTTCCTCAGGAATCATTCCAATGTTTTCAAATGCATTAGAAATGTTCCCCAATGCCAGGGAGACGTTTGTGTCCACTTTCTGTTTATTTGGTAAGGTTCACGATGAAAATTTACCTTTCATCAAATTAGTCAAGCTTTTAAATGACACGTTGAACCGATCCGAATCATTGGAGATTTTAACATCTGATTTGATGCCCCAAAATTCCCATTCAAAGTCTAAGGCTCAATCAATTACAAAGTTGATGAAGCTCAGAATTGTGCTCAGTAATGGCGATGGCGATTCATTAGAGGAAGATAAGAAGATCATTGTTATGGTTCAAGCAATTGCGACTTTCGGAAGTCTTGATTCCTTTATCAAACGTAATGCTATAAGAGTTGCTTCCCTACAGGATGACAGTGAAGAGTCTTATTATGAGTTTTTCCTTAACGAAGAGTTTGTGCCATTGGATTCCACGGTTTTCGGTGCGGCTTATAAGTTGCTACAAAATAAACCGGGCGAAAACATCTCTGTCAGCTCTGTTTTCAATGCTCCTGTGATGACTATTGTCGCTAAACGAAGACATGGAAAGAGAGAGAGCCCAGATTCGCCAATCAGCTGTCTGAGTGAGAACCAAATATCAAGCTTTTCGGATGAAACAACAATGTCTGTCTTGAACTTGATGAAAGTTTTACATAAAATCAACGGCGGCAGCAATGCATCTGAGGTTAACAATTCATTGTTTTTGAACTACAAGATGACTGCAAAATTGAATCGTCAATTGGAGGAGCCGTTAGTGGTCGCCAGTGGTATTTTACCGGAGTGGGCGATTGTACTTCCAAGACATTACTCTTTCATCTTTCCTATAGACACGAGAATTTTTTTCTTGAAGTCTACTTCCTTTGGGTACTCAAGATTGATGAGTTTGTGGGCTTCCAAGTCACAAAAGGAGGATGGAAACAATTCAACATTATCATTGGGTAGATCAGTTAGACACAAGTTGAGAATAGCTAGAAACACGATGTTCCTTGGAGCAATGAAAATCATGGAGAACTTTTCAAGTAAACCTGGGTTCATTGAAATCGAATACTACGAAGAGGCTGGTTCAGGCCTTGGACCAACCTTGGAATTCTATGCCAACGTGTCAAAGGACTTTAGCAGAACGAAACTATTCATGTGGAGAAGTGATTCTTACGGTATGATCAGGGGCAAGCAATCCTCTGAGGACTTCATCATTGATAACGAATACATCAATGATCCAAATGGTTTGTTTCCTAGACCACTGTCATTGGAAAAACCCAATATCAGAGTTGAATCACTATTCACCTTCTTGGGCAGATTTTTAGCTAGAGCATTTTTGGATTCGAGGATTGTTGACTTTAGATTTAATCCTATGTTCTTCAAATTGGCCATCGATCTGTCTTTGAATAAATTAGACCGAGAAAATCTCTCGATTAGGGAAAAGGTTCACATTTTGAGCAAGGTTGATCCTACATTGAGTAAGTCATTGACTCAACTATTGGAGTTCAGCAGGGAACCAGATTCGTCTGATGAAATAACCGGCTTATCTCTATCATACATCTTACCTGGTTATAGTGATTACGAGTTGAAGCCCAACGGGGAGTTGATCGATGTGAATGAATCAAATTTGAATGATTACCTTAATGACGTAATTAATGCGACATTGTTTGATGGTATCGAGAGACAGCTGAGGTGCTTCATAAACGGATTCAGTGAAGTTTTTCCATTCAGTTCACTAATGTTGTTTACTCCAGATGAGTTTGGCAGGTTATCCGGTAATGAGAAGGAGGATTGGTCAAGTGATACCATTTTATCTAATATTCATGCGGATCACGGTTACACCACGGAATCGTTACAAATCCAATGGTTGGTGACCATTCTTGCCAATTTTGACAATGAAAAGAAAAGAAAGTTTTTACAATTTTTGACGGGGTCACCAAGGTTGCCGATTGGAGGATTTAAATCCTTGACACCTCAATTGACTGTGGTTTTGAAGCACGCGGAGGATGGATTGAAACCGGATGATTATTTACCCAGCGTGATGACATGTGCCAATTACTTGAAGTTACCGGATTATTCGTCGATGGAGATGATGGAGTTTAAATTACAGCATGCAATGGATGAAGGCGCAAACTCTTTCCTATTGTCATAACTGTCCACTGTTTTATATTCTCTGATTCGTTTACAGAAATACAAATTCAATAATTGTTCACTTCGCATAAAAAAAAAGATTTTGGTTTAAATACTTTACCTGGGCCTACATCACCTTTGGCTCACATCAGTTTGAATCACTCCAGCTCAACCTCTTAACCAGCCTAACCAACCATGTGATTTCTCACTGGCTTCGGATTTCACCTTTTCTGCCTTTTCAATCCATTTTTGTAATTCCGCTTTAGACTCTTCATTTTTCTTTAAGATATACTCATACCTTCTTCTTGCCTCATCTTGAACTTCTTGGGATTGTGCCTTTCTCCAATGGAGCCAAGAGGATTGGGTTTGATCATATTCCTTCTTAACATCCTTTAATTGACTTTCATAGTAGTCGACAATTTCCTGCGCTTTTTCCTGGGATGTGACGGTTAAACGACCTAAGTTGTCCCACAACTCATGGTATTTATCCTTAAAATAGCCTGCCGCATTCTGACCAACATTTAGAATATAATCTTTTGCCGAACCTGCCTTAGAATCCAACGCAGCTTGATGTTCCTTGATATCGTTAGCGTAGTTATGAAGTTGACTATTTGCCTGGTTGTAAGCTTCATTGGCATTGGATTTCACGTTTTCTTTGGCATCATATGCTGCTTGATGCGCCAAATCTTTTGCGCCTGCTGCATACTGGTAAGCTTCATTGGCATTGGATTTCACGTTTTCTTTGGCATCATATGCTGCTTGATGCGCCAAATCTTTTGCGCCTGCTGCATACTGGTAAGCTTCATTGGCATTGGATTTTACGTTTTCTTTGGCATCGTAAGCCGCTTGGTTGGCCCTATCTTTGACACCAGCAGCATAATGATAGGCTTCATCACCCCTTGATAGGAGATCCCCTTTATTTTTGTCAATCCATTTCCCTAATTGTTCATGGGCCTTTTGACTCTTGCTTAGAACTTCGTCATACTTCCGCTTAGCATCTTTTTGGATTTCTTCTGATTGGGAACTTCTCCAGTGTAGAATAGAAGCCTGAGTTTCATCGTACTTTTTCTTTGCTTTCTTCACCTCCTCATCATAATAATCAGAGACTTCTTGAGCGCTTTCCTGTGATGTCACCAACAAGTCTCCCGCTGCGTCGTAGAGATCCTTGTACTTGTCTTCAAAATAAGAAGACAATTGTTGAGTCTTATCCTGAGCATTGAAAACCAAATGATTCAATTCATCATAAATCTTATTCTCCGCCACCTTGAACTTGTCCTGGGCTTCCGTGACGGCGGCTGAGCCAAATTGCATCAAGTTTTGTCTTGCATTTTCAAACTGGTTTTTGGCTTGTTCAAACTCCCGTTCTGCCTCCTTTTTGGCAGCTTTGCCTGAATTCGTCACCTTGTTTTGGGCTGCAACTAACTGTAAATACGCTTCGTTATAAAAATCAATTGCCCTACTCTTGAACTCTCTTTCGCCCGGCATTTTATTCATAGTGTCTTTGATTTTCTCCTTACCATCTTGGTAAGTGTTTCCGATATGATTAGCAGCCGAACCAACCTTATCATTAATCGAATTTGTGAGTGGATAATTTGCCCTGTTCCAATTGTAAAGACCCAAGGTATCAACCACCCTACCATTATTCAATTCAACATCTGCAATGTAAAGACCTGCCAAACTGATAATAATATAAAGAACTGGCTTTGGCATATTAACTTAATTGATAGAAAAGTGTGATGGTGAAGGTTTAGTCATCTTCAATTAGGGATATGACTCCCATATTTAACTACGGGAAAGGATCTCACGACATCCGTACATCTCAAATTCAAAAAGAATCGCTAAATGACGTAACAAGATTCGCTATATGAAATGGTGATTTTTTTCGGGGTCATAATGCTGAGCAATGCTGAGCGGAATTGTAGACCTCACTTGGTCTCGAAAAATCGAAACCCGCATTCTTGGTTAGACACGCCCCCATCTTTGTAGTGATCTATGGTTGCAACGTGTGGATTGAGATACGCAACATCAAAGGAGGGTTATGTCTTCCAGAGTGAAACCTGCGGGTCCGACTGTTTACTAGTCACTAACAACGGAACAGTCACGGTGACAAATTTTGATAAACAGACCTACTCGTCGAGTTTCCAATCAATTTATGGTATCCTCGGGGTGATCCATCTTTATTCAAACCATTATGTCTTGGTTGCCGATAAAGCGACGAAAACAGGCGCACTCTACGGAAATAAGGAAGTTTATCAAGTGGATAACGTCTCAATTTTACCATTGGATACCAGACGGAAACTTGATTCTGATGAGACGAAATATCTGGAAATTTTGAAAAAACAGATGAACGATGCCACCTTGTACTTTTCGTATCATTACGATTTAACTAAACAGTTTAGCAAACAAAATGAGGATGGATTGAATATCGAGTTCATGTGGAATTATTTTGTGAATAAACCCATCTTCAAAGCCTGGCAATTGAACCCAATTGTGACCCACTTCTTATTTCCGGTGATCTACGGTTACGCCACATTCAAGAAGACAACAATCAATGGTAAACCAATCACTTTTGGTCTGATCACAAGAAGATCAAGGTTCAGGGCAGGTACCAGATATTTCAGACGTGGGATTGATAAGGACGGTTACGTTGCCAATTTCAATGAGACCGAGCAAATCTTAGAAATTCACACTTCAAATGGATCCGATAAAGTGTACAGCTACCTACAATCCAGAGGTTCAGTTCCAGTCTATTGGGCAGAAATGAATTGTCTGACTTATAAGCCAAAATTATTAATGGGCCCAACCGATTATTTACCAACCAGAAAACACTTTGATAGAACAATTAGTAAGTATGGGACCCATTATTTGGTCAATTTGGTCAACCAATCCGGTTATGAAGAGCCCGTCAAGTTGGCATATGAGAACGCCGTCACCGCATTGAACGATTCCAACCTTAAATACACCTACTTTGATTTCCATCATGAGTGCTCCAAGATGAGATGGGATAGAGTGAAATTGCTATTAGAATATCTCAGTGAACACGGCTTATCCCAAGATGATTACACATGTGTTACAATTGATCAACATTTTGTCGCTGAGAAGATTCAAGGCCATATTGTGAGAACAAATTGTATGGATTGTTTGGATAGAACCAACGTTGTTCAATCCATGCTTGGTAGATGGTATTTGCAGAGGCAATTGATTGATGCCGGTATCATCACAGGTGCTCAGGATTGGGAGAAGATCGACCCCAACTTTAACTTTGTTTTTCAGAACTTCTGGGCAGATAATGCAGATCATGTTTCAAACTCCTACTCAGGTACCGGTGCTTTGAAGACCGATTATACGAGAACCGGGAAGAGAACAAAGGCCGGTGCTTTGAAGGATTTGAACAATTCAATTACAAGATATATCAAGAACAATTATTTTGATGGCGCAAGACAGGATGGTTATGACTTGTTTCTTGGTAATTCGTTACCATACGAAACAACCGAATCTCCCTTTATCGACGTTAGACCTCCAATTTATCAGGCTGTTCCATACTTATTTTTTGTCAGTTTTGCCATCATGATGACGACCGTTGTTTTCCCCAAGGGTTCCTTCTGGGATAAGAAAAATCTCTTGGTAATTGCCATTTCCGCATTATCGTCTGGAGGATGCTTTAAGTTCATCTTGAGCAATGGGATCCAATTTGTCAACTGGCCATCATTGACCAAACTGGACTTCCTGACTAAAGAAGAGGTTGTAAAGGACGGCAAGTTAAGCGGATATCTTTTTAAACAATCCTCTAACTTTAATAAATACTCCGGATTCACCAAGAATGAGTGAATTTTTTTAAAACATTATACGTACTTTTATTTATCATTTTAAATTTTTCATGAGCACTTTCACCACTATCTCGACCTTTCATTATTACCACTTTTATCACAAATTCCGCCACAGGAATTTCCCGCTCTGTATAGATCAATCATCTTAAGTCCGATCAATGCCACACCAAAAAATATTTCTTTAAAGCCACAACTGCCACACATTTCTTTATTCCAATGTCAATTGAAAGAGAGGAACCAAACTACTTTGGTGCTGGACCAGCACTACTTCCCACCTCGGTATTACAGAGAGCTGCTTACAGTTTGATCAATTATCAAGACGAAGGAATTGGTGCTGGTGAGATTTCCCATGTTTCACCTATCGCTACTGATATTATCAATGAGACTAAAAATTACTTGAAAGAATTGTTGGATGTTCCCGATACTCATGAGGTTTTCTTTTTACAAGGTGGTGCCACGACAGGATTTTCCTCAGCAGCATCTAACTTGACCGCGGCATTTGCTAAAAAGAGTGGCCAAAAAGGCAAAGTCGGCTTTGTGATCACCGGCAATTGGTCTAACAGAGCATACGAAGAGACTAAAAGACTGAAATACAACACAGAAGTGATTGTCAATGCTAAAGAAATTGAAGGATCATATGGATCAATTCCCAGTATTGATCAATGGTCGATTCCTAAAGATTTGGATGAGTATTCATATATTTTCCATTGTGACAATGAAACTGCGGATGGAGTTGAATTTCAAGAATTTCCGTTTGAAAAGTTTCCTGGGGTTGAAGTTGTTGCTGATATGTCATCAAACTTTCTCTCTAAGAAGATCGACGTTAGGAAATATGGTCTAATCTTTGCTGGTGCTCAAAAGAACGTTGGGGTTGCGGGTATTACGATTTATATCATCAAAAAGAGTTTGTTGGAGCAAGCCAGCCCTGAGGAATTGGAAACATTGAGGTTGCCGATCACACCCGCGCCATTTGATTACCCAACCGTTGTTGGCAGAAATTCAGCTTTTAACACAATTCCAATATTCAACCTTTTGATAGTTAAATTTGTTTTAGAAAATTTAATTGCCAATGGGGGATTGATCAATCAAGCTGAAGAGAATGGTGTCAAAAGTGACAAATTATACAGAGTTTTAGAAGCATACCCAACTGTTTACCAATTGTCCACCGAGAAGAATGTTAGGTCTAAAATGAATGTTGTCTTTACTGTAAAAAATGGTGTCCTAGATGAAAGTTTTATCAATGAAGCAAAGAGACTGAATTTACATGGTTTGAAAGGTCATCGATCAAGGGGTGGGATAAGAATCTCACTTTATAATGCCATCAGTCTCAAAAGTACCTACTTATTATGTGAATTTGTTGAAGCATTTGCTCAGCAAAATCTATGAACTGAGTTGTATTAATATTTGCAATTTTTGATCATTATTATTTACCTTAATATCGATTCTTTTTTAAAAACGATTGCCTACCTTGCAAAAAGGCACAATGAGCAAATGAGCATATCTTACATAATCAAAGAAGTCAATTTACTCATCGGAAAAATTACGATGCTTTCGATATGTGTCATACCCTGCTTCTTCCTATAATGTCAATTGAAAGAGAAGAACCAAACTATTTTGGTGCAGGTCCAGCATTATTGCCAACCACAGTTTTACAACAAGCTGCAAAGGATTTGATCAATTATGAGAATCAAGGAATTGGTGCCGGTGAAATTTCTCATCGTTCAGCTCAAGGTGCCGATATAATCGATAAAACAAAGAGTTATTTGACTGACCTGTTGAATATTCCAGACACTCACGAAGTCTTCTTTTTACAAGGTGGTGGGACGACCGGGTTTTCATCTGTCGCTTCCAATTTGACCGCTGCCTTTGTTAAGAAGACAGGTAAGAAAGGAAAGGCGGGTTATGTGATCACTGGTACCTGGTCTAAGAAATCATTTGAAGAAGCTCAGAGATTGGGGTATGAAACTGAAGTGATTGTCAATTCAAAGGATGTTGATGGTAAATTTGGTTCAATTCCAAGTGTTGAAAAATGGTCAATTCCTCAAGATTTGAGCGAATTATCATACGTCTACCACTGTGATAACGAAACGGTGAACGGTGTTGAATTCAGGGAATTTCCATTTGAAAAGTTCCCAGGTGTTGAAGTTGTTGCTGATATGTCCTCAAATTTCCTTTCTAAACCAGTTGATGTTTCCAAATACGGTTTAATCTTTGCTGGTGCTCAAAAGAATGTGGGTATTGCAGGTATCTCCATTTACATTATTAAAAAGAGTTTACTGGAGCAAGCAAGCGCTGAGGAATTGAAGAATTTGGGATTACCTGTTACACCAATTGCCTTTGATTACCCAACTGTTGTCAAGAACAACTCCGCATACAACACGATCCCAACATTTGTTGTTTTGATTGTTAAATTGGTTTTGGAACATTTGATTGCAAAGGGTGGTTTGGAAAAGCAAGAAGCAGAAAATATTGAAAAGAGCGATAAATTATACAAGGCTTTGGAACAATACCCAAGTGTTTACAACTTGCCGGTTGCCAAGGATTCAAGATCAAGAATGAACGTTGTCTTTACTATCAAGGATGGTTCTTTGGACAAAGAATTCATTACTGGCGGTGAAGCTGCTAAATTATTCGGTTTGAAGGGTCACAGATCCGTCGGAGGGATGAGAGCTTCTCTCTATAATGCTGTTGGTATCAAGAGTACCGAATTATTATGCTCATATGTGGATAAGTTTGCAAAGGAACATTTATAAACCCCACAATTTATTTAATTAGTAAAGAAGCCCACTTTCATCTACTTGATGTGTGCTTAAAAATCCCCGGTACATCGTAAAGAAGAACATAATCTTCCATTCCGTTGACATATGACGAAAATAAGCATCCATTTTTATGAAAAATAAGTTGGACCTCCGATGACATTTCTAGGATTTTAATGCTTAAATTCCACCATTTGGGTTTGACTTTCATGGTAACATCCTCAGTTTCATTTGATGGATTTGATCTTATTTGAATATTACCCTTCCATTCAAAATCAACCCTCTTTTTTTCATTCATGAGTGATATTTCAAATTGGTTGTTGGTATTGGCTCTCACCTCCATTGAATCAAATCCTCTATATCTTTCTACTCGTTTAAAAAGTGTTAACATTTCTGAACAAATGGTCATTGTTAAGAGAACCTCCTCGGGTGTTGGTGTTCTCAGTGGAGGTGGCCTGTTATCCCTCAATAAATCCACCGGGATTTCTAGCTCATGAGCGATAACTCCCTCTTGGTATGTGAACCCCAGTGCCAACTTTTTTCTCCCAGTGATGGGCTGATGCTTTGCGTACTGAACTCGCACTCGAAGACCCGCTCCACCCCGCGTGGAATTTTGGTACGAAGAAAGCGCGGCGTAGATTCCTCCAGGAGAACACTGCAATTCGATCGTTCCACCCAAGGCTGAGAATTCAATGGGTAAATTTGTTATATTGCATATTATTGGTCCTGAAATGACCGAAACAAGATCCTCCTTGAAACTTAACACCATACCGGTAGTAGGGGAAATCTTTCCCACCTGGACAACTAGTTGGAGAACCCGTAAAAGCTCCCCACAGTCGTCCAAAGTGAATTTCAATTTCATTTACCAGAACACAAACACGTAAAAAATACTCCTTCTCTAACTCTCTTCTCATTAGCCATGTCCTGGAAGAGGCTTTTCCGTCACCCCCAGGAGACCGCCTCCTCTGCTACGATGTCATCGATGACATCCACAGCAAGCATGGTTTCTGAGCTTTCGGAGCCATCTATATCTCCTACAACACCTTCGGTGGCCTCGGCCCCACTGGCGAATGCACAGACAGGAGAACCTCATAATACAGAGGTATCAGTTACAGGGGAGGACTCAATACAGCAACAGAAGGTTCTACCACCTTCTCTAGCATCTACATCCACTTTAAGTGGCCCTCCATCGATGAACCTCTCTTCAGAACAGTCATCAATCAATGTTGATAACAAACCCAAGTTGAGACCAGGATTGCTGACAGTGAAGGTGTATTCAGCCAAAAATTTAGAGATCCCACTGCAATTGAGAGTTAATAAGCCAATTCTTTATAAATTGGCCAGTTTAGGTCATAATATTGATGAGGCCCAATTACAGAATAAGATCGATACCTTAGACGATTCTTTAGCTGAGGCCTCACAAACAAACTTATCATACTATTTGCCATCGACTTTGAGAATTAATAACAATGGAGCTGGTTCGAATGCAGAGAAACAGGATGACATCACCCATTATAACTTAGTTTACACAGTTGTTGAAGTTGAAAATTCAAGTGAAAGAATTTCTTCAATGGGGAATACGGTTGCCAATGCCAAGTTCAACACTGTCACAACCTTTGATATAACATCCCCAAACACGGCATTCATGTCAGTTCAAATTTATTCAAGAATTCCAGGCTCATTATTAGAATCAAATAGACAAGAGGATCATTTGTTGGGTTCATTCTCATATAAACTGAGTGATTTTCTGGCAAATCAACAAATGAATCAACCAATCAGATTACTAAATCATGCATGGGTCAACTTAAAAAACCCATACAACGATCAAGATGTTGAAGGTGCATTGAACATAACTTTAGATTTTAAGCCACTAACCCAAGAGAAGATGCAGTTATCGATCGATGACTTTGAATTATTGAAAGTCATTGGTAAGGGTTCATTTGGTAAGGTTATGCAAGTTAGAAAGAAGGACACAGGTAAAATTTACGCATTGAAATCAATCAGGAAAGCCCATATTGTTAATAAAATGGAAGTTACACATACATTGGCTGAAAAATTTGTTCTTTCAAGGGTCAACTCACCATTTATTGTTCCATTAAAATTTGCTTTTCAAAGCAACGAGAAATTGTATCTAGTCTTATCATTCATTAATGGTGGCGAGTTATTTTATCATTTGCAGAAGGTGAGGAGATTCCCATTGATTAGGGCAAAGTTCTATATTTGTGAATTATTATCTGCCATTGAAACATTACACAATTTGAACATTGTTTATAGGGATCTGAAACCCGAGAATATTTTATTGGATCATCAAGGACATATTGCCCTATGTGATTTTGGTCTTTGTAAGATCAATATGAAGAACGATCAAAAAACAAACACTTTCTGTGGTACTCCAGAGTATTTGGCACCGGAATTATTATTATCAAAAGGTTATACAAGAGTGGTTGATTTTTGGACAATTGGTGTATTACTGTATGAAATGATCACATCATTACCGCCATTTTATGACGAAGATGTTAATAAGATGTATCAAAAGATTTTAAAGGATCCACTGGTTTTCCCAGATCATGTTGATGAAGTCACAAGGGATTTGATAAAAAAATTATTGGATAGGGATCCAGAGCAGAGATTGGGATTCAAAGGTGTTGAAGAAATCAAATCCCATCCATTCTTTAAGGATATTGATTGGGAAAAATTGAATAATAAGGGTTATATACCACCTTACAGACCTCAAGTTAAGGATTCAATGGATATAACAAATATTTCTCAAGAATTCACAATGGAAAAGCCATTGGACTCTGTTGTTGATGACTTTTTGAGTGAAAGTGTTCAAAAGCAATTTGGTGGATGGACTTACGTGGGATCGTTTGGTGGAAATAACGGTGCAATGTAATGACGTATATTTTTTGTTACAAATTATTTCAACTTTAATTATTTATGGGTTACTTTGTTATTCCTATATTTATAGAATTGGACCATGATGACCAGATCTTGAACAATTGTCCCTGCACTACCCAATAACCAACTCAAATTGAGCATTAAATAATCCTCATCAGATCTAAAAGTGATAATTTGTAATGTGAAGGTTAAATTGCCCAACATTGTGAAGATGAAAAATAGCAATGATAACCCGTCCGTTGATTTCTTTGTATAGTTTTGATAAATTTGGGGCAATCTTGCGATCAAGTAAAGGAATGCCGAGACATAACCAAATAATTGTGCATAGTAATCCTTTGGCAACTCTTTTGTTATTGCAATTTCATGTGGCGCATTTGGAGATAAGATTGATCCAAATATACCTGCACTCATAACAAATAGAATAGGTATCACATATTTCACCAAAATCGAGTGATTTTCTGGTTCATAAACTATATCTTCTAGAGTTGATGAGTGTGATTTTCTTCGATCACCGTCGTGATGGTGATGCTGGTGGTGGCGCTGGTGTTGATTGACTGTAGATCCATAATGTTCCAAAGTTGCGCCTAGCGCAGTCTCTTCGTCATGCTGAGAACGTAACATCCTTCTTCTTTTACGTTCATTATCATAAAAGATCTTAATATAGAAATAGAATGCCAATGTTATCACATCCGCCAGTAGAAACCAGATGGCAATCAATACAACTTCTGGTAATAATCCTGCCCACACTGATCCAATTAAATTTGTAATATCCCCTAACATCCAGATCGATAGGAATGCCATTGAAACTCCTTCCACTGTTTTCAATCGCCATTGTTCCACCAATTGTGGAACCATCAAGACAAGATAACAGGCAAAAGAGATTGATCCAAATATAGAAGAGAGTTGAATTCTCCATTCGGATGGTATTGGATCCAATTGATCCAATACCAGCGTTCTTATTAGTGACATGGCCATAAGAATGTGCTCCTGATAAGAGTCATAAAATTTTTCCAACGAATAATTGTGTGTCTTTATGGTGGAAACGTGCAAAGCAGAAGCATGCAATATTCAGAACTGTTTGAAGTCTAGTAACTTCAACGAGAGTAAGTGTACAGACTTGATTGATAAGTTGTACGCTTGCTGTAACTTGTTTTACCAAGGAGAGGGGAAAAAAGGAGTCAGGACGCCGTGTTGTCCCAAGCCTGATTTATTACAGCTTAAAATGGCCCAGAGGGCACAAGAAAAGGTGGATGCTACAATAGGAGAATGTAAGTTAAGGACCGCATAGTTGGACATAATACCCAACATGACAACAAGGCCGAAAAGAACGGGAAAAGTTAATTTCCGCTTTTAATCTAAGACAAACCCACAGCACTACCCAGCAACAGAAATGCTGGATCGCAACTCTAATGGGCGTCTATTGGTTAAAAAACATTGTTAAAGAAGAAGTATAATAAAAAAGAGATAAAATTTTCGTTGGAAGAAGTCCTTTTATAGTGGTGAAGAAATATGCTCATGACTTGGAGGGTTTGGTATCGTCGTATTCGTGGGGGTCCGGAATGAGGGACTTCAATGAAGATTCACCTGGAACCCACAGATCCACACTTGTAGGGGTTATGGCCACTTTGACATCTTCTTTGAATTTGTCAACCGCATCTTCAATGGTGACTGGATCAATTCCTTGGCGTATCAACTGATCCCTCAATAGAGCTATATGAGTCTGCATCTTACCTTGTATTATTATATCCTTCTTTGTAGTTTCAATTGCAGCCTTATTGATCTTCTTCTTGTAGGTCTGCATTTGATTCACAAGTTCCTTTTGGTTCTTCTTCATAACCTTCATTTGACGTTCACTTTCGTCCAATCTTTCCTTTTGTTCATAAACAAAATTGAGGAGGGTGATGCCGAGGGCGGCGTATATGAATGTTTTCACCAAATCCGTATACATTTCATATCGATTGCCATTGTTGAAGTACGTGGGTATTGGAGGTTGTTTAAATTGGTCTTGTGAGGAAGACTCAATTGTGGGTTTTGATAATTCGTCGTGGGTTTTCGGAGGTTCCGTTTGCTTAACAAACAGTGGTTTCGGAATGTCCGGTTTGGCAGTTGATTGAAACCTCCTAATAACGTTGAAGATCGACCTCATTACGAAGATACATTTGATTGGCTAGAAATTTTCGAAAACGGATCTCTGACTTTATCCAGTATTAAAGTACAATATTTCAATGAAGTTTATGCTACCTAGTAGTGGGGAGGATTGAAAATCATCCAGTGGTTTTAGTACCGCCTTTGGAGTCATCTATCAACCCCCACCAGTATGGCTTTTGTATTGGAAATATGCTCATGATTTAGTTGATTTACTACTGGGTTTGTTGTCATCGTATAGTTGACGATCAAGTGTAAGAGATTTCCATGATGGTTCATCAAAATCCTTCTCAATCCCAGTGGTTTCGTTATCTTCAACGCTTACTTTGAATTTGTCAACCGCATTTTGAATGGTGATAGGATCAATTCCTTGATGTAGCAGTTGCTCTCTCAATAGAGCTATATGGATCTGCATCTTTCCTTTTATTAGGGTGTTCTTTTTTGCATTTTCAATCGCTTCTTCGTTGAATTCCTTTTCGTTCTTCAATCTATTTTCAAGTAAGCCTAAACCTAAGAATGCACTGAAATTTACAAAAATCACGAAGAGCATAACAACTCGGCCTCCATATTTGTTTCCGTAACCTTTCACCAACTCCATGAACATTGCATATCTATTGCGCTTCTCAAAATACGTGGGTATTGATGGTTTTTTGAATTGGTCCTGCGAGGGAGATTCAGCTGTCGCTTTTGACAATTCGCCCTCGGTTTTTGGAGGTGCTGATCGCTTAACAGAGTATAGCCTTCGGATGCCAAATTTGGCGTTTGAGTGAAACCGGCAGATACTTTTAAAGATCATGACGTATTTAGATTGAAATAGGAAGGAATGTCCACAAAATATTAAAGTACAAGATGCAAAGAACCACCTTGTTTTGCGACGGTCAAGGTAAATATAACCGCATTGAATTCTTTAACTTAGGGTCTGCAGTGTGAACGGGAGTGGATTTCCCGTACAATCAAATTGTACAAGTGGAAATACAATAGATGGAACAATACATTAGTAATGGATGCCTAATAATCATGCAAATGGGCCGTAAGTCCTTGTAGAATATAAATATATGTATATATAAATTAATCATTTTGGATAAGATTTAACACGCCGGTCCTTTATTTGCTTCCATACGACAATTCAAGTTTTAAAATATACTCATGAGCTGGTGATTTTAATAGACTCGTCATCGTCGTATTCGTGGGGATCCGGGATGAGCGACTTTAATGTTGATTCACCAGGAACCCACAGATCCACACTTATAGGGGTTATGGCCACTTTGACATCTTCTTTGAATTTATCAACTGCCTCTTCAACTGTGACAGGATCCATGCCATGGCGTACTAGCTGATCTCTTAATAGGGCTATATGAGTCTGCATTTTGCCTTGTAATACCATTTCCTTAGTCATTTCTTCAGTCATTGCTTTATTCTTTTCTCTCAAAACCTCAAGTTGACGTGACTCTTCGTTTATCCCTTGTAAGATGATAAAGCTAAAGTACACCACCATAAAAGCTCCCAGAGACCTTATAGTCTTTTTAAATATACCAACTATATTGAAATATGTTATCTTTGAAAGCTGTTTGAATTGACCTTGCGAGGATGAATCGATTGCATCCTTTGTTGCTTCACCATATGTTTTTGGAGGTTGTTTTCCCTTCACAAAAAGGGGACTTGGGATCGCCTTCCTACTCGTTGATTGAAATCTCCTAATAAGATTCAAAATTGACTTCATTACGTCGATACATTTGTGTAAACAGGGATTTTCCAAAACGGGGTTTTTAACTTTATAGAAGATTAAACTACAACACGTAAATAAATTTAGTGCTTTCTAGCAGAAGCAATGACACCGTTCAATTCTTCAACCTTAGCCTTTGCTCTCTTTTGGGTACCCAATCTCTTCTTACAGAACTTCTTAGCTCTCTTTTCACCGGCGTTTCTGATCAATTCAATGGCTCTCTTTTCGTATGGGGCCAAACCAGCAACTTCCTTAACAATGGATCTAACAAAGGCGGCTCTCTTAGTGATAGCACCAACCTTAGCCTTTGGAGCAACTTCCTTAGCTTCGACCTTGTGGCCCTTGTTCAAACCGAGAATCATACCTGCAAAAGAGTTAGTAACTTGTCAAAAATTGATGTAAAATGGTAGACCAACGTAATGCTTATGAGTGTATGTAGAAATATTAATTTGTTCATAATATCACTGTTTTTGATGCAACATCTGATGTGTGAAACGCAGTATCTCTTTCCTTTGGTTATTTCAATTGTCCATATGTCTTCATTTCATCATACAATTATTCAATTGACCATTATATTTCTAATTGTGTTCATTTCAATTAAAACAACTAGGAAGCACAAGTCGTGAGAATAAAAGAATCACACTTCCTTGACATCTCTTATAACACTTTCTCATAAACCACATCTATCTCATCTCTTGATTTCATCAACATACCTGAGGCAGCCATTTCTTAATTTTAGGTTAGTAGTAGAATACTGGTTTCAATCTTGAATTTTTTTCAATCTTCAACATGATCGAAAATTTTTTGAGGCCTCACGGTTAAAAATAACGTGCGGTGTGCGGGTTAAGATCACGTGATATATGTGACTGCGAAAAAATGCTCAGTAAACATCACGTGACATGTTCATATGGTGGGCTCTGATGATGTCGGTACAAGTAGAATGAACCATTATTTCAATATTTAATAAAACACTCTTAGAAGATTTTAAACTGATTTATTTATCTATATACAAAGAATCGATATAATTCCATTTATTTCAAGATGAATTCGGAAAGGTCAACACCAAATTCCTGACAATCATTCACAATTTGTTCAAAGGTCTTCGTAGAGTATTCATGCTTAAATTGAGCAACCTTGAAATCCTCAACCCTGTTTTTCTTAACATATGGATAAAGTTTATCCAATAACTTTCTCTTACCAATAGTCAATTGAACATTTTCCCCATTGAATGAACCTTTGAAATAAACCTTGATTTCATTACCCTTGGAATCTTTTCCAATCGAAAAATTTGGTTCTTGATTACCCTTTATTTGTGATTTTAAAACATCATACCTCAATTTCCAGCCAAATAGTCCCAATTCCTTAACTCTTGCAGGCTTTTCCTTTGTTAAATAATTATCCAAACCACCTTCTTTAGTGATAGTCTTCAAAACTCTAGTGGTTAACCTCATCTTGATTGATTTGTTCAATGCATCGGACCAAATCGACTTTGTTATAACATTTGGCAACCAGGTTCTTCTTGATTTGTTACCCATTTCACTGATTTGATTACCAAATCCAATGACTTGACCACCAAATAAACCATGGTCACCTCTTTTAAAAATACGTGATTCTCCATATGGGTATTCCGGGTATTGTGATTTAAGCTTGGGAATGTATAATCCGACCGGCTTTTTGTCACCAACTTGATAGTCAGGAACCTTCTTCAATTGTCTATTAACAACACTTTGATAAGCTCTAGCAGAGACCTCTCTACTGGAACTGAAAGCCCTGGAAATAACGCCAAATGTCATCGTTCCCCTTCAATTATTGTACTGATCGCTCGAATTGAAAATTCTATAAAGTTTTAAAAAATCGGTGATGATGAGGAGCACAAGCGGCGCGCACGGCCATCCACTATATCTGTGCTGCTCAGCATCTTCCCAAATAGAAAATGAAAATCACCAAAATTTGCCCCCCTTCAAGCCAAAAATGGATTTATTGCCATGACGCTGCTGCTGCTGCTGTTTCAATTGAGCATTCTCATTTTCCAATTGTGCCAACTGATCCTCCAATTTCATGTTATCCTCCATAATTTTCAAATTCCTCTCCATGGCCTTCTGAATCTCAATATCGATACCCTCAGAAATTGGTCCGGTGAAATCAACGGTGGCGCCGGAATCGGATCTCAAACTCTCTAATCTCAATTTCAATTCCGAATTTTGGTCCTTTAATTGGATCTTTTCCTCTTCTAAAGTACCAATTCTGACCTTACCTTTAACCATTTCATTTGCAATTTCAACATGCTCCTTATTCAAAATCGAATATGCGGTCTCAATCTCCCGAATTTGCCTTGTAAGTTGACCGTTTTTGACTCTCAGATCTTCGATCTCCTTATCTTTTGATTTCTCTAATCGATCGATTTCCTCCAATTCCGCAGTGTACTTGTTTAGTGAAACAGGCAAAATGTCAACTTGCATGGCATCGGTAACAAAAAGGTCGATATCATATTCTCCACTCTCTAATTGATAGCAATGGAATATCTTCTCTTTCAAAAATTCAATCAATGGTTCGAATTTCAATCCCATCATCTGATCGGCATTCTTCATCAACAAATTCAATGAAAACTGTAATATACTCTCCAAGCCTTCAGAAACAACCACATCAAATACTCTCAAAACTAGATCCAATGGGAATTTATACGCAAATAAGGTCAAAAACCACTGAGTTGCATACATTGATGATTTAATCCCCTCTCTCTTGAAATGGTACGATAAATTTGGTATCCTATCATCAATTAATCGATCCAATTGGTACATCTTCAGCCTCAAACCTGGCATATCTGGTAGATAGAAATCCCTAAAACTATAAGTGAACATCAATTTGACGAGTAAGCAAAATGTTTCACTGGCATCCATGTTCATTAATAATGGAACAGTTATAAACGCCATACCTTGGGTGTATCCAACTTCGGCGTCAAATAAACTGTAAGTTTTGATGATCTGGAACAGATCTTCGATTTGGGATTTTAAAGACTTTGTCACAAAACTCGTTCTTGATAAATCCCTTCTGATTTGTTTTTCGTATAAACTATTCCTGTTCTTTGATTCCACAAAGAATTCTTCAATGGTTGACGATTTTGATTGACAAATACTTTGCCAAATCATGCCTCTCAACTCTTGTGGTATACCCTTTGTGATATGTTTCAACAATTCGTCTTTTCTGTTGATGACGACCGAACTATAATCGTTTACAACATCAGACCAGAATTCCCAATCAATTCTACCGATTAATTCCTCGTTGTGTGTATACTCTACACCCGTCTTCACTTCCTGGAATGTTTTCTGTAAAAATTGATTTCCCAGCTTCAGTGATTGTTTGTCTTTATCGGACTGTAATTTTAACGAATTCGTGTTAACCTGTAATCTCTTTAGTAGGAGGTTTTGGTCCTTCAGCGCATCCAATTGGTTCACCACTTCCTTAATCTCTTCTTTCGAGTTAGGAACGTGAGACATGTCAAACCACATCTTAGCAACCTTCTCATCTTGAGGTTTGATGTCATCGGCAGTTTCCTCCAATGACACCAAATTGGCCATATCGATATCATCATCTTTGACTTCTTTCAATGACAAAGAAGATCCAGCCGGTGATTTTGTGTTAGTGTTCAATACATTCAACAAATTGAGCCCACTTGCCCTCTTGGCGACGTTTTCGGATTTTTGTGATGCTTCCTCTGTGATTGGATTACCAGGTAAATTTGGCAATGTTTCAGAAACCTCTGTTGCTACACCATCTGGAGATGGGTCTGTCTCATCTTTCCCCTCTTCTGTCTCATAATCTTTCTCAATCTCTTCTGTAGAAGGTTTATTTTCTGCAATTGGATGAAGAGGTAAATCTGGAGATATTTCTGCATCAGATTTAGTCAGATCAATTGGAGCAAAACTGACATCTTCTTCACTCTTGTACGGTTCCTCTGTATCCATCATCTCTTTCTTTCCTTCCTCCGAAGGTTCATTTATAGTGACATTTTCATTTGGAGCCTCCACCGGTGTTTCCGACTCCACAGGCGGTAAATCTTCATCAGACTTCGTTGCATCCTCTGTATCCTTCATTTCATACTGCTCTCCATTAACTGGTTCACAATCGGGGTTCTTTAGTCCAATAGAACCGTCCAAGGACTCTTCCTTTGCATCCTGAAACTCGTCCAATTGGTTGCTTCCGTCTTCACTTTCTTCCACCGACGATGTAGAATCCAACCCAAGTGTCTCATTGAAATCTTTAGCATCTGATTCCGAGCTCATTGTCACTTACTTTGACACCTAAATGGCCCTTACAGAATCAAACAAGCAGTAGAGCCTTCGCGATACAAAGAAAATGTGAGTTGTGGTGCCTGAAAAGAAAGTGCTCAGCAGATTCATAGATTTGCTATATTTAAATCATGTACGTATAATTATAAAATAATCCCCACTTTGTATAAAATTGCCATATATGGATATCCAAATACCCGTGATAAAATAAAAAGAAAGTGTGTTAAACCAGGATAGCAGTGTCGAAGTAATCATCTGATGTAGAGAGGATGGAATCATCGATTGCTTCATCTAGTGTCGAATAGCTTTCACAGGAGGAAAGTACGGAAATGGAGGAATTGGCACGACAATCCATTCCAACGCCGTCACTTCCACACCAGAGATCAAGACCCTCCTTGTTCAGAGCGGTGATTGGATGTACAACACCGGTGGTGATGCCATGCTCAAGTAAAAGGCCTTCCATTTTTTCCACTTCACAATTGGGACAATAAAATCGCAAACGACCGTTTCGACACCGGAATGAAGTGGAACCGATATATTCTCTGAAGAGGCCGATATCGGAGACGACCATCTTCTGTTGAGATAAAGTTCTTTCCATTCTGGTCTCCAACTGAAGTGAAATATCCTCATCAAAAACGCCGGCAGTTGGCAACAATTCTTCAATTGAAGAGCAGTTGATGTCGAATTCAACAAATGTGCCTGTATTTTCAACACCGCTGGAAACTGTCTTAGCCAAGTGCAAATCTGCCTTGGCTTGGGATTCCAAACAGTTGTAACCACCAACGTGAATCTTTGTCTTTAAACAATCAATAGAAATCTGGCCTCCCTTTAGAAGAAAGGTTCTCAGACCCTGCGAAAGGTTCTGTGCGGCTTGTGCAGAGGATGATCCACCAAATGTAGAGAACATTCTCGAGTTGTGATGAGTGAAATGCTTGTACATTCCATTTCCACATCCCCTCATTGTGACTCTTGTAGATATTCTGAATGGTTGCACCTGGTACATTGCACTCCTGAATGTATTAGTCAACGGTTGTCTTTTCAATGGCTTGAACGCATTCAACTGAAGGGAAATTGAGTGAAATTTGTTGGATCTTATTTGACTTGTTGTGGAAAATTGTCTTCTTGTAATACGGCCGGCCAGAGGATGATTGGATCCACTGTGAACGGGGACTCTAACAGGAGCTCGCTGAAGGCCCCTGTCAAGCCCTCCTTCCCTGAGAAGCTCTCCAAGCTCCTCAAGAGACTGTTTAAAGTCCTTGGCCGCCTTTCTAGAGACCGAAATGATCTCCCTTAGCGTTCTAGGCAACATCTTTTGAGTGTTTGATGAAAATGAGGTGGAGATAAGGGACATCATTCTGGAAAGTGAGGGATGCTTGATTGAGATTACGTCACATTACACAATTTGCACGTGATTTGCACGTGACTCTGGAAAAACTCTTGCTTAGTATAATCAAATATTATAAAATAGAATTTATGGAAATCAAGTGATAAGAGAAATTAAATAACATCGGGTTGGTTGTTTTCAGGTGCCTTGTCATCAGACTTCAAAGCGGAAGCGTCTTCGACTCTATTGTTCTTCTTTGGAACTCTTGCCAACCAGTAGAAGAAGTAAGAGAACATTATGTTGATGGCAATGTAACAGATGAAAATACCCCAATCTCTCCAACGATTGGCAAATTCAATATGAACACTGGCCAAATAAGTGTTGGTATCACTGGCAGAACAGTATGAACACATGTCAGAAGTGGTGGCAGGACCAAGGTAACCACCACTAGCAGCGGAATAGTCGCTCATATAGTCAGCACAAGTCATACCTTGAGGTGGTGGGAAAGAAACAAATTCATCAACTGCACACTCAAGATGACTGTCACCAACACCAGCAGATAACATAGAGGAAATCCAGTAAGTCATTGGGTTGACTCTGTACATGAAGGTCCAGAAACCAGTTGGGTATTTCAAAACACCACAGAAATTCAAAGACATGGTAAACAACAAGTTGGAAAGGTTGGCACCGTTCTGTTCCTCTTCAATACCGGCAATAGACATCAATCCAAGAGTGGAAGCATAGTTGAAATAAGCACATAACAATAACCAAGTGAGTGCACCACGTTGATGAACACTGTCGGAGGCAACAGCATTGGTGTAAAGACCAACAGGGTAATACCAACAGAAGTAAGACAAGGTACCACAAATGAAGTTCCATGGAATTTCGGATGTCAATTGAGCAGAAATGAAAACATACCAAGAGAAAGTCTTAGATGGTCTTTCACGAACCTCATAAATGGATCTCTGGAACATGTAATTTGGCAACATTTGTTGAATCAATGTGTTCAACATAACCGAAAGCATGAAAACACTCAACATTTGATTTTGCAAACCTTGAAGTGAAGTACCTGCCTTGAAGAAAGAAAACCCATTGAAAATCGAGTTACAAACTGTAAGCATGATTTTGTTCCAAATGTAAGATGGTGTTCTATAGTATTGTTGCATCACACGCTTGGTAACTTCATAATATTGAGTCATAAAGGTGGAGGCAAATTCCCTAGTGGCTTCATCAGAGGTATCAAGAGGTTTATTCACCAATTCTTTTTCCATGGTTTCCAACTCATCTCTCACAGCCTTCCTCTCATCAGAAGCCATCCAAACTTCGTGGTAATCTTGATTAGCATGAGAACCTGGCGCAGCACCAATGACTTCCAACATCCATTCAGCAGGATTGGCTTCAACAGGACATTTTGAGGCACCGTGAGCTTCAAAGTAGTTGATAAGAGTGGTACAGTTTTCACCCAAATCACCAAAGTAAACAGTTCTACCACCCTTGGCAAGGAACAATAAACGATCAAATTCTTTCAACAAAATGGCAGATGGTTGATGAATAGTACACAAAATGGCCTGTCCATTGTCAGCAAGCTTACGCATCAATTGACAAACGGACCAAGCAGTTTGTGAATCCAAACCAGAGGTTGGTTCATCCAAAAATAGCAATAATTTTGGCTTGGCTGCCAATTCAACACCAATGGTCAGTCTCTTTCTTTGTTCAACGTTCAAACCTTCACCAGACACACCAACAATGGCATCAGCATATGATTCCATTTCCAAAATCTTAATTATCTTCTCAACGTATTCATCCTTTTCTGTAACAGGAATTTCTCTAGATTGTCTCAAGTGGGCAGAGAAACGAAGAGCTTCTCTAACAGTAGAAGTTTTCAAATGCAAATCCTGTTGTTGAACATACCCTGTAGATCTCTGGAACGATTGATCTCTCAAATGGCCATTGACAAACATCGAACCTGAGATGACACCAGTGGTAACTCTGTTGGCCAAAACATCCAATAGGGTAGTCTTACCGGCACCAGAAGCACCCATAAGAGCTGTCAAAGTACCTGGTTTAACCCAACCGTCAACGTTGTTCAAAATTCTTCTAGTTTCAGTCTTGATTTGAACTTCATAACAAACATCCTTCCAGTGGAAAATATCTTCACCAGCAGCCAAACCAGCAACATCGTCTTCGACAGAGGAGGATGAAGATGATTCCTTACCGTGTTCGTACACACCAGCAGGCTTCTCACTTCCGTCAAGAGCAGCTTCAATATCATTAGAGGCTAATTTCTTCTGCTTTTTGATCTTCCTCAAAGTCGAACTTTGAAACAAAATGATTTCACCCTTTTGCATCGAACCCTTGTTCACTTCCACAAGATAAAGGTAGACACCAAGGAAGAAGAAAATGAAACCAACGACAATACCAAAGTTTCTCCACTTGTGATCATTCTTGTAACGGTAAGATTCGTAAATGTAGTCGGTACCGTTGACATAATCAAAACCATATTGGGAGGAGATAACGTTACAGACCTTGTTTTCCAATGAAACAGTATCATATGACGGTATAAATTGAGAACATTCAAATTGTCTACCGTGGAATTCGTTGGTCATAAGAGCCTCAAAAACATAACCAACTGGATCCAAATAGTTGATCCAACGAGACCACCCATGCATAGATGGTGTTGGCAAAGCAAACCCTGTGTAAATAACCATCGCAGTCAAGAAAATGGTAGCGGGAGGCATGGATTCAGGCAATGTTTTGAAACAAGAACCAATAGAACGGAAGATGTGAGACATGACAATGGTTGCCATAAAGTTCAGCATCAAGAAGAAAAAGAAATTACCTGGATTTCTTCTGAAGTTCACCATGAAATAGTAAATCAAGTTGAAACCCAAACAAGTCAACATTTTCGCAGGAAGTTCGGTTAGAATGGAGGCAAAAGCATCGGCAGACGGATGGTATAGAGCAAACCGTTTATGTTTTTCAACAATCGGTCTAGCTTCATACAAGGACATAACTTCCAACAAGGACGAAAATGCATTGAATAAAACAGCAAAAAACATAGCGGCAGAACGGTAGTAAAATGTACCGGTGGTAGCTGAAAGATTGTAAAACAAAGATGAAATAATTAAACCCATGATAACATTAGCGATGACTGAAAACATCATGATGGATGGATCACCCTTTGTTCTCCAAACGTTTCTCTTACAAATTTCTTTAATTTGCATCCAGTAAGAAAGACGGAAAGAAGATTGTTTTCTGGTATGGTCGGATTGTTTGGCAATGTGAGCTTCGATGTATTTTTTCTTAGTGTCCTTGGTCTCACACTCAGCTAAATACTGATCGATGTCAACTTGCAAGGCGGCGTATTCAGGTGAGTTTTTCCAGTAAGCTTCGAATTCCTTTGGAGTCTTTGGAACCTTATCCTCAAACCCTTTCTTTGGAACTCTCTCGGCTGGAGAGGTGATGGAAGTTAAGAAATCAGCAGTGGTTTGACGATCTGGACATTGGTAACCCATGTTTTCGAAGTATTGCTTGGCGGTTTTTGCTGAACCAAAATAAATTTGATAACCTTCATAAAGTAGGACAACGTTATCAAAAAGATCATAAGCGTCTTGAGAACACTGATAAATGGCAATCAATGGAGTGATATCCAAGATTTGAGCAGAAGTCTTCAAGGCCCTCACAAATTCCAAGGCAGTAGCTGAATCCAAACCTCTAGTTGCATTATCCCAACATTGAATATTGGCACCACAAAGAGAAACTTCGGCAATTGAAACTCTCTTTCTTTCACCACCAGAAACACCTCTGATAAAATCATTACCCACCTTGGTGTTAAAAGTATGAGACAACCCATAAGTAGCCATATAAACAGAAGCCATATGCTTGGCAAATTCTTCTCTAGAAACACCGGGGATTCTGTTTTGAGGGGTTCTCATGCTTGCGGCGAATTCCAAGGTTTGACCAACAGTCAGATGTGGGAAATGATTGTCAAGTTCGGCAGAAAAAACAACTTCACCTCTGAAGTTGGAGTCGATATCCTTTGGTGTCAAACCGTCATAACTCAAGGTTGACTCTGAATCAATATTAAAACCATAAGTTTGGGCTGCAACGGTCTTCAAAAATGTGGAACAACCGGCACCAGGTCTACCCAAGACAACCGTCAATGTGGAAGGTCTAATAATACCATCCATTGACTTCAAAATATCGAAATATCTTGATTTATCGTGTTTTCTAAATGTGTCCAAATATAAGTCCCTACCCAATTTGAAGATGTAATTGTCAAAGGTGGATTGGTAATCGGCATCTGAAGAGATACCTCTAGCAACGAGGTTTTTGTAAACAAACCCCAAAGTTGTTGGTTTATAGTAATCAACGTCACCATCAATGAGTTTTCTAGTGTTTTTCACCCAAAATTTCGACTCAAATTGGTCACTTTCTGGGTCCAATCTTGGGTCAATACCATCCAATGGGTTAACACCAGGCACCTGAGACATACTGGTCATCGTTCTCAAAAGACCTGGATATTCTTCATTGTTTGTTCCTCCTGTATTTTGATCAGTGTGTGTTAACTTTCTCGCAAGATTCTTGATTGTGTTATCGGTGGCAGCATTGAATCCCTTGTAAGAATGGGCCTCAGAAACATAATCTTCCTCTGAAGCTGATTCCTTACCAACTGAGATTGTTTCCAATTGCATGGTCGATAAACTTAATCAATGTTTAATACCCTTGGTGCACTGTATGGGGAGGGGCCTATATTTATACCAAATAAGGTTCTCGGATTTAAATTCCAAAAAAAGTATATGTTATTTCCGTTATTTTTGCCAAATATCAATTAAATATTTGTTTCGGAAGATCAATCAGGATTTCGGAACGTAAACCTGCAATGGAGTAAATTTTGCCGTACAAACCCATGTAATTGAAAATACTTTCCCTTTTTTCCCCATTTTATAGTCGCCATAGGAACGGATGATATCTTCATAATTTCTTATTATTTCGGAACAAAATTACGTAATCACAGGACGCGCTTTTGCAAATAATCTTGGGGCTAACAGTCTGTCGGCTAGCACTGGTAGAAAAAAAGATTCCGAAACCTTTTGAGTGGTTCTTGACATAATTGAAGTATTGATTTGGTTTTTGGTCATTTCAGTGGAACCCTCCGAAATTTTATCATCCTTAATTGGATGAAAGTTCATGAGCAATGAGAAGCTTAATAATTCACTTTTCTAAGTTAGGCTTGAAATGTTTTGATTTCGGAAATAATATTATGATGGCGCCGGGGATAAGCATTGTGGAGATTAAAGCGTAATTCCCTCGCCATCAGCTAGATGAAAGAGGTGTACATCAGCCAAATGCTAGAGACTTCTCATCTGGTTCATTCATCTCTGGTGGTGATAAATGGTGACTAGCATGCCAATGATAAACGAATAATATGCCAGGGTACAGTAGCAGATCTCCCAAAAACGACCCAAATCATTGTAAATCAATTGCAAACCAATTGCAAATAGTCAGTATCTTTGCAACCTAAACCAGTTAATATTGAATTCGTGACAAAAATCGGTATTAATAACAAACCAGGCTAATTTGATATGAATCGATCTGTGAGTTACTGATATTGGCCTGAAATGGTAAAATATGTTGACAGGTGCAAGTGGTACAGTGCCAGGTGTTATTAAAGTCAACGTTATCAAGATGATATCGATAGATAAGGAGTAAAAAGGGTATCAAAGACCAATCAATTTGAAAGAGATAAAATGCTCATTTTTGTCAAATTGAGCCAGATGATGGATTTTGATCTCCACTGGACCGTAATCGAGAATTTCTCAAGTGCATCAACACAGTGTTAAAGGGGATCACCTTTTTTGCATGGAGTGGCACATTTATAATCATGTATAACACATGTGAAGCAAGATAAACCGAGCGATGAGAGGACACCGCCCTTCTTTGATTACACAATATTTTTAATTCACCAGCCATGTTCTTGATTAATGCTGCAGTTTAAGTCATTTCAAATAATTGACCAACGACATTGGCAGGGCAGCCAATTATATAAGAGTTCACCTCTTGTCATAGCATTCAATAAGTATTCAAAAAAATAAAGGTATAAACTATATGATTCAAATAAAAAGAATATCAACTGTGTGTATTAAAAGCAAATAATAGAACCTAGTATTGGGATTTCCCAACATAGTACAAAGTGGCAACAGTTGCAACTACACTGCCGATTATTTGAGGGAAATTGCGTGAATAAAGAGATGTGGCTGTGGATGTAGTATTGGGTTTCTGATTTTCCAAATCCAAAGCCTCAACCAGCTTCTCATTTTGTAAAGTCAAATCCAGGTTTTTTCCTTTTAAGTTGTCGTTTTCTTCTTTTAGCAATATGTTTTCAATTGTATTAGAATCTATGGTTTTTTGCTTTTTTGCAACAATCTGGTCCATTGTGAATTTTAAATCCTCCATTTCAATGCACTTTCTCTTGTGTATAGTGGCATGGCGTTCTTCAGCTTCAAGACTCCTCTTCACCAATTCCTCATTTTTCCTATTCAATTCGATCTTTTCCACATGTAAAACATCATTCTCCTGCATGAGCTTTTTGTTTAAAATCGAGCATTCCTCCACCTCATTGTGTAAATCCCTTTTGGCCAGTTTCTCATTGTTTAGAGTCAATTCTAAGTTTTCATCTTTTAACTCCTCATTTTCCTCCATGAGCTGCTGATTCTTGAGTAAGCATTCATCTAATTCCTGTATTACATCTTCCAATTCGTTCGACGTACCCTTACAAGTTCCCATGTATATTTTTCTTGAAGATGGCGGAGAAACCAGATCCGAGTATAAGGTGTTCACCCTAACAAATTTCCCGCTGCTCTCCCTATCCCCATATGACTCGGAATCACATTCACCTTCCATAAATTTAAAGACACCTTCATTGGCATCTTTATAGTCCTCGTCGCTCCCATCACCAAGGACTTCCCAATCTGTCGAAACAGCCACATTCCCCTTTTCCTTTTCACTTTGAAGTAATCGGAATATCTGCTCAGGGGAGACAGCAACCTCAAATGATGACCCGCCATGGGCGGTCCAGCCCAGATTGGAACACTCTTCAACCATCCGCATTGTTTTCAAATCGTCATCCAATTTAGAAATGAACATCCTTTCAATATCATCCCTATCGCATTGATCTGTAAAATCTTTCCAAGTGGCCAATTTAACAACTAATCTATCCTCATAATCTGTCATAACTCTGAGCCATAATCTACATTTGGATTGATACCTTTCAAAGTGATCATCATCATCTGGCTCCAAATTTTCGCCATCTTTACAGTGCTGACTGAAATCTGAAACAATTGAAATACCAATCATATCATAACAGTGCAATTTAATGAATCTTTTTGATTTCACAACATCCATCACACCGCTATCATGACTATAGTGGATCATTCCATGTTTAGAAGAATTAAGCAAAATCAACTCTTCCTTTGACTTTGTGGTGTAAACAGCGGCGTGGATCGCACTTATTGACGTATCATTAAAGTATAAATTTGAATGAGCATTTACTCTTCCTTTTGCCTTGGAGGCCCTACCAATGACGATAGTAGGAGGAATTGTGTCAGCATTTTCAATACCAACACAATCCATCAAATCAACAACTTTTATTCCCTTGAAAGAATTCATCCAAAAGATCTGAGAAAGAAGAAGGGCAATTTGCAACTTCAATTGTGGCAAATTGATAAGAAAAATTAAATCACTGCTCAGCATACGAAGATTAATAATTCAAAATTGGATCGAATTTTCAAAATCAGTGACAGATGACTCTTCGGTGAAAAATCACATGAAAATTAAAGATACCCCTGTTAGATATTTTTAATTGTAGATCGTGAATTGTGGGATATATGCGTTAGTTGATGTAATGATTGATACTTTATTACCAAAAAACCACATCTTCACCTATAGTATTTGATTAGGCTAAGGGTAGTCGTACGGTAAAGTTTTAACTGCCTTTTTAACTGGAATTTACTTGCTTAGCATAATTTGTTTGATTTGTTTTGTAAGAAGACTTGCATGATAGGACACGGGTTCTTTTTATTGAAAAACTGCGAGAAAACAGCAATTCTGGGGACTAATGAGTCCCTATTTTCAAATATTCAGTTCTGAGGTTGAACTGAATCATTCATTCGGGTAAATTTTAAAAAGAAATGGTGGTTTCATAGCCTAATGGTCAAATTGCAAAACCTCTCTACTCTTTTACAGTGGAGATTTATAAATGCCCAAAATCACATCTTGCACTTCTCCGCAACCGTTATCACTCAGCAGCACATTTTCAACAGCCTAACGGTCATTACTAATTTATCAGGTTAAGCTACAATACTTTACATGTCATCAGATAACAACGAGTAGCTAAAAATCATCCAGAATATAATAGATTGATATAAACATAACAAATCAGTCTAAAAGTTTCTTGATCTTGGCTTCACCAAGAGCCTGTAAGTCGGAGTTACCACCAATGTGCTTACCTTTGATGAAAACATTTGGAACAGTTGTTTGACCAGTAATTTGGGCCAAAGCCTGTTGAATGTCAGAACCATCCTCCATGGTATCCAATTCCAAGACATATGCCTCTGGTGCAACCTTGCTCAAAAGTTTCTTAGTGGCGGAGCAGTATGGACAGTAAGATTTGGAGGCAACAAAGACCTCTTTGGATGCGATCAGATTCTTGACTTGAGTAACGGTTTCAGCAGACATAGCGGATGTGGTGTGGGAAAAATGACGTCTAAGAATGGAGAACACTTTGAAAAGTAGGAGAAGTCCTGCTAAGACCGCTAAAGGTGACATCACTATTAAATTCAAAGAATGGAAATTTCTTGGCCCCACCGGGAGGAAGATCAAGAGTCATGTGCTCAGCACGCTCGGCAAAAATGAAAAAAACGGTTCATCAAAATATAAAAAAGCTAAAACAGTCCACTCTTTTTCAAGTTCTGCTGTATGATCATATCCGTTACGGCAGTGATAATGAATTCCATCGACTTTGTGTCTGTTGCACATGTCCTGTGGACATATATCGGCCTTTTAGACCTATTTAAACTCAAAAATAATTTCTCAAAGTACTGCAACGTATCTTCAACGTCATTACTCTTACCAGGATAATCTGGAAAATACTTCCTAACAGGTGACTTTCTCACTTTATCCTTCAACAAATCCACCTTGTTTAAAAATAAAATGAATGGCGTATTTATGAACCACTTGGAATTGACTAATGAATCAAATAAAATTATTGCCTCGTGCATTCTATTCACTCGCTCGTCTTCAAATAGCATTTGATCATACTCTGAGACGGCTAGAACAAAGTTTGCACAGGTGACATTTTCAAAACAATGGATCCATTTCTTTCTCTCTGACCTCTGTCCACCTGCATCAAATACTTTGAATTTAATCCCATTGATGTTGAAGTTGGTTTCGGTAATACCAACTGTTTTGATTCTACCCTTTAAAATGTCCTCGTCACTACAGACATAATTTTCATCCACATAATCTGTTGCCCTTTCAAAAAAGTACGGTGCTGAGGATTCAAATTGAAATTGATTGGACCTGTTGAAAGCCTTGGTAATACCAGAATCATATTTCCAGATCCTTTTAATTGCATCAGCCACTTCCAATGGCGACACCACTTCCGACTCCTCCTTTGGTGAAGAAAATGTATCGTCTAAATAATCTCTCAAAAGATCATTTGATTCTTTCGATTCATCCAGGACAGATGAAAGACTAGTTTCTTTGTTATCCATCCATCCTGCGTCTGCACGTCCATTACTATTCATCCTTCTATTCTTAGCACCCTTTTCACTATATTTCACCAAATGGTCTTTTAGAAATTGTGCTCCACCGGCAGCAGTTGCATCAACATCACTCAATGACTTATAGTTGAGAACCTTAACCTTATACTGATAGAGATCAGAGGTTGGATCATCGCAATCTAATTCTATTCCTAAATTCCTCGACTGAATGATCATATTTTGCATACTTGCAACACAATCAGCCCAAATTATGTTCTTATACTGGGTTCTTTCTTGCTGACTAAATCCATTCTTATGTAAGAGTCTCATTTGTTTGAGAACTGTTGATTTACCCGATTCACCTGCACCCAAAAGCAACATTTTAATCTGATTTTTGCTGTTCAACCTTCTCTGTTGGATTATTTTGTCCAATCTACTGTCTAATAGCTTTTCTGTGTACTCTTCGTTTGGTTGATTATTGTAAGATTGTTTTTTAGGAGGCGATTCTCCCTCTGGCACACTTGCTACACACCCCATTTATTAGTTCTGTTTGTTTTGTCCAGTAACTTAGTTGATGATAAGATATTTAACGTCTGTAATTTATAGCAATATTAAACACAGGTGTCTTGATCAACGCCAAAGTTATTCTAACTAATAAGTGAAAGGGATGGTTCACTAAAACAATTTATTTACTTGAGACACATCCATTCCATTGGTTTGGTACAAGCTGTCTCATATTTGCACTGCCTTGATAATATGAAACTTGCTTTTAATAGAAGATTTAGGAGGGTCTATTTATCTTCTAATCAAGATATCGAGTTCAAAGCTGGCTTAAATTCATATTCACGGCTTAATCCTATCTACTTAAAGGTTTCCAATGAAGGTTTCCTCTTGCACTTGTTAGTGATCTCGGATATCAAATATTCCTGTTGACTAACGATAATAATCTGAAACTGTTTCAGATATAAGCTGAGACAGATCATGCTCGGCTCGCTTTTTTTGCGATAGAGAGTTGCAGATATGAGTTGAGGAAGGTTGTGTTTGCTTACGTTTTTGTCCTTCACAAATATAAACCATGATCCTGGGGTACAAATCATAAATGTAAGTGGTATTTCAATACAAATTCAATAGCGGGTGATGATTTCATAGACGTAAAACTCATCATGGAGGAAGTTCTCTGGAAACTGTTTGGGGAGGTTGATCTCGTGGATTTTACTCCCTGGATCAACCTGGTCTTGGGATGAATAAGAAATGTTCCTATTAAACATCCTAAAAGTTTCCATTAATTGGGTGTAATTGTTAGCAGCGATCAAACCACTGTTTAAATCGTCTACCTTAACCGATTCAACCATGTCGTCTGGTAAAGGGTACCCACTTGATGGTAACATATTTATTGTTTCGGTATGTAAATTTGGGTCGCATGAGGCGTTTATTGCGACATCGTCTCTTACATGATAGAGTCTTTTGAAATAAAATTTGAAATACCCCTTAATTGAATCTTTCACTCTTTTCCAGGTATTATGCTTTCCCTGGTTCATTTTTGTTTTCTTTGTAAACAGATATTTCCGATGTTTGATAAAATGTCGCCTTCTTTTTTCTTTTCTGATCTGAGTTATATTAATATCCTGACTAGAACCTAATTTAGGGCCATCCTCTTGGTAAATTTCAAAAGGTAACCGATTTTGTATAGCATTTTTATAATTGATTAGCCCGTGATCAACCAAACTTGGTATATCGCTAGTTAGTTGGCTTCTTGCAGTTGAATGGGTTTGGTGAAGAGACTTGACTTGATCCTCCAAGGGTATGTCATTTAGATATTGTAATTTACCTGAGCTGATGAGACCTTCGTCATCTAAGAAGTTATTTTCTTTATCGTCATCGATAAGACCATCACAATATCCATCCTTTCCATTTATTGTATTTATTTGAACTCTTTGGTGAACAAATACTTGAAATCTTTCACTATTAATCGTTATATTATCCAAAGGAAATGTGTTTTCTGAAGTTAGAAATTGGTTTTCTTGATGAATTCTTTCTCCGAAAGATAACTTCATTATAGATGCTGTTTCAATTTTTGTCTCTTGTTGACTCAATTGACCTTCTGGTCGTGCGATCTGACCAACACCACTGCAACAGGAAAATTCAAGTAAATTTCTCTTGAAATCACCGAATGATTCAATTTCATTCAACATATCAGGGGTATTGATGAAAAATTCCCCATCTCTTGCGTTCAGCTCATGGTATGCTTCATCGCAATAAATATTCACTCGATGAATATTTTCATATTTTTCTGTCGAAGATCTGTTGGTCGGTTTTGAGTTGATATTTTGAAATCTGGTACTTCTAAATATCGACTTTTCCTTTCCGTCAAAAGATATAGGTTCATATTGAGAGAAATCAATCAGAATTAACTTTTTTTCTTTCGATGGATCCGACTTCTGATTAGATGTTTTTTCATTCCAATTAAATAATGGATCGGTTAAACCCACTCTTGTTTTCTTCTTGCTAACGTAACCAATATCTTTAAAGATCTCACCATTCCCAGCATTTTGCAAAGATATCAACGGCATCTTTTTTTGCTTGGAAGTGAATTTTTTATCACTGTTACAATTGTAATAATGATTATTCCACCACTTACGGACTTGAACCTTCATCTTTTTTATCTTCAAGTTTATATGGTTTGTCCTTGGTGGTGGATTATGCAAGGCAGTAAACATTTTCAAGAAGAAAAAAAGCAAGTATCAACGAGAGCAACGTATTTTAGGTAGAAGAGGGCAATTATGTTCTCATGAGCAAAAAAACGGAATTGAAATGCCCTATTTCAACTCCGAAGATGAACTTTTTTTCTTGTTTTTTTATACAATAGTCAAGTTACTGAAGTTTACCTGTTACCAACTGTTGAAAACTCTTATCCAGTATCTCCTTCAAGCTCTTGTAGCTGATTATCATACAATTCATTTCATCTGGACTAACCAATAAGATTTTTTCATCAACACCAGCGTCCAATTTGTTGAGACTGTCGATTACATGCGTTAGATCGATTCTTGGTAACCCATTCTCGTATTGATGGAAAACGTAATCCTTGAATAATTTGATGGGGTACTGATCTCCAGTTTCTGACCATGACTTATCCTTTATTAATTCCGGCCTTTCGTTGACAAAATTCAACTTCGCAAATAATCTAACGAGACGGGCATTCTCCAATTCCTTCGAAAGTTGAGACTCCATAAAATCTGTTCTATTCTGTAACCCATTTGATAACCTTAAAATTTCCGGAGCCATTAAGGCCGTCAATTTTTCCAAAGTTGCATCCTCCTCAAACATGTAATTCAACACCTGCTTCAAAGTGGAGCTATAGTTAAGTTCTGAAATCACCACCTTAGGATCATCAACCTCTGGCAAATTCAACAAAGTCACCTTCGCCAAGCTATATATGAATCTTCCAAGATGCAGTATATCCGACGTTTCATCTTCCTCTTTCTCGCCATTTATACCTGTTAAAATATTCTTTAATCCAATATCCGAGACTCTAATTCTACCCATATTTGTGACTAAAATCTTAGACCAACTGAAAGGTCCCAATTTTAGGGCCAATTTATTTGTCTCCGTCATGGCATTCAAGAGTTGAAAAGTATAATTCCAAAGACAATCCTCCGTTATTAATTCCGGTTTATTACCAAAATGATACTCTAACAAGGAATAGGACATAGGATAATAATCGTAAATCAAAATGAGAGAATTATCCCCAAACGCCCTAGTCGTAAAAACTTCATAAAGCTTGATAACGTTAGAAGAGTTCAAGTTCTTCCACACTTTAGTGTTCTTGATAACATCACTTGAAGTTATTGGGACGTTTTGCAATCTTCTCATACAATACAACAATCCATCGTTATTGGATTGGCATTTATAGACCATAGACGGAAAACCGTAACTGGTGCCGGATAAAATTTGTCTATCCAATGGGTAAAGTGAGTGATATTGATTAACATGGACAGGTAAATCCAACTGATTGTTGCCCACAGACTTTAAACTCTCTTCATTTCTCAGTTGTAACTCTTCTCTAAACTCCCTATTTATAAATAAATCATCGACTGTTCTTTCGTTCAACTTCTTATTAAGTTCAATATGAGGTGGTGGTGGAGGCGCGTAGAGATGAAAGTTCGCCGGATACATGTTCGTGTTCTGATAAAACATATCGTCTGGATTTATTTGAAATGATTGCATTGGTATATCCAAAGGAGTTGGTAACGATGGTGGTGCAATGGAGGGTGTAAAAGCAGGTGCTGTTTCGGGATTGAATCCGCCCGAAGCCCCCGGAGTGGTAACGGCGCTTGGGGTTTCTATTGTCGGAACAAATGTTGGAATACTCTCCAACGATGGCGATAACGTTGAGAACTTGTTAGTCTGTGTGAACTGTAAATCAATTGTTTTCAATGGGGCCGATTTCGCCTTGATTGCAGCTGCAAATGCATTGGCCAGTGATTTATTTGATTGTGTATTTATGGGTTGTTGTGGCGGAGACTGGGGTTTTTGCAGTTGGCGGGCCAAGTCGTGGTTGAATCCACATCCCTTGTTCTCAAATTTGCAGAATCCATGGGTCTGAATGTTCCTGCAGGGGATATCTTTTGCCCACTGGTAGTTACCACTCATGAAGAAACAAAGTTGTTGTTGAAATTGGCGCGTTCTCGAATTACATAAAAGTGTTGATAATTAAATAAGGTTATGATTTATGGGGTAACACAGGGTGATTCAAGCAAATAAATACCACAATTTTGTTTCGAATGATTTGACTTACTAGCTTGTACTTTTCCGGTCTTGAAACCTCTCGTGGTTGTTAAGATAATTTAGAGGTCAATTAAAGATATGATTGAAATTTCATGAAAAGATACGATTTTTATAAAAATACTTCAAATAACACCAATAATAGGTTTAGCAATGAATTGATCTTTAAAAATCGGTATTGAGAGAAGAAGTTTGATGCCGAGCATCGTGTGATTCAAATATCTATTAAAATCAAAGATAACAATGTGAAATTTCTCGATCAGAAACAACGAAAAAGAATTTTTCTATTGTAGTTTTTAAAGATAAAAACCATGTTTTATGCTATAACAAGGCTTGATTCACATCATTAACAGTATATAAAAGATAATTAATAAGTTTAATAATATATAAAAATAATGGGGACCTTACGGGGTAAATATCAGAGGATAGAAAGGCCCACAACTTGAAAAATTGAAATGGCTCATTGAAGAAAACCTTCGATAGTTGGGTCAAAATAACCTGTGAAATTTTCAGGTTGACTCATTATGGTGTTGAAATCCCCCAAAATATCATCCCAATTACCTTCCTCAAAAACTGAATTCAAAATTTCATCCAGTTGGTAATCGATTTTCTCATCATCGTCCACCTCCCAGTTATTCATAAGATTTGAATCAATTTCACCAACTTCACAATTCTCTAATCTCTTTTTTGCCATTTTGATAATCTTCTTCACCGATTTTCTTAGATCATCCAAGGTAAAGTTGTGGTTGGTTTTCAAGTTTATGCAAACAGTCAATAAAATGATCGAGATTGAGGACAATTTGGCCATTATGAAACAAGTGTAGTTTATCTGAGCGTGTGATCTAAAAGATTGCTTAAATACTAGATCCAAAATCTTAAAAATGATTGAAGGTTGAAGTAAGTTGTCCAACATACGATTTGGGCCATTCAACAAACCGTCTTCAATATCCATTAACGTAAATTGGGGCACTTCAACCTCCATATTGATTTCAATGTTATCAAGAGACAACTGTTTAAACATTAGTTGGGTAAATGAGAATACCAGAGTACCGATACAACTCCATATTCCTCTATCAAAATATTTTGTCAATTGTTTACTTGAGGAAGTTGCATTCATCTCCATTTTGAACTTTAACACATAAATCAACCCCAATTTAAATCGATAATCCATTAAAGATATCATTTTACCATATTCATCATAATTTGGCAGCTTTTGGGTCTTGATTTCATTTTCTAAAACCCTTAGAATATAGAAAGTCAAAGTTGAATAAAATATCAATAAACTGAACTTTAGCTGGACTTTAAACCAACTATGTGGACTATTTTCCAATTGTGAAAAGTTAATTTTTACAGAATCATTCAAAACCCTTCGGAAATCAGATTCTAAATCCAATAAATCTCCCATAGTAACATCCTTTAAATTTTGACAAACCGTTGGTACTCTTCTCATTATTTTAACCGATTCAACAATATTTTCATCATTCAATTCATCAAAATACAAGTCATGACAATAGTTAAGATCAATCAATGGTAATTCATCAGCCATACAAAATTCCGAATCCAATATTACTAAAAAATTCCATAATCTTTTCATGCAACTGAGAGGAACATTCTTTAAAAAAAAAGGATGATCTTTATTTTTCTTAACGCTATGGTACAGAACCCGATATTTATCCAAATCCAAATGTAGCCCAATGTTGATTGCAATATTGTAGCAAGTATGAAATAATGGTAAAGTATTCTTATTATCAAAACCCGAACTTCTAACATCCCCATAAAGCATCAATGTCATCATTACTAAAATTAGGGAATAAATCGTGAAGACGGAATGATTTTTGTAATATTTTGAATAATTCAACATTCTGATACCCAACTCGGTAAAGTATTTACCATGTATTGTCAGTTTGAATTCGAAATCCGCACCAAATAGGCCCACTAAATCAACGAGTAATAGTATTTGGGAGACAAATTGATACTCAAAAGACTTTTCCGGCTTGTTAAACTTTGCGCCATCCTCACCTAATCGAAAATAATGATGGAAGATTGTTTCAAAAAGATCGATTGGAATTGCCTCACCAAACAACAATGAATTTAGATTCGTTTTAAAATACTTTATCCTTTCAATTATACCATCATAATTAGGTAAGATTTGGGTCTCCACTAAGGCCAATATTTCTGAATCCGATATTTGATCCTCATTTGAAGTCAATGGCTCAAACGTCATGTTTTTCAATTTAAATGTGTTCCTTTCAATTTCAAAGATCTTCCTAAACTCTATGAGAAACGCTTTCATCAATATTTCCTCCATTGAGGCTATAGATTTTATATTTGATCCTATAAATGTTTTTGATGGTTTTGTATATACCATTATTTTATTCAGATCATCCAATTTCTTCATTCTCATTAAGTTCATGGGAGTTTTGACAACCTCTTTTTTAGCCTTTTCAATTCTTTCATTGTTACTAAAATATTGACAAATCAATCCTGATTTCAAACATCCAGTACATGGATGGTTTCTATCACATCTTATCTTTTTTTTATAACAATTAAAGCATGCTTTAATTGATCTTTTTTGCCTCTTTTTACCCAAATCACTCATTCAAAATTGACAAGGAGGCAAGAAGAGAAGTAAAAGGTAGCTGAAAGAAAATCAAAAGATTACGTAAATTTCTTCCTTCAAATCTCGAATCCGTGATAATCTGCCCAGCTCAGCCTCAACCTTAGCCTCGGATTTAAATTTCTTTAACAGAAGGACCCTGACAATGGGGGATTGTTGGGCCTATTAATCAACGTTTAACCAACCTGTTTATCAGGAAGACTGGTTCAAAGGAGGGAGTCACAACTATTCCCCCTGGGGCAGCAAGTTAACAATCGTTTCTTTAATTCAAGTTTGAAAGGACCAATGACGATCACCAACAACATTAATATCAGTGATTAACAACTCTGCAGTCTTAAATTATGGAAATATGTGCGAAACAAACCTGAAAGTAAGGGAATAAGTGAATGCATATAACGTAATGGTAGAATATGGAAGTTTTTAGATTGGTTATCTTGCTATTGTGAATTCATGATGAATAATATCTCTTAATTCAAAGTGAATTAATGTTACTTGCGCAGAATTTATCCTGAGTAATGGTCTGAACCGTTTTAGATGGGGATTCTGGAGTGAGTTGATCAGTCACGTGACAAGCATGTGGCGAAAAGGGCTCAGTGTCAAAGATAGCAATCACAAGACATGGTCCAACTTTTTCATTACAGTAAACAAGATGATACAATTTCTAGTGGCAACTTTAGCTATCTTCTTTTACCAGATAAGTTACTGCAATTCGATTGGTGTTACCATTCGTGAAACAAACCCGGATTTGGCCAATGTGTTTAACAATGTTGGTGATTACGCAAAAATGGATTTGAATGGATTTAAATGTTTAAGATATTATCCTTTTGAATACGCAAAGGATGCTTACATACCAATAAGAATTGAAATTGGTATTGACCGTTCGTTGCCATCCACTCAACAGATCAACGTTAACGTATTTAGTGGAGGGAACTTACTAAGAAGAATCAAATCAATTCGAAAGGATTCATCATTTTTAATGAACTGGAAGAATAATCCCCATCAGTTTATAACCGTTTGTTTTGAGAATTACCGACTGAATCAATCGTGGAAAATAAAACCATTCATCTGTGATTTAAATTTCAAGATTCAATTTGATTTAAACAATGAAAAAAAGACGGGTGTTGCAGGAGAATCGGTCAATCACACGCTGGCCTCCTACAACACCATTAACGATGAATTAGATAAAATGGCGGTGGATTTACAGCAATTATGTTTAGAAGAGGAGGGATTGCGTGATTTGAATGAGATGACGTTGCAAGTGTATACTCTGTTGGCCATAGTTGTTGTTTTTGGGGCTACATGCATTGGGATATGGGAAACCCAATGGTTGTATGTGTGGTCCAAAGTGGATCTTTAACTTAAACTGTGGGGCGGGTCATTTGGTGAGGCATATCACTATTATTTTCCTTATCTATCTCACGTAACTACAACGCTAGTTTTTTAAAAAACATCCCACCTTGGCCGGTTGCAGGCAGGTGCAGATCGACTAAAATAAGCCGTGAGCGATAAATAAGACTGGAGGTATCGGAAAAAGCCTACAAAGCCTACTTGATAAGCCACCTCTCGCTGACGTCATTTTTAAATAAAAGAAGACCTCCCAGTAAAAATACGTCACTAATGTGTTGCAAACACATCCGACCTCAACCACCTGCATCATAACCCCCCAATCATCCAAACATGTTAAAGATAAAACAAACTAATTAAAACCAGGTCATAAATCGTTAGCAAGAAGCAGTTATTTCACAATACCAGTAACACCACCCTGCCTTCCCCCTCCCATTCACAAACCAATCATATCAATAACATCGTTATCTGTACTCGCGATTCCGCCAAAGGAGCCCCCCAGACCACCCAAACCCAAACGACCCGCCTTGGCTCTCTCGATATCCCCACCAGACCCACCCATGCTTTCCTTGATGGAGATCTCCGAATTCAAGACATTCAATCTGTCCAAATACTTTTCAATCACACCCTCGTTCTCGGTGATGGAATCCCGGTAGATCTGAACGCTGTCCTCGTCCACCTCATCGAACTCGTTCAATTTGAACTCCCTCGACTCCTTGTTCAAGAGAGCCCTCATCAATTCGTTCGATTCCTTCAACTTCCGTATCGAGTTCACCACGTTATTCCTCACCTTCACCAAGTCCTCCACCGTCAGTGAGTCCAATGACTCCTCAAAGTCCTTCAAATTTAGATAATCGTTAAGCATTGGTTAACAATACACTCCACCTACAATCCCCTTCAATTGCCACACCACAAAAAAAAATATGTCCCACCGTGTTGCGGAATGGGCGAAAAACACCAGGTGGGGAAGCGTAGAGAAAAAGATGCCCCATTGGTAAAATGGAACCAATCAATGGGAATGTGGGAGGGGATTGGCTCGCGGGGGAACAACCGCCGTAAATGACCGTACGGCAATATAATATTCCCCCTATTTACGATACAATGTAACATTCTACGCCTCCGTCAAAGCGGGGAGGCAATCACATCATTGTTTCCAAAAAATTACATCATCATTCGGACTCCAGCTTAGCCATTTTCAGTGAAGGGGTGACCAATGGTCACCTAAAGGAGGGTCAAGTGGAGTATTTCACCGTGTATTCAGAGTGGTACACGGACTATTGTCAGGCGAAGAGTCCCACACCCTCATCTCCAATCAAGTCACACCCCATATGTCACTCTTCTATTCTTTATGAATAATGGCCTTACTGAGCACATGAGCACAATACTCCTTTTTGGGTTCTAGACCTCCCCCACTTTTTATTATCTTGATACAATTAAAAAATGGCGAGGGTAGAAAACCAGATAAATAACCTCGTTTTTTCCTTCCTTGAAGCCATCAGAGTGATAAGTGAATACGATGACATCAATCCAGTCGAATCAACAACAGTACGCACATCCAGAAGAGGAAGAAGATCGTTATCACTTACCATTTGAATTAATCAGCGATACTGTGAACCCTCCTTACCAAACAGGTGATACCACTAGGATGTACATTCCATGCGCCACACCGAACGGGACGACTGATATCATGACTCCCAGATGCTTCTATCCAACAAATAAGGTTGTTCACGATAGACCCAATCCAATGGATTTTGAGATGCCTACAGATTACTTTAACATGTACTCCTTCCTCACAGAGGAGACAACTCCCATGTCTTCACCTATGACAGTCGCAAATGGTGGAAGTGTGAACGGGGGCGGAATGATAGGAATGACAGGAACCACATCGGTGATACCGGCAGGCGCCATGACCCCCAACGGGGCTACAAATGCAACCTCGGCAACAGGTGCAACGGCCGCGTCAGGTGATATCAATGACGTAGCTTTGGATGAGGTGTTTTTGACACAACAGTCGTTCCTGTTTCCATCTCTTCCCTTAGAACCACTCACAATCCCGGTCCTAACATCAAATTACCCAAGCCACAACGAGCGCCCACTAAAACAAATAGAAGAACCAAAACCGCAAACTTTGGGGTTATTCAATCACCATTCTCAGCAGCAATCAACGCCAAAGGAACATTCAACTTCAATCTCATCCACCTTTACAGATGCATCAATTTTAACCCCAAAGTCGTATTCAGACGACGAATTCGAAGAGGAGGAGTATTATAAAAGACCTTCCCGTCGTAGTTCGAAAACTTCAAAGTTATTCAAATGTGATCTATGCACAAGCTCATTCACCAGGAAAACAAGGTTGACCGAGCATAAAAATAGAATACATTTGGGTAAGATTTACCATTTTGAATGCAAAATTTGCGGAGTCCATCTAAGTTCAAAGGAAAATTTAACAAGGCATAAAATCGTCCATACTGATAAATTCAAATGTGATAAATGTAATAGAAGGTTCGATAGAAGCTACAGATTCCAAAGACATATCGAAAAATGTGATGGCTTACATTCACATTGAAAAAAATACCCTTCTTTGACCCCCTTCCACATATTATCATATAATCGATACCAATGGCCAATGCCTCTTAAAAAAATTCATTTGAATTAATATACCAAAATGATATTTATGCGTTTACTTTTGCTTGTTTTCATTTGATTTTCTCTTTTTTTCTAATATTATCTGGTCAATGAGTTTTACACCCTTTCATTTCATTTTTTTAAAATCTTCCTTTATAATTCTCACTTTTTATTAATATCATACTCTTGCGAACAATCATCTTAACCCTCTTTGTAAAATCCCCTCTCTTGCCTTTCATCTTCAACAAGTTATTAATCATCTCCCCCTCCTTTTCTGCCACGTCACGTGACACCCGACGCGTAAATTTCACCACAAGGGGGGTGGACGGAGGAATAATTTCAAACTTGGCGTCATCTTTTTGCTGATCAAATGGATACCAATCTCTTATATTCGACCACCGATATGGCGGCTCCAATAAATGAGGGTATAACCACAACCTACGACGATTATTCAACTACCAATAAGATGGGTTTAAGACAAACGGATTTAAACCATCAATTGGAAATAAACAAACGCAAGCATAGATTAAAAACTCAAAGCATCTTATTAAGTGGTAAGAATATGAGTAATTTATCTTTACCGGATCAACAGTCCATACATTCCGGCTCAATCGGTGGTGGAATTGGTAAAAGTACAGAGAATTTACATCATCAACAACAGCAACCATATCATTATCAACAACAGCAACCACGTCAATATAATGATCAATACCAAAATTATTTTTCAAATCAATACCCATCCCAGCAGCAATACCAATCTCAGAATCAGGAGTACCGTCATCAACCGGCAGCGTACCAGCCACATCACCAGCCACACCATTACCACTCCAATGATACTCTACATAGAAAACAAATACAACATCAACAGGTCCCTCCACATCGTATAGAAAGGCCCCAGGAGAATCATGAACAGATACCATTGCCAAAACAACGAAATGGGAACAGGGAATCTTATCTTTACTTTGATGACTCCCATGAAAGTAATCTTCAGAGGAGATTTTCATCGCATGGAGTGATCGGAACATCAATGTCCACCCAGGATGATTCGACAAATAGACTTTCATTCACAAAATCAGTTATTGGTATACCAATGACCCCACCGAAAGTCCAAGGGGTTGTTATGGATATGAACAGTTTGGATGGTGATGGTGAAGGCGACGATGATTGGGTTGACACAGACGGCTCAGATCATGGTCTCCAATTGGAAAATAGAAAATTGAAAAAGAGATTGAAGGATATGGAGATAAAATATGAAATTATTCCCGATGAGGTTGATGACAGTTTACAAAAACAGTTGGATGAAAGCAACGACGAAAATAGAGATCTTTCAAAGAAGTTGGCACTGGCTAAAGTTGAATTGATGAAGTCTTCTGATGAAGTCAAGGATTTGAAAAAGATCACTACCGAATTACTAAAACGATTACCAACTTATTTGAACAATAGGGACATTTGTCTCGATTTGGTGAATGGTATGGTGCTACCGGAGGAATTGAAGGAAACTTTCAACAAATCGATAGCTTCATTAACTGCAAAAAGTAACAAAATCGATAATCAACATGTTGAGGGAACGTTGAATGACGAGGAGCTCATGAGGTTGTTAAGGTCCGACGTGAAAATTTTATCATCGACCGTTAAAAGACTTACGAATGAGAAGAAACAGATGGAAAAATTACATTCAAAAAGGTTGAATGAAGAAAGAAGAACCATTAGAATTGCTGCAAGTCATAGAAAAATTCATAATGAGTTCCGTAAATCGGCAAGTTATAAACCATTGAAGGGTTTCAAATTGATCAATCCAGTATTGATATTAGATGAATCCAATTTGAAATCGACATATTCCACACCATCTTTAAGTGACAATAGAATAAGTACAACTTCATCCTCTTCGGTTGATGAATGGTCCGATGCAATCGAACAATCAAACATATCCACCAAAGTGAAGGACTTGACAATAGATGAGTTAGACACAACGTTAACGAACGATAATTTTATTAAACCAAAACTAAAAGACGAGGTCAAGAAGGATATGGATAGTCCCAAGTCTTTGGTTTTTGAAACATTTGATTAATGCTGTACATTTTTACTCGCTTTTCTTTAAATTGTATGTATAAATTAACAATTGGTTCAAACGATTGGTATATCACCCCCAAACTTCTAACTCACCCCAGCTTTCTATCAATCAGTTGGTCTATTTTCCATTTGGTTAATTCACTTATAGAATCCTTCAGTTCGGTTGAGTTTCTTGAAATCTTTGAGTAATGCAATGCCTGTTCAAACATCTCCACCTTTTTATCAACCGTGTCATTAAGCGAATATCTATCGTTGGTTAAATTATTACCAATTGTATAATATAGCAAGGATTTCAACATTGGGGCCATATTTAACGCAAGATGAGCATGCTTAAAATCATCAACTTCCGGAATATCAGAGCCACTGACGTTGGGAGATGATGGTATAGCCGTGGTCGTATTATCTCTTGAACCGCCATCCATAACCGATTTGATCAATTCCAGATCACCCCCACCATTCATTAGGTTTAATTGTAAATTTGTGATAGCTAGGTAAAATAACCAATCTTTCGTATCATCTGGAACCTCCATTGATTGCTTCAATTCAATCAAATCATTCATCATTCTTTGCTTTAACTTCAATTGAATCGTAAAAGATTTCATTATTTTATCATATCCAAAGTCAAATTCATCCATTTGGGCCTGCTGATTGGTCAATTCCAAAATTCTCTTTTCCATCAAAGGCATCGAATTAATCAGTGATATCGCAAAAATATCGTTTTTAACCCCCTTGGGCTGACTTAAGTGACCCGGCAATCCAATATACTCTTGTAATTGATTGACCTTTACTGGGTCTTTAAAACCAGCCCAGGAACCATCAGAAAACTCCTCCATAATGGTAATGTATTCATCCAAGGCTAAATCGTTAAATCCATTCCTCTGAAATATAAGTGCCCTTAAAAATCTCATCAATGGTATCAAGTTCTCAATGACCAGGGAATCCCTTTCCATCAAGCTGCCATCCTTATGGGATTGAAAAATAATTTCCAATCTTGGAAACTCTTTAAATGGAGAATCACCTTCAACCAGAACAGGATATTTATCGTGAATCAATACAGATAAAACCGTGTATATTGTTGACAAATATCTATAATATGATAACCTTAACTTTCTGTCCTCATATGCACCCAATGGTAATCCTAACTTGTTCAATTGCTGCTCTCGTTGATCTATTAACTTTTCCGCTTGTTGAAAAATCAGCAATGAGCCTTTACCTTCTGATTTGATCATGTTGGAAACACCCAACGTCAGGAAAGAGATTATGACAAACTCTTCATGTGATAGCCACTGATATTGGATCACAAAACCTTCGTTCAATTTGATTAAAATGGACGAATCTTTCCATGGCTTCTGACTACTGGACTTTAGAAAGGAATCCAACTGTTTTAATGAATTTTTCATGCGATAATAATCATTCCTATGTATAATCACATAAACTTCGAGTAGAATGGAAATTGCTTTCAGTTGAGGCGGTGTTTTATATCGTCCCTGAATTTGCTCGATCTTACCAATACTTGAGTTTAGCTCATCAATTGATGAATTATTTGCCACTTGATATTGAATTAGGTTTAGAAGAATCAGCAGATGAAATGAGGATGTGTTATCATCAAGAAATGCCTCCGTTTCGGTCACAAGCTCCTCTAGCACTTTGATACATTGGCATAATTCTTTATTGGGAAAATGGATGAATTTAATAAACCTCAAAAAGAGTCCAATCATGCTAAACGATTCCAACTCCGGAACTTCTTTTATGACTTCATTTAAATATCCAAGACAAACCTTTTCACTAACGTTGGGACTTCTACATTGGATCTGAAAATTCAAATACTGTAATTGAACCTTTGTGTTGAGTAGTAAGGGCTCATTCTTCCTACAAATATGAATACCTTTACTACAGTACTCTCGAGCCATATCAAAGCTGAGAGTTTCCTCAAAAAGAAGACTGGCTATTTTGAAATAAATCGTCGATTCAATTTGTGGATTCAATCCTCCACCGTAAAGATCAATGACTTTGAGTAGACACTGTAGGGAACACTTCACCAGCTTATTATAATGACTGGGAAGAGTCTTGCGCTTCTCCAGGAAGCTCTCACTTGCCTTCAAAAGCTGCCATACCTTCACAGCGTCTGAATCCATTAAGAAGAAACGCGTCTTTCTTCAACTGAAGATGGGAGAAATGAAGAATATTATTGTTACTGGTGCTTCCAGAGGCCTCGGCAAGGCCATAGTTGAAGCAATGCTAAGAAACTATTCTTATGTCCAAGTTTTGGCGGTGGCAAGGTCACAGAGCAGTCTAGAAGACCTTGTTCAAGGCTTGCCTTTGGCGTTACAAGAAAGATTATTAGTTATTGCCGGTGATATCACTGAAGTGAGTGTCATGGAAAAGTGTATTGGCACCGTTTTGAGTAAGTGGGGACCAATACATGGTTTGGTCTTCAATGCAGGCTTGTTGGCCCCAGTGCAACACATTTATGATGAGAATTATGCGATTGAAGAGTCGAGAAGGTTGTTTGACGTGAATTACTTCAGTATTGTTGAGCTAGTGAATAAGGTGCTTAACAGACAGGGAATTAAACCCGGAGTTCTTCCAGAGAGCGTGTCTCCCCTGAATATTGTCATTGTGTCCACCGGCTCCAGTACGAGACCATGTGACGGGTTTCTTGCGTATGGGACATCTAAGGCCGCTGTTAATTTGCTATGCAAACATATTCACCAAGAGTTGTATCCTCTTGTTCACAGCGTGAGTGTCGCACCTGGGGTGGTTGATACAGAGATGCAAAGAGATATCAGAGAAAAGTATAAATCGAATATCATTCCTTCGTTTCACCAGAGATATGTGGACTTGTATGATTCAGGGGAATTATTGGATCCAAAAGAAGTGGCCCAGGTGTATGCCAAGTTGACTATTGAAGGGATTCCACAAGAAGTTGACGGTGAGTACGTTCGTTGGAATCAGATTTTCTCATATTGAAAAGAGGTGTAAATTCAGAAAATAAGGTTACCTCATGGAGACTAAGTGGTGAATTTAACAAGATCCAGCGAGAGATACAGAGATAACGAGATGGTAATACCTGTTTGGAAGTTCTTGATACTGATTTATTGAAGCTAAGCTGCTAAGCATTTTTTCAGTTTCGCTACCAGGCGGGTTTCTTAACGTTGAAGAGGAGATGGACTTTGTTTATGAATCGGAAACATTTGGTTCAGAAGATGGTACCTTTCAATCACCATCTTTCACAATGCCACAAGCTTTCCAATCTTTTCAAGCTTCTGATATAACAAAAAGGTTAAGTAAATTATCGATTTTAAATATGGATAAAAGTAAGAAAGAGGAAGAAGAAGATCTAACAAACCATCAAGTGTCCCTAAAGCGGGCAGGAATGTCGTTACAACTATTAAATGACTTGGGTCTTGTCAAACCAATTGGGGCAAATGATAATCCACTCAATGGGTTTTATACAGAGAGTGAAATATTGAAGAAACTATCCAGTATAACGGAGAACTCAAGTGGGTACGACTCCTCATTGCGAGGTTCATTGGAAAAGCTAGAAAAGAGAGTGGAATCTCAATTGGCAAGTCTAAAGTTGAGAGATGATTCATCGGTTGAAGAATTGTACTTGAACAACTTAACAGAGAATGATATCTTAGGAGATATGTCCCGTAGGTATTTGAGAGGGTTAATGGAAGACGATTTGATTGAAGAACAAGCTTCAGATTTGAAAAGATACCAGAAAGTTGTTCAATCGATTAATTCAGTTAAAAAAGACGTCACGGATATTCTAGAAGATGTTGAGAAGCTAAGATGTGACATCAGCAAATCAATCGACAAAACTAAACCCATAAAGGACCAATTGGACTCTTTGAAAGAGGAAAAAGCGATGGTGGACGTGAAAAGGGATCTATTGATGGCATTTAAGTCGGCATTCACTTTGAATCAATATGAGGAACACGTTCTTCAATTCGGAGATTTGGCTGATTCTAAATCGGCAGAGGACTTCTTTGGAGCAATTGAGCGTATCAAGGTGATCCAATCAAATTGTGATGTTTTATTGGGGATGGAGAATGACCAATTGGGTATCAATATCCTTTCAAAAATGAATAGAATCTTATCATCCGTTAGAGATAGAATCTTACATTATGTTCAAAGAAATATTGAGCTTGTTTACTCAAATTCCGCCATGAAGTCCGATCATGAAATCAACTCAGAAATATTCCAGAAATCCTTCATTTATATCTGGGATAACGATAAAGAGGGGTTTGATTCGGTTGTTTCCAATTTAGTCACCACAAGAAGTAGAATTGTCTTGAACGATTTTATGTACCAATTGAAAAATTACACAACATCAAACATGAAACATGACGGTTCGATCCAGAATGATATCAACAGGAAAAATGGCAGTTTATATCTCTCATCATATGACACGAATAGGTTTGTGTCAGATACGTTAGCATACATTCATAATGTTTTGGTCAATGAAATGGAAGGTGCAAGATCACTCTTAACCTTTGAATTCACCAAGGAGATATCTTTATCGGAAGAGGAGCTAAAAAATCTCATTGGTAGAATTGTTCAAAGCATAATTTCATCTCTTTGTAAGCATATCAAGGGTAGCATTGAGAATTCTATTAGACAGGAAGGTAAGATCGGCGTTTTGAGCAACGCCAGCGGTGTTTTAGATCTTTACAAATCAATGTACCTCAAATTATTAGGTGATGAAGTCCCAATAACGAAGGTGGAGGAGAGTGATGAAGGTGAGAAGAAGGTGAACATTCCAAAGAAACCAGAGAGTTTAATTACAATAATTACTCAATTAGAGAATGAAATACAAGAAAAGGTGTTTTCATTGATCAATCTTAAAGTCAAAAATGTCGAAGCTGATTTCACGGATATGGATAATGACGATACCATTTTGCCGGATTGGCTAGTGGATTGGTGCCAATTCTTGGATGAATTATTCCAAACTAAGGATGCATCTGGCAGAGATCACATTATGGGATTTAACGACTACCAATGGGACCAATTTTTGTCTCTTATTATTGACAAACCTTTAGAAATCATAAAATCCCACGTCAATGCCGCAAAAGGGGATGATAAAGAGGATATGATGATTTGGGAAATAAATTGCATTGACTATATGATCAGTAGAGTGTCGATTATCGGTGAATTGGAATCTAAGTCGGACTCATTGAATCAGCTTTTGAACAAGAAGGTGACTGATCTAAAAGATAGGGAATTCAGCAAATTGTTACATAACTCTGGATTGTTTGATATCTACAATTTGATTAATATGATCTTTGCATTGGACGATGATCTATTTGATGTGATGTATTATCAACCAATCTCTGAGAACAAGTTCTTCAATCTGGACACCTTTCAAAGGGCGAACGTTAAATTGGGTGAGTTTTTGGGTAATTATATCAACAACAATGCATTGACCAAGCTGATGTCTCCAGCTATTTACAATGAGGTTTTCCAAGGGTCCTCGGTGAAGTTTGTTAACTTTTATGGCAAGATGCTTGCAATAACGGGTGAGTATTTGAAGGACCCGAGTGGTGAATCCCACAAGGTTTTCCAATGGGACGAACACAGTGTCTCGACCCTATTGGGTATTGATGAATTCAGCCATAATTAACTCTATATAAGAATATCATCTAATGGGCTTTTGACCTCTACCGTAACCTCTACTCTCATAATAATCCATTGGATAAAAGTCCTCCGAAAACTGTTTATCATCGCCCATCATCACCATCGCTTCATATGGGGTTAATAAGGGTTTGCTAAATGCATAACCCCAATCTATACTCAATCTCGGACAGGCCACTTGAACAAATGCATCAATATCATCGAACATTGAGACCTTGGCTGGAAAGATTTCACTCAGAACTATCTTGACGGTTGTTTTACCTGCATCTTGAAGTCTTTTTTCCAATCTATCGACTGTTTGCGGATTTCCTTGTCTTCCTAGAGCCCCCAAGATCAATCCAATTTTCTTAGCGGTTCGAGCCTTATCGACGGCACACTGGCGAACGTCTACCATTTGCTTTTGATCATATCCTTCCCTTGTGAACTTCCTTGAATATGGATCGTATCTGAAGGCGGGCACTTTGGGATTATGGATCATAGCCGATTCCAAATGGAAACGACCATCACCCACATAAACCATTGCATCGAATTGTGAAGAATCAAGCTGGGCACTCGTACATCCAAGAACCTCACCCTTGGATAAAGGTCTTATTTGTGGCGTGTAAACAGAAATGAACTTATCGCTAGATTCATCCATCAATTTCGATTTAACGTTATGGATAGATGGGTTGAACTGGATTGTACCAAAAAGGGCTATTCTTGTCCCCTGATCAAAGTTCAATTTGATGGTATTAATGAGATGCTGTTCATCAATACCAATTGTCACAAAGACATATAAAACCTTGATTAACGTCACATCAATTGGCACCAAACAGGAATGAGCATAATGAACAATGAAATCACAGTCCAATGCTCTAGCGGTGTAATCATCGATACAACAGGCACCATAACTCACATCACCCATAATTAAAGTTTCACATTCGCAGAATTCCGTAAGAATATCCGAGATGATAGGGGCGTAAATTAGAAGACCCTCAGGCATTTGCAAGCAAACTCTTTTTGCATTTCTTTGACGGATGTTGTATATTGTTTTGTGGATTTCAAAGTTATAATTCGAAGGAAGCAGCTTTATTGCCTCATTGAGCTCCTCATCGTTTAAGATATCATCGGGGATCTGCTTCATCAAACGAGAAATCACTCTGGACTTTCTAGATGGTGCTAGTTCACTGGAAACCTCTTTTTTTCCGTCCTTTTTACAACCACAGGATGTAGGATGGCAGTTATTTTCTTCACGCTTCACTCCACCAAACCTTGGTGCTCTTCGTGGGGTATCTGACATACTTTTAAGCAAAGGATAGAGTGAAAAGTTCAACTGAAATTTTTTATTAGAGCCAAGACCCTACAAGTATGCTTACACCTCGCTTTAAAGTGGACCAAAACGATGAGTTCGTATTTGTGAAGGTGTTTATTTCCAATATCAGGTTTTCTGCTGCAGCTGTTGAAATGGTGGTGAACGAAAACCTTCTCATCTTCTCTTTACCTCCATATTATCTCCGATTGAGATTCCCTAAGAAGCTTATAGAGGATGAGAGAGCCACATCACAGTTTGTGCCCAAGGAAGAATGCATAGATATCAGAGTCCCGAAACTCAACAAAGGGGAACACTTTGAGGACTTGGATTTATCTGCCAAATTGCTTGCTAGATTGAATGAACCCACAATGGCTAGTGTGAGTAAAGGTCATCTCATCGAAGAAGTGGACACTTCAGAAGATCCTAACGTGGATAACAGGGTCCAAAAGGTGGAAGAAGAGGGTCTGGAGTATTCCTGGGAGGTTCCACAAATGGTGCCCCAGTTGGAGACTTCATTGAAGAAGACAGTTCAGTATGGATTCAATGATCAATATAGCGACCAAATGACACCGTCGTTATCTTCAGGAAATGACATCAATGAATTGAGTGATCCGGATCATTTACAACCGGATGACAGAATTATGGAGAGGTTGATAAAAGAGAACATCAAATTCGATATGGAATACTATGCCAACGATTACATCACAGCAAAATACTTGAAGGAGGAATCCGAAACATCGGGGTTGACCAATGCACTGAAGTTCAAGTCACCCTTTATTCCGGTCAAGAAGGTGACCTTTTCGCAGGAAGAAGACGACAGAATGAGAGATCTTCCCAGGAAGTCGTATCTTATTGACGATGCAAGACCGATTTACTACACGCTCCTTTCGTTGATGTTCAGCTACAGTTATGAACTTCGGTCTGTCAACGGAGAGCTGAACGTTGAATCGGCCTGGTGCATTGGGAAGCTGACGCCACAAATCTCATGCTTGGACGCGCAGCTCATTCAGAGTAATAACGAGACCGAAAACGACATGATCAAAATTCTCGTACTAACAATGGCTAGAAGGGCACTAGGCTGGCCATTGTACCGTCACTTTGACCTAATAAAGTTGTCATGGGAGGATGTTTATTGGATTTTGAGGGGCGGTAAGAGGGCAGTATTGAAGGCTCTTTTGGCATTGAAAGAGGGATTCAGAAAACATGACGTCTATTACGTCTATTGTCGTATTTTGTTGGACGATCTCTCTTCTTGGGTTCTCAACGGCAACGGCTGCAGTGATAATGTTCTTAGGAATTTGGCCCATGCTTTGAAACCCCATTATCAAGCGTTGAGCAGGGAAAGTATTGTCTTTGAGAAGATAATAGGAGAAGGAGAGGAGCTACAGTATATTAATCTCAAGGAAGTGGAGGAGTGGGCCGATGAGGCATACCAACAGTCGTTGCAATGATCATTTAATTATGAAAGCTAAAATTTAATATAATACACAATGCGACACTACCGGTCGCATGAACCATTTAACCCTGAACCAATACCTTTAATGGTTTCATTTTCGGTGATTTCATCAATCGTCTCATCACCATCCTCAGCACTCTCAGATTGGCGTCCCCCAATATCGTTCTTCTCAACAGCTGTGATAGGTTTATAGTACTCAAACCCCTGGATTGGATTCGCCCTCCTTCTCTTGGGGGAGTTGATGTCCATATTTGCGTTAGTCCCCGTCAAATCGGGAATCGTAATTCCCGATTTTTTAGAGTGGCCGTATGATGGTCTGTGGAAATCCAGAGACTTTGTTTCCGGAATACTGACAGACACTGGGAGTGATAACGTCCTTTGATGACTGGTGCCATGCTTCAGTCTGTTGATGTTCATGTTAAGATTTGGCTCCCTACTTAAAGAGGAAATAGCATGAGCACCGATTCTTGAGGGTGATAGTTGATGCTTTGGAGCCAGGGTGGTTCTCCTAGAGGAGCTTCCGGCTCCAAATTTGAAGGTAGACATCTTGTCCACTGGTGATGATTTTTCACATCTGTTGAAAGGGGAATCCCTCAAATCTGAGATGTTTGAAATGGTCATACCCCTTGTGTGTTGGCTCAACAATGAGGGTGAGACGGGTGACCTAGAGGGAGTTTTTTGAGCTTCCATCTCTCTTCCCCTCTCCCTCTCTTCTGCCTGAGGAATTATTGAAGCCTGCGTGGGCTGACCAAACACACATGGTATCAAATTTGTGGGAATCTTTGCAACTGCAACCAATTTGAGTAGCTCGATGCTTCTATTCAAAGCTTCCACTTTGTAGTACTCATGTTTTGTCCTTTCACGTGTGATTTGTAACTCAAGAGCCTTTTCTAATGCCGAATCTGAATAATCCCAACTTGCTTCCTCCGATCCAAATAATGATTTTAATATAGGTGTTGAATTCAGTTCCCGATTAGATTCATACTTTGGCTGACATGGGTTTCTTGGTGTTGTTTGGTAGAATTCCTCCTCACTAATTGATTTCTTCATCTGAATGACTGGCATATCCGGCACCAATGGAATTGCTTGCATTGCTGGAGTGATAAGTCGCTTCTGAGCGAAAACAGAATGGGAGGGGGGAACTCTCCGTTTAAGTATTCTTCTCCGGAGTACCTATTTTGGTAAAAGGTAAACAAATGGCTCATCATTCCTCCAGCCACGTCAAAAAAAAAGGATGCTGGGATGATGTATTTTTTTGCTCGGCAGTCGTGTTTGGCCTAAGAAATCTACCATTTGTGATCACGGAATAAACGGGTAAAGCTTAATTGATGGAAAATAAAACACTACAAAGATTTAATGAGTTTTATGTCAAAAAAGTGAGCGAAAATGAGGTGGGAAAACAACAGTGGTACCTGCATATGTATCACGGTCTGCATGCAAGATGATTTTGCCAGCACTTGTTATAAGGTCCTCTTGTGGTTTTCAAGCTACCGTGTTGTTGGGGTTTACATGAAATAATACAATTATTATTGAATGCAGCTTTTTTGTGATTTTTTAGCATAAAATGAGAAGGAATAAGATGATTATAACTGGGCTAAATGACGCATGCGGCCTGCTTTTTATTGATGAGAAACAAAAATAAATAAAGCAAATTAATAACAACACCAGCATTGTTCAGCTAAACAAGAGCTGAAGACTTGATGTGAACAGGAGTGATTTCAAGATCGGTATTCTGTCCATTAGTTAACACATCTTCCAACTTGGATCTTGTTTTGAAGGCGAAGAATGGAACGTAATGGTGGTACATGATATTGATACTTTCCAAAGTTAAGGCCTTTGTTTCCGGAACCATCACATAGACAAATAACGCTGCAAAAACAACAGCTCCAAAGAAAACAAAACCAAACGCAAAATGAATTGCATCGGTGATCATGGGCGTAAAAAAGGCAATCAAGAACCCCCAGGTCCAGTTGGAAGCATTGGCAATTGCCATGCCTTTTGATCTGATTCTCAATGGATACGTCTCAGAAATGACAACAAAAACACCGGGACCCCACGTGTTAGCAAAGCCGAAGATGAAGACACAGGCGGCAATGATCATACCGATACCATAATTTGCAGCTGCCGTACTCTGATAGCCATTGGGGTTAAGGAATTTTGTTCCAATAATAGAGAAGATCAATAAAGACACACTCATGAGCAAACAACCATAGAGCAAAGTGTTTCTTCTCCCAAGTCTCTCAACAGAGTACAAGGCAACAAAAGTGGAGACAAAGTTAACGGAACCCAAGATAATAGAAGTGACAAATGAATCTTGCAATCCCACGGATTTGAAAATCGTAGTCCCATAATAAAAAAAGTAGTTGTTGCCAGTCAATTGCTGGAAGGATTGCAAACCAATACCGATGATCAATCTAGAGAGTAAGTGGGGTTTCCCATAGATGAGCTCCATCCAACTGGCGCATCCCTCTTCTTTTTCCTCCTGAATCGCCGCTAGGAATCTCCCCATTTCCTCAAACACAAAGGGATCATCGGAAGTCTTCTTGTTGACTTTTGCGATAGCAGCACCTGCATTCTCCATTTGCCCCATCTTTAATAGAAACCTGGGAGATTCAGGCAATTTAGTGACGCCATACATCATCATCAACGCCCAGATAAAACACAATCCTAGTGGTATTCTCCATTCTCTCTGCTTACCCGGATACTGATGAACAGTAACAAACGTAACTAGGTAACCCATTAGAATACCAAACGTAATCATGAGTTGGTAGCATGAAACTAAAACCCCCCTGATAGCGGTGGGGGAGATTTCAGCAATGAAGATGGGTGAAATGACAGACATGATACCCACGCCTAAACCTGAAACAATCCTACCAATGGTATATGTGATCCAATTTGCCGAGCTGATTTGGATCAGGATACCACCAATATAAACCCACAAGGCTAAATGTAAACCCATCTTTCTTCCATGGCGGTCGCCTATTTTAGAGAGGAGGATTCCCCCAAGTGCACATCCGATGTTGAAGATCGAGATCATCAACCCCACCCTAGTGGGGGTTAATTCCTTACCGCCATCTTTAGAGGCGGAACCAAACCTATTCACAAAACTGGTTTGATTGACTGTACCGGCAATGGAACCAGTGTCATATCCAAAAAGAAATCCCCCGAAAGATACTAATAAACCGAGCATCCCAACATGCCAGTAATCTCTCCATATTTTACCAGAATCTTTTCCAGATGAGGCACTAGTGGAAGGAGTGGAAAAGTTGGCGATATCGTCGTCAACCGAAGACTTGTTACTTGACATCTTATTGGAAACAATGTTCTGATTACCTCTGCACAATAAAATCATTGCCATGATTCTTCCCAAACAGGTCATAATTTATAGCCTCTTTTACACAGAGCATGAAGAACCCAAACTTACAGCGCATAGGGCATAAACTTGACATCTTGTTAACATGCTGAGCAATGAGTACGTAATCCGCTTCATAACGTGTTGCGACGCGTCTCAAACTGAAAAATATAAGTCTAGACCTTCTATCTGCTTAACGGGTGAAGATGTCTGTTGTGTCTCTTTTAGGTATCAAGGTCTTGAACAATCCGGCCAAGTTTCTGGATCCATACGAGTTTGAAATCACCTTTGAATGTTCTGATCAATTAAAAGAGGATTTAGAATGGAAGCTAACGTATGTTGGTTCCTCGGACTCGTTGGAGCATGATCAAGAGTTGGACTCAATTCTCGTGGGCCCAGTACCTGTTGGGATTAATAAGTTCATAATGACGGCAGATGCTCCCTCGCCAGATTTAATTCCTGCCAAGGAGTTGGTGAGTGTGACGGTTATCTTGTTGAGTTGTTCGTATAAAGAGAGAGAGTTCATTCGTGTGGGTTATTATGTGAATAATGAGTATGACACAGAGGAATTGAGGGAAAACCCACCAAACAAGGTCCAGGTGGAACACATCACCAGAAACATTCTAGCGGAGAAGCCAAGAACCACAAAGTTCAACATCGTGTGGGACAACGAGGACGCAGGAGAGGACTACCCACCAGAACAGGGGGATGATCAATTGGACGAGGATGACATTGTTATTGATTTGGCAGCTGCTGATGATGAAGATGAGGACCAAATGTATGTAGAAGATGCTAAAAGGCAGAATACATTGGAAGATGATGTTTCCCCCGGATCCAAGAGAAGGAAAGTTGATGACCAGGACCAAGAAGGAGCGGAAGACGAAGTTGATGAGGACATCGAGGAGGAACTTTCAGATTTTGAAGAAGAGGATGCTAAGGATGCTGAATTGGGCGATGAAGAAGAAGCAAATGAAATTGAATTAGATGATGACGAGGAGACTGCAATTACACCACAAGTGGAAGAAAACAGTACTCAAGATTGAGCTACCAATTTATATACTGTACAGGTTAATACAACAAGCTTTTTTTATCAGATTCACGTGTATCATTGATCCCATGTTTCATAGACGGTATTTATGGTTTGAAAGACGTTTGTAATCTCCTCAATGCTTAGCAAGGTGCATCCTTTCAATAAAAGTCTCATTTTATCGGGATGCCACCGGATTCTTTCCAATTTGACAATTTCCTTACTTTGTAGAAACTGCCGTACATTCTCCGCAATAACATCCTGGTATAAACCTGATTTAATTGGTAGTGGTATGAACCGTGGCGGCTCTCCGTTCATTATGTCCTGCCACTGGTAAAGGTATTTTTCAAATGGGGTATCACAGTCCTTTTGGTTATCTGGGATTTTCTCTTCCTCAGTCTCTTCTCCATCACTGGTGGGATCTGAGACGTTCAATTGGGTTTCTATCATTTCGCTTTCTTCAAATGCAACAAACTTATACCCATTGACTTCTTTTCCAAATTCAAGCAATTGTGGAACATAATTCACCGTGGGTGGTGGTTGAGAAACAGTTTCAAAGGCACATACGGTGTCTAATTTTGCGCCAAGATCTTGCAATACAGGCGTAACACTATCGGGCTTCTTTACTCTTCTTTTGAACCGTAATCGTCTAGTCTTTGGCTGTTGATAGGCTCTGTAGGATTTTGGATTGGTTTGGGACAACTCTTTCTGTTTCTTTTCAATAACCTTGTCAATGGGACGCAATTTCAATTTCATGTGTCGTCTTGCTGCTGGAAGATCATTTGATGTCATATCATTGATTGATGATTCCTGTGGCACATCACATAAAAATTTTTCAGACTTATCGTTACACATTTTGTGATCCAGATCTGTCGATTAAGAGGGAAAAATGCTTAGAACCACGTCTTGCAGATCGTTATTGCGATCCAAATGGAGTACTCCATTTATCAAAGAGTTTTCTGGAAGAAAATACTCGACAAAGCCATCAAATGGTCCACCTAATGTCAACGTTGAAGATCCTGATAACTACATGGAATCAATAAATCCCGTAGTGACAGAACATTCACAACTGCATTTTGCCTACCGATCCAGAGGGGAAACATTTGGACAGCTTGTGAATGAGGCTATCAACGATAGAAATCCTTTGCACAACTTCAGAGTGATCACTCCAGAGGAGTCACTGCTGGGGGTGGACCCAAGGTACAGAGATACACAAACAGGTGAGTTATTAGATGCTGCAACCAGTAGAGAATCCAGATTACATCCTGAGACAAGGTGGGCCAAAGTGAACCACAAGAGAGTGTTTATACCGGAAGAGATTTCTAATGCCATTCAGAACAATATTCTCTTCCAATACGATCCGAAGGAACTCAAAAGGAAGGTGGCAGAATGGTACGTGTCCTTGAATGAACGTGGTGTGAAGCAAAAGACAGAATCAGAAGAGGATGCGGATTTGTTGATAGCAGGCGGATTTGCTCAGGATTATGCCACGGCATATCAAGTCTTGGATGAGTTTGTTAACAAGCAGGATAAAAATAAAGTTGAATCTAATATTAAGAGCGTTTTGGAAGTGGGTTACGGCCCAGGTGTGGGTATGCTAGCCCTTAATCAGATAATGGGTGATGACTGGAACCCCAGAGTTAAAGACGTGTATGTTAACGGTCAATATCATATGGCCAGAAGAGCCAAATTATTATTGAGTAGACAACTCAATGAATATTTACCAAGAGAGGAAGATATAGAGGATCCATCAGCGGAAACTGAAAAGCTGTCTTCCACAGTTGCCGAGGAATTGGTTGAAGATGTGGATGTAGATGGTGGAGATGAAAAACCATACATTGGTAAGGTTAAAACTAAGAATATCAAAATCAAATCCATAATCTTAGATTCTCTAAGGCCTGAAGAGGTTAAGTATGATTTAATTGTTATCCAACAACAACTACTTACAACCGTTGATAATTTCCCCAATGAAGTGGACGCCAAATTAGAGAAATTCATTAGAAGATTAAATCCTAACGGTAAGTTGGTCATAATTGAGCGTGGTTCTCCTTTAGGGGCCGAGATCATTGCCAGAGCCCGACAAGTGGCCTTGAGACCCGAGAACTATGAAAAAGAGATGGTCAAGATTCCAAGACCTTTCAAATCCTCAATCAAGCAAATGAGAAATGAAATTACTACCGAGTTAACACAAGCAGAAAAAGATGCTGCCATGATTGGTATTGAACCAGAGTTGATGGAGCAGTATGACATTATTGAACAAAACGAGGTTGTGGAGTGTGAACCTATTTCTCTTTCTGTTTTAGACCCATGTTCTCACCATGGAAAATGTCCTCTTCAATACTTTGATCCTCAAGTGTATCTATATGGGCAAGTAGGTAAAAAGTTGAAGTTTTGCAGCTTTTCAGTCGACGTGAATAGACCAAAGTATTTGTTGGAATTAAAGAGGGGAAGAATGCTTGCCACTCAGTGGTCTGATTCCAATTCAGGTATTGGGGTTAAGGGTATGTCCAAGGGAGGTAGAGGTAGAGAGGGTAGTTCCGATTATGAAACTGCAAGTTTTTCATATTTAGTCCTCGAAAGATCCAGTATGACACCTGAAGAGATCCAAGTGCTGAGAAATGAGGCTAATTTGTTACCAGAACGTGAAACTGGGTACCAAAGTGACAAAAGGGGAGAGTATCCAAGGGTATTGGCTCCACCATTGAAGAAAAAGGGATTCGTTGTTATGGACGTCTGTGCTCCTTCCGGCCACGTTGAAAAGTGGCATATTTCTAAATCCGTCGGGAAGCAGGAATACCATGACGCAAGAAAGTCTGAAATGGGTGATTCGTGGCCGTTAGGTAAAAAAAGTGCAGTTCAAAGTAAAAAGGAGAATACTTTCTATTTTGCCAAAGTGGAGGAGAAGAAGGAGAATTTGAGAAAGAAGAAGAAGAGGGATGCAAATAAGTTGAAAAGAAAGATTGCCACGGATTACAAGTCTGCCATGGAGACGGATCCAAAGGACTTCGAAGAAACCCTCACCAGAATGGCCAAAATCGACGCCTATGAATTCCTGGCAAAACCTAAAGAAGCTGATAAACTTAAGGATAAGAAAAAATATAAATACTGATGATAATTTAATAGAGAAAGTCTTGTATATACCAAATTTACGATTTTGGACTTAGCATGCTGAGCATCCTCCAAGAGAGCATCTTTGATGAGTTATCGAAAATATATCAATCATGTACAAACTAGGCTTCGATTATAATTTGCTTATATTGGTTTGTCAACAATAAGCAAGGATCTGATTGGATATGTTTTTTAAGCTTGTTTGATGACATGTCACGATTCGCTTTTGATTTACACTTTTGCAAGAATACTCTGAATGATTGGCATTGTTATTGGTGCCCAACAGCTGATTATCTGGATAGTGTGTACATGTTCACGGTGTCAGTGATGTGATTATGTAACATTACGTAGCTTGGTTATGTACTGATTTCTCAGTATGCCATTTTTACGCTTTATGCTCCGTAAACTCTTTTATATTCTGTTTCAAAAAGATTATAAATTAAGATTTAAATATGCAGAATAACCTTAATTGTTTGAATTTACAAATCTAAAAGTGATGATTTCTCAAGACTCGTTGAACAGGCTCCACCTGACGTCTTCATCATCCGTTGAAATACACAACAGTAAGATTTTCTCTGGAAACGGTTTGAAGCATCCCCGTTTTTTTAATCTTCCACAAAATTTGCCTAGTGGGAAAAAGGTGGGTTATAAACAAGTGAAGAATTCCATATATAAGACAACTTCTTCTTCAACTGCTGCTGAGGATTTTGGACGTGCTCATGAGTTTATTTATCATTACGGGAATTTGAATAACACCTTTGAGACGGTAAATAACAGATATGGAAATGTAGATTCTTTAAATGTATTTAAAGCGTGGTCTATGAGTTTTAACCAGTTTAATGACACAGATAATGGTATAGAAGAAGATAAGAATGTTCACGAGCAAGCAAAAACAGAAAAGACGGATGAAAATGGTGGCTATAAAGGCATAACTTAAGCGATGGTTCAAAGATTTAAAATTTTCTTATTATAATCCTATTTAGTCCACTCCATCTCTTTCTAGTGTTAATTGATTTAAGAAAAGTCAAGCATTGGGTTAGCTAGTGGCGTATCAGGTCTCTTTTTTTTGTGGCGCAGTAGACTCTTGAGCTAGTTCTTTCTCAGAAAGCTTCCAAATCCACAGAATGGGTTCTTCGGACAAAGAAATAAAGGTTGCTGCATTGAACAGATTAATCAAGGACATCAAACATCATGTTGGTGAAATGGCGGAAAAAGAGACTTCAGTGAAAGAGAGCGAAAAGAGGATTTCGTCTGGAAAGTTAGAGGACAATTCGGATGAAGTGTACAATCTAGACAACCTGAAAATGATTGAAGAGGAGAATAAGAAGTTAATTAAGAAGCTTAGAGAAAAAGTTTTATTGATTATTCACGATATTGAGACTAGTTGTGACTCCGTCGACGAATCCACAAAAAATACCATACAGGAGGCTAAACAGGAGATTGGTAAGGTGTAGTTTTATACATGTTTCTATAAATACATAAGCGATGATTACTTAGCAAGATTGGCCTTATTTTGTTGCTCCCATTGTCTTAAAGATTCTTGCCATTCGGCTTCCACATCCATTGGTTTCTCTTTTGTTTTGAAGTATTCTTCCAACTCCTGCCTTTTCTCCGTCTCCAGCTGGTCCCATGCTTCCTTTTCATCAATCCATCTTTCTTGAATATCAATATCCTCCATGAATCCCAAACTGGATTGCCTAATAGCATCTGACCAAATAGAATCCCCCCCAAGCTCATTTGTTCCAAAACAATACCCATTAGATTTGTCAATTAGCGAGAGGAGATTGATCATCGAGGTTTTATCCTCAATTGCCAATACTTGGTATGATAACAACCCGAAATCCTCAATCAATTCCGAGAGGGATTCTGTTAGTTTGTGGTACTTCTGGTTAAACCACGCATGAGATCGTTGGTTTTTTTCAGTTTCTAAATACGGAATCAAATAGTTGAGATCCTGAACTTCTGTATAGTATTGTAATTTGAACGGTAATCCACCATCATCAACATCCTCTTCCCCACGAGCTTTCCTCTGTTCCTTATCGATTTTATCACTTTGAACATAATTGCTTACAAGATCAATCTTGGAAATAACGTTCACCTGGGGTAGATCCATTTGTAGCATCGATCTCAATGTCAAAAGAAGGGAAGAAATCCAATGGGAGGGAATTGTCAAATTCATTGAGTCAACCAAGGATACAACACAGAGCCTGAAGTCCATATCCTTCACCAAGTTCTGGAAAATCTTGGTGAATACTGGGTTGTTGGTGAATAACTCTGTTTGACCTGCACAGTCAAATATTATGTAAGTACTTTGACCGTCCATGCTAATTTTGATCAACTCTCTAATTTTGTCAACAAATGCATCCATACTCTGTTCAAAAAGCTCCATGCATTGAATAAGACCCCCATTGGGTCCCAAAGCTTCATCCTCCATGATCTCTTCGAGGGTGATGAAGTCTCTGATGTCCAATGTACAATCGTACGGTAAACGATCGTTTGCTGGGTCCAAGTTCACAATAAGGGAGTTTCTTCCTATCGAATTCAAAAATTGGTTCATCCCATTGCAAAATGTTGACTTACCAGCACCTGGAGCCCCTATAACAATTTGACCATATGGTGGCATTAGTAAGGAGATAGCTTAACGTGAAATTTTTTTTTGGATTGGTTAAGAATTTCATTTTACAGCTCTAAATCACCTGGTTCAGTATGTTAAATGGTGAATTAGCCAGTATTGACGCAATTATCACAAATCTGCAAAATCTTAAAGAGTTTTATGAAAAAGAGCGCTACCATTTAAGCGACCTCATGGTGATTTTGATTGATCAGCAGCAATCAGGGTTGAAAATGGATAAGGGGTTTTTTGGAAGGGAATCACAGAAGGAAGTAGAATTTGTTGAAAGCAAATTGAAGAGTTTAGATGAAAATATATCAATGTTAGATAATGACATCAAATCAAGGAACCAATCAAGACAAAAATTAGTGGAATTGTTCAACACCTTAAATAATACTGATTCATTAAATTTGAATTACAGTGATTATAATAAAGAGACTAGGAAAGAAGAAAAACAGTTAGATGATACTGTTGAAACAATCAATTTGGAGATAAAATCTTCAGAGACTAATCCAACCCAATTTTCAGACGTACCAACCTTGGTTACTAGTAAGGTGGCTGCTGGATTCTCTGATATTAATTCCACAAAAGTCTCCGAGGAATCACTCCCAATTATGGAAATTAGAGAAGAAATTGATGAAGATGGGAATGTTATTGACTCGGAGGTGAAACCTTACCAAACAAATGATTCCCTTGATAAACTACTTGCTGCAATGAACATGAAGAACACCAATTCTGATACCGTTAAGGTGATAAAAAATACCGGTGGCATTAAGACGGAAATCGATGAAGATGGCAACATCATCAAGAGCAGTTTCAAAATGAACAAACAAAATCAAGAACCCAGTAACGAGAATTCCTTTAGACCGTTTATGATTAGAGAAGAAATAGATGAAAATGGCGAAGTGATTAAAGAGTCTATGTCACAACTTCCCAACTTGATGCCAGAAGGAGAAAGTAATGAAATAGGCTCAAATGTAGGCGAGGAAGAAGAGCTTGCTGAGCTTTTTGCTGATATGGGATTAACAGTGAAACAACCGGAGGCAAATAAAACTGAGGAGTTTGAAGACACCCATGATGAACAGTATGAAATACCTCTAAAAGATGCACCTTCAATTGAAAGAGTCACTGAAATCACGAGAGATATGTATCAACCAGAAATTGATCCTAATGATGTGATTACTTTGGAGATGATTGCTGATGAGTTAATGGCGGCTGAAGAGGATGAGGCTGATGCGGATTTAGAAGAATGGCAATTTGAGGGCAATGAGGATGACGATGAAGACGATGAGGACGATGATTACGAATATGATGCCAGTAAAAGAGCGATGGAGAGCATGCTGGGAACACAACCTGGGGCCTCTTTTATGCAGCAGGTAATGAATCTGAGAAAGAAGCAAATTGTAGAATGCGATGAAGAGAAAATACAAGAGTTAGAAACGAAGGAAAAGCTAAAAAAGAGCGTCAGTTTTAAATCCACTGTGGATGTTAAACAAGTGGATAATATTTGGGATGATCTGAGGATTTCAGAATACGAAAATAGACTGGAAGATATGAAAAGAAAAGATTCACATGCTTCCAGATTTAAGATGGCAAGACACTCTGAAGATTTTGTTAACGGTGATCTTGTTGCTCAAACCACTTCTCCAGTCTCAAAGGAAGAGGAAGAAGGGGAAGAGGAAAGTGAGGCCATTATGGATATTGTAGAAAGATCTATTGACGATTCAGTTGTCAATATACAACCTCCGATGCAGATTAACTATGTTAACCCAATAGTGGTTCAAAAGCAAATGGATAATTATCAAACCCAATTTAGTTCTAATGATGTGATTAAGTTGGGGAGAAAACCCGTCTCGAAGTTTAAAATGGCCAGAGCTGCAGAAAAGGGCAAGGAATTCCAGGAGACATATATCCCACCCGAAATCAAAGCTCAATTGCGAGAAATGGCAGACAAAATAACTAACGAAGAACCAGAGTCAACCAAGTCCCACTCTACTCTATTGAAGAAAAATTTTAAATCACTTGGAGTATCATCTAAGTCATCCAAAGGATCTTCCATTCAGGCTCCGAAAGATGTTAACCCGATTCGTAACACAAATGTTCGAGACGAAGATTTTGAGATAGTTAGAAATGAAACTAACGAGGATTTATTTGATGACGACGATGAGGGACCTCAGGAGGAATTTATTTCTTCTGCGGTCTTTACAGATATTAAGGAAACCGATGCTTCAAGCGGTTTGGATGATCCAATAAAAGTGAGCAAAGATGAAGCAACTTCAAACTACTTCCCAAATTATGAGAAAAAAGCTGAACCTCAACAGGAGGTTGTTGGTGCTACATTGGATTATGCTACATTGAACAACAATATCGATTCTATGGCCAAGGCATACGTTTTAGGTCTCTACGATGATGATATTGCCACTGAGGGTCAGGTCATTGAGCAGTTGGCTGACTTTGAAGAACATAACAAAGAAGTTGAATCGAGAGGCGAGTTTCACATGAGAGTCACCGAGTTAAATGGGAAAGCGGAAGGTATTCAATTTGAAAATCTGGAAGATGATGACGATGGACCAATGGTGGCCACAGAAATTGTAGAACATGACATTGACGAAATTGATGAGATTAATTCCATGCCTCTAGATGAGTTGGACATTGAATTGGCCGATGAAACGTTGAATACACAAATGGCATTGGAATATAACCAATTACGTCAGAAGATGATTCATAAGTATAAAGGTGGGTTTAGAGAGACAGATGCAGAGAAGGAATTTGTTCAGCCTGATGAGGGGAAGAAAATGAGCAGGTTTAAAGCGGCACGTTTGGGTATGTAATAGACTTCTTTTTTAAAAAATAACCTGGGTAAAAATAAGCGGGAGGTATATATAATTCACGGATTTATAACCTTTAGAGGGACATCCTCTTGGTAACCGGTTAACATGAATGGCTCGATTTGGACAGATTTCAAATATTCGATACTTGAAATTCTTTTTGAGGTAGAATTTGCGTTTGCAAGCCTGATATCGCTATATGCCTTTCTATGTGTTCTTGTGAACATCTCCACATCTTGCAGTGGTGAAAGTGGCTCACTTTTTGCCAACGATCTTGATTCGTCAACATCAAAATTCTCTCTATTGGTGACCTTCTTGATGTTGGAATAGATCGAGGAGGCTCCAGACTCCCTAACAGATTCACAAGAATAATAAATGGAGTCGGAAATTGGTGAGACATTGGTTCCATGTTTTGGTGTTGGTGGAGGGATTAAATTGTCCTCAATAATAACTTGCTCAGCTCCCTGAGAATAGTCTCTTATTTGGAATTGGTCAATGAGTGTAGAATCCATCTTTTTGTTATACACAGACATTGGCAAGCTGGTCACAACATCGGGGATGGATGTATTGTCTCCTTCATCACCAACCAGTTCTGATATTCTGGAGTATGGAGTTGACATATTGTTGGAAAAAAGTGAATTTGACTTTCGGGATCTCGACACATTGGTTTGAATAGAAGCAGGTGGTAGACTAACCGATTGAGAGTGAGCCGATTCCCAGACCGTAATTTCTTCACTCATTTTGGAATAATGGTTTAAAACAGAGGAAAGAATTGAAGATCCGGCGGAGGAGGAATGTGACTCCAAATCAATGGATATATGATCATCGTTGATATAAACAGATGTGTTTTTGTTCATATCAATAATACTTTCCATAATACTGTCGTCTTCAGCGTCCATGTCATTCGTGGTGCCGGAGCAAAGAGAGGGAACAGAAATTTGAGACTCAGATTCAGAACCAACCGATTTTTGATGTGTCTTGCTGAATCTATTTGTCAACTTGGTAAAGATCCCTATGTGATGTTTCTCCACTACTTCGTCATCCACTACTTCGTCATCCACTACTTGGTTATCCACTTTTTGGACAAATGGTATCAATGTGTCGAAATTGTGTGACATGTCCTTGAACGTGACAGATGGAATTTGGAGTTCCTTCAGATGTGGCTTCCTCAAAAATATCACTTCTTGTAGTGAAGAAACTCTTTTGGCGATGTTAGAAATTTTGGATGGCTCTTCCGGTTGAGTCAATGAATGGGAGATGGCTCTCTTATTACAGTCAACACTGGTTGGTTCAGGGACTCTGCTATACCTATTCACAGGCATTGAAACAACCCTATTTGTCCTCGCTTTTGTCCTCTTTTTGGCATTCACTAAAGGTGGAATCTCGTTAATTGTGATATGTGTTCTATTGTCAATTGGCACCTTGAAGTCATTTGATGGATCTATTCGATCCCCTCTTAGCTTTCTTCCATAATACATTCTTTATGTAAAAGAGGAATAGTAGGTGAATTGGGAAGAGTATCACCATGACCCCCCAATGCTATCAACCAGCACTCGGAGATGGCTTGATGAGTATATTTCCTAATTAGGAAGGTGACGGATTAAATTTTTCACTTCTTCTTTGGTAAGAGATCTGGCAGATGGAGGAACCAAAGCGCAAAGTGGAAACAGATGCCAAGGTTAAGAAACCTGCTTTGGATAATAGATTGGGTAGAGATTCTCCATTTGATTTTGGTCAAAGATATCTCACAGATGAAAAGGAAGTTTTTGACCATAATGCCTGGGATAATGTTGAACTGGATCCAGAACAGTTAGTGGAGATAGAAAAGAAGCTGGAGTTTCAAAAGGAGAACCCGGTTGGGGAATTCAAAAAGAAGGAGTTCAATTCAAAGCCTGCAAAGTACTGGGACATCTTTTATAAGAACAACAGAGAAAACTTCTTCAAGGATAGAAAGTGGTTAGAAATTGAATTTCCATCAATCTTTGAATATACCAAGGCCGATGCTGGTGAGAAAACCATCTTGGAAATCGGATGTGGCGCTGGAAATACGATGTATCCCATTTTGGATAAAAATGAAAATCCTAAATTGAGAGTCTTTGGGTGTGATTACTCAAAGATTGCAGTTGATCTTGTCAAGGGGGACAGTCGTTTTGAAAAACTGCATATGGATGGGAACTGCTATTCCAGTGTTTGGGACCTGAGCAATGAGCAAGGAGACATTCCTGAAGATTTGGAACCCCACAGTGTTGACATTGCGGTAATGATCTTCGTGTTCTCAGCCCTCAGTCCTTCCCAATGGGACAATGCTATTACCAACTTGAAGAAGGTTTTAAAACCCGGGGGTAAGATTTTGTTGAGAGATTATGCTCGTTATGATTTGGCTCAAGTGAGATTCAAAAAAGATAGACTTCTGGACGATAACTTTTATGTTAGAGGAGACGGTACCCGTGTTTATTTCTTCACCGAAGAGGAAGCCAGGGACATCTTTGTGACAAAAGGTGGTTTCAAGGAGGGTAGAATCGGTACCGATAGACGATTATTAGTCAATAGAAAGAAACAGTTGAAGATGTATAGATGCTGGCTTCAGGCAGTCTTTGATGTTCCCGAAACGTTGGAGCAGTAATAAATGTGTAAAAATCCATCAATAGATTTCATCAATTTGTACACTTCTAAAACCGGCGACTCTAAAGGAGTTTTAATGCCTTGGATTATTGGTTCCGATTTTGGTAAATTGACGAGTTCACATAGCTGTTCTAATGTTAAAGCAAGATTGGAGCGGATATCCGGTCGCAGGGCTTTGGAGTCGGTGTGAATGATAATGGGGATATTCCTTAAACCGTCGTTTAACAATCTTTTATGGAATTTATTGAAAGTTTTCTGGTCATTGGAAATGATCGACTTGAACCATTCTTGGGTATCTTTTTGAGACATCTTCATCAAAATATTTGAATTGCCATTAAGTATAAAACATGCCTCTTTTATTCGGTTTAACCAGTAGATTTCAATGAATTTTAAACTGTCTTCCATTACCGCCACCAATGTATCTAGAATCTGATAATTTGCAGCAAGGGATGCCTGATCCAAGATTGGGCTATCGTCCGGTATTGGGATGATGTTTTGAGGGTAATTGCCAATTTTTAATATCAAGGACCATTCTTCGCCAGGGCGGTATCCTGAAAGTGCCATGGATACATCTAGGGGTAAATTCCAGCTTATGGGTATCCCAGTGGTGGTGGAAAACCAGACGGTATTCAACCTTATGGAAGAGAGATCCCCTAAATAGGAATTGAAGAATCCAAAAATTGAGGGCAAAGTGAGATACAAGTAGGAGTTGATGTTCAAATAAGACTTGAGTTTGGGTGTGATTGAACCAGTAAGACGAGGATCCAGCTGAATAGAGAGGGGGATTTTACCATTCCAAATAAGATCCATAAAAAGGGACATATCAATTCATTGCAAAAAATGTGTAATAGTATAAATGTTAATAATAAATAAGACACTTGGTTATGAGGATGGTGCTTACAAGTGGGCAATGACGGCATCGGTGAAAGAGGTGGTAGAGGCAGTACCTCTCAAGTCACCGGTTCTGCTTTCAGGACCGGCAGCAATTGTGGCCAAAACAGCGTTTTCGATCTTGTCAGCGTGTTGGACCAAACCCATGTGTCTCAACATCATACAAGAGGAGAGCAACAAGGCGGTTGGGTTGGCAAGACCCTTACCGGCGATATCTGGGGCGGAACCGTGGACGGCTTCAAAAATGGACACCTTCTCACCCATGTTACCGGATGGGGTCAAACCCAAACCACCAATCAAACCGGAGGAGAGATCGGAGAGAATATCACCGTACAAGTTTGGCATCACCATGACCAAGCTCTTGAAAACAGAAGGGTCGGATGCCAACTTCAAGGAGGTGTTGTCGATCAATTCGAAACTCAACTTGACATCTGGGTATTCCTTGGCAACCTCCTTGGCCACCTTAACAAACAAACCGTCGGACAACTTCATGATGGAGGCCTTGTGGACAACGAGAACTTCCATTCTACCGGTTTCCTTGGCATATTCAAAAGCGTATCTAATAACTCTTTCTGAGGCCTTCTTAGTGATCAACTTGATGGATTGAACAACACCTGGAACAATCACGTGCTCAATACCAGAGTATTCACCCTCTGTGTTTTCTCTGATCAAGACTGTGTCAACGTCATCGTATGGAGTCTTGTAACCTTGGATTGACTTACATGGTCTAACGTTTGCAAACAAACCAAATGTTCTTCTCAATGTCAAGTTCATGGATTGGTGACCCTTACCAACTGGGGTGGCCAATGGACCCTTCAAGGCGATCATGTTCTTGTTGATCGAATCAACTGCTGGCTTTGGGATTGTGGTCACACCGTTGATCAAAGAAGGTGTCACATCCACTGGTTCCCAGTCGATTGGCACACCTGCAGCTTCATGGATTTTCACAACAGCATCACTGATCTCTTCACCAATACCATCACCCTTGATGAGAGTAACGGTGTATCTACCATTGACTGGGGAGCCCAAGTACTGACCGGCAATCTTTGATGAGTACTGTCTTTGGGCGTTCATGTTGTGGAGGAGCTGTTTAAACATTCTGGGTTGATCGTCTCTCTTAGAAAATAGACATTGCCCCCGGGATGTCAATGAATTTCGCTCCATGGGAAGAAAAAAAAGGAGGGCGTTCCCGAGACCGGGGTTACTGTGCCAAAGCGGGGTGTCGGAGTGGGGTTTTGAGATTGGGATTAAGATGGTTGATATTTAGGGTTGATTTGTGGCATGATGGTTCAAAGACCGTATTGAAATTCGTATTGGAAGGTGTTTGAAAAGTGGTGTAAACTTTATAGAGCCGCGTCCGATACGGCTCCGAGTGGTTGTGAGTGGAAATATTGAAAAGTTGATAGCCCCGCACATGCGCCATATGAGCGGGCGTGGCTGGTGAGGTGAGTGATTTTTCTCCCACAACATTAATTAAAGACGTGGTCGGTGCACTGATGTCCTCACAGGACATTTATCTTCCCCAATGAGGCAATCTTGAAAAGTTTGAAGCTGGGAATAAAAAGGAAGTAGAGTGCTGAACCGGTGAGAAAGGCAGCATTGATCTTTTGTATGATAAGAATGGAATCAAAACAAGATCTCTTGAAGGTATATCAGCTTTCGTTGGATAACCCATTGGGGGATGTTTCTTTAACAGCATACATTTTGGGTATCATAGGTGGTATGTGTATAAGACAGGTTTTGACATCACGGTATTGGCCATTGCCAATGTACATAGTCATGATTTGTACCTTCCACTTTCTAGAGTATTACATCACAGCCTCATATCAACCAGATAAGGTGTCAAAGGATTCTTACATCATCAATAATGGTAACACGTATAGAATTGCTCATACAATTGCGTTGCTAGAAGCAACAATTGGATGGTATTTTTACCCAAACTTCAAGACTGGCCATCTATTTGTCAAATGGTTCGGCCTATTGGTGGCATTTTCAGGCCAATTTTTAAGATCTTTTGCAATGATCCATTGTGGAGAATCGTTCTCCCATATAATTGCCAACGAAAGAAAAGAAAACCACAAATTGGTCACCTCCGGTGTCTACTCCATCGCTAGACATCCCAGCTATGTGGGATTTTTCTATTGGGCATTGGGGACTCAGATATTGTTGTTGAACCCAATCACATTCTTCATCTTCTTGATCTTGCTCTATAAATTCTTTTCAAATAGAATCCAGTTTGAGGAGAGGAAACTAATTGAATTCTTCGGTGAGGATTATATTCAATACAGAAAAAAGATCCCAGCCGGTATACCCTTGTTGTAATACAAGGATTAATCTGATGTATAAAATGCTAATAATAAAAGCTTAGAAAAATATGCTCATTACACCTTCTGTTTCTTCTTAATGGAATCATCCAAACCCTCTCCCCTTTGTCTCTTCAAACGGTCGCTACGATTAGCCAAATGATCGACACTCTTGGCGCGGGCCTTCTCCTCCAATTCCATAATACGATTCTTGGAATTTTGTACCTTCTTATCCTTATTAGACCCAGTCAGCCCCAATAACTGTGAAGTATAATCCCCCTTATCCTTACTCTCATCCCCATTCTTACCACTATCTTTGCTGTCCGGCATACTGAAGAGCCCATCGTTACCAAGTTTCTTGTATAGATGAGGGTACTCCTGAATATCACTTTGGCGAACACTCTTTTCAGATATATTCGCGTTCTTCTCCTGTCTTTGCTTACCCTCCTTCACTAGCTTCATTAATCCAGCAACACCCTCCGATTTAGCAAAGTACTTCGTGGCACCCAGGTGTTGACCATCTGGAGGCCCTTGCGTCAAGATAGCAGGTGCTGGGATAGAAAGATTTCTTTTATCCCTACTTTTAGCCGGACCGGTTGGTAGATGAGGTATGAGTTCAATTGACGAGTTGGTATCAATTGCCAGTGCCGCAGTATCCTTCTCATGTAAGTCCTGCTTGGCCTTCTCATGTAAGTCCTGCTTGGCCTTCAATTCTGCCTCATGCTCAGCCTTTAATTCTGCTTCTTTCTTGGCCTTCAATTCCGCTTCTCTCTTGGCCTTCAATTCCGCTTCTCTCTTGGCCTTCAATTCTGCTTCTTTCTCGGCCTTTAATTCTGCTTCTTTCTTGGCCTTCAATTCCGCCTCATGCTCAGCCTTTAATTCTGCTTCCTTTTTGGCCTTCAATTCCGCTTCTCTCTTGGCCTTCAATTCTGCCTCCTGCTTGGCCTTCAATTCTGCTTCTTTCTTGGCCTTCAATTCCGCTTCTCTCTTGGCCTTCAATTCTGCTTCTTTCTCGGCCTTTAATTCTGCTTCTTTCTTGGCCTTCAATTCCGCCTCCTGCTTAGCCTTTAATTCTGCTTCTTTCTTGATCCTTAATTCTGCTTCATTCTTGGCCTTCAACTCTGCTTCTTTCTTGGCCTTCAATTTCGCCTCCTGCTTAGCCTTTAATTCTGCTTCTTCCTTGACCCTTAATTCTGCTTCCCGCTTGGCTTTCAACTCCGCTTCATTCTTGGCCTTCAACTCTGCTTCTCTCAGCGCCTTCAATTCGGCCGCTCTCTTAGCTCTGGACTCGGCCTCCCTCTTAGCCTTTAACTCCGCTTCTCTCTTGGCATTCAATCTCGCCTCCTGCATAGCCTTTAATTCCGCTTCTCGCTTGGCATTCAATTCTGCTTCTCTCATCGCGTTCAATCCGGCCGCTTTCTTACCCCTGGACTCGGCCTCCCTTACAGCCTTTAGCTCTGCTTCTTTCTTAGCTTTCAATTCCGCCTCCAGCTTACTTTTTCGCACCGCTTCTTGAACTTGCAACACCGCTGCTTTTTCAGCCCTGAGTACCGCTTCCAGCTCAGCTTTCAACGCCGCATCTTGCTTAGATTTTAATTCAGCTTTGCTTGTGGTTGCTTCTGTGTTGCTGTGAATTGCTGACCGCATTGGGTAGTTTTCTTCCAATTTTTCCAGTGTATTTAGTGCAGTTGTAGTAATGCTTTGTTCTTGAGCTTTTATCTGCGCTCTGAATTTGGCTTCCATCTTTTCTTTTAGTTCAGCTTCCATCTTCGCCTTCAGTTCAGCCTCCATCTTCGCCTTCAGTTCAGCCTCCATCTTCGCCTTCAGTTCAGCCTCCATCTTCGCCTTCAGTTCAGCCTCCATCTTCGCCTTCAGTTCAGCCTCCATCTTCGCCTTCAGTTCAGCCTCCATCTTCGCCTTCAGTTCAGCCTCCATCTGCCTTTTCAGCTGAGATTCCAGTTTTGATTTAACTACCGCCTCTATTTTCGCCTTTTCTATTTCCAGTAACCTTTTTGCATCCTGTGTGTCCTCAAAACTGCACAATGCATCGGCATTTTTCATAATATTGATATCTACTTCTTTTTTTCCATTGATGTCTTTGGTACCTACTTGTGAACTGTTTCCATCATCTGTTTTCATCTGTAATAGTTCATCATCAAACTTTTTATTATTGGCAAAATTTTCAAATGATCCAAACAACTTTGGCATACAGTTATTATCAAATCTGTCAAGCTCTATACCTACTAGTTTAATTCCTTGCACAGATTCAGGTGTTGTTTCAATATTATCAAAGTTGTAATGTTTTAAACAACTCCTAATGAATAACAAACAGTGATGAACCATATTCCTTTGAATTTTATCCGTTGTCTGAAAATTTGAAGCACTAACTAATAAATTCCTAATACTCTCTATCCTCTTATACCATTCTACCGCAGAAATAGCACACACTTGTTTGAGCAAAAAAAGAAGAAGTTTATACATGAGTTGATTGTAAGTATTTCTGAATCTTATTTTCTCCGCCATGCTTTTTAACTTTGCGCTATTCCAACAAGGAGCCAATCGTTGATCTAGTTCCCTCAAATGTGACGATACCAAGGAACATATATGCATATTGCGTTTAATGAATAATTTCAAGAAGCTAATTTGATGTGATACAACCATTTTAGTAATATCTTGGAAATAATTCATACAATTTCCATTCTCGATATGCAATGCTTTTGGTATTTCAATACCGATGCTCTTAAATTTCTCTTTATTGAGTTGAATATCGCCAAATCTATTGAATATGTTTTCAGACATTCTGTGTAAGTAATGATAAGTATCCCTTTCAACGCGTAGAATGTCACCAAGCTGAGCTTCAAATACTGGTGTTTGAAAATAAGTAGATGATTTCTCAGCTTGTTTCTGCGGATGAGCCCGAGGTTGTTGCAAGTTTATGTCTGGTGGTTGCTGAAGCTTGGCCTGTGGAGATTTCATGGATGATGTTTGTTTAAGTTGGGGCCGTTGGAATTCAAGGGCTGATGGCTGTTGTTGTTGAGACTGGTGTTGATGCTCTCCGTATGGGGTATGTGGATGAGACTGTTGGTGCTGAGGCAATTGATGCCTTGGCACAGAAAATATTGAGGGTAATGGAGGTACTGGAGGCGTAGAATGAATAGTGGGAATTTGAGAGCGCGTAGGCATATGACGATCTGTAGGAACTTGGGAGACCGGAATCGCTGGAGCCACTGCGGAAAGGTGGTCCGGTTGATAACTTTGTTGTTGCGGTTGTAGTTGAGACGGAGCGCTAATAGGTCCAGCATTCCTAAACATAATTCGAGATGTTGGTGGAACTTGCTGCTGGTTATTAGCCAAATTAGTCGATTGTGTTGAGTTATTCCCATTGTAACATGGTGGTGTAGTGATTTCACTTGGGTGGATTCCGCTACTAGAAGTTGTAGATATGCGAGTTGCAGAAACAATCGGATTATCATTTAATTTGGGGACCTGAGTAGATGATAAATTCCTTTGCAATTCATGGGCATCACTATTTATAGTTTGAGCGAAAGATCCATTTGATTGTTGTGTTTGTATTTGGTTTAATCGGTCTTGTGTGTCCAATTGTGCAGGAAAAATTACGTGTGGTTCATCTACTGTTTGTAGCTCAGTAATCACTTGCACATTTTCCATAGTCGAAGATGGCAATTCTGAAGATTCAATAGCTTGCGCACTAGTTTGTGAATCATTTGCAGTTGTAGGGTATTGTAATGGTACATCCACGTCCATTTCATCCTCGCTATCTGTGTCCAATACAATAACTTCTGGCTCAACCGCAACAAAAGGTAGTGATTCGGTAAAACCTTCACTTAATATTTTTGGGACTTCCTTCCTACGAGAAGAATTAGAGATTCGGTCATCATCCGAGTCATCATCAGAATCCAAATTGATAACATCAGTCTCCAAGTTACGAATAACAATATCCTCCTGTTTGAGGTTGCTTCCATTACCGGATGTGTCCACCACCCCTTGAAGGTCCCTACTGACAGTCTTATATGCGGTATCAGTGGCAATCGATGCGCCTCTGAACGTCCCATCATTTTTAATCACCGCATAATCCAGATTTTCATCAATATTATCCAATAACATGGTAAAGTAATCGTCAACTCGAAGTTGTTTAAGCATAGTTTCTTTATCACAAACAGGGCATAACCATGTTGGTGTAGTTTTTTGAATGACCAAGAATGAATATAAATCAAAACATTGAAGATGTTTACATTCAATGGACCTGACAGGGGTTTTCATTCTGGCTTTAGAAACTGGGCATAATAAGTCAACAGTTTCGCTCGACATTTGTAAATCCGCATCATCGTTCAATAATTTAATTGTTTCCTCTTTAGTAATGTGTGGCTTACTCAAAACCTTACCTTCTAACGAAGAAGGTTCCACATCTTGTACTAAGTAAAGATAAAAGTCATAAATTTTGTCTGATTGGCGGTGCCGTATTGATACTCTATTCTCACCGGTATATTTAATAACTCTAGTGAGATCAATTGGATTGATGCTCCCTGGCATATTTTTAATACCTTTGGTGTTGGCTTCAATATCAACACCGTTACATGTCACCTTTGTGGGGTAAGGAAAGTATATTAGCTTGTTTGTACTTTCGTTCCCAACTATACCACAAAATAGATAAATTTTGTAGCCTAAATCTCTTATCAATGAAAACTCATCTCTGGAAAGGGAAAAATCGATTCTAATAGTATCCAATTGTCGAACTGTTGAAGTTCCCGTTAGAACGGGGTATCCAGATTTGGGTGTCACTAGCTTTTTACACTTGTAGAAGTGTGATTTATGAAAGATGTTCAGTGAATGCTCATCCCCAATATAACTTGATGTACTTGACGACTGGCTTTTCTCACCGATGACACTTGGAGGTAAAGTCACAACTGTGATAGGGTCTTCTCTTGTGACGCATTCTGATAGCAAAGGGATAGGTTCATGTTTCGAAGCCTTAAATATTTGATCCTTCATCGCATTAAACACTCTCCAATTCCCATCGTTATAAGCCTTACGAACTAATTCCTCTATTAATGGGATCATTGCACTCTTTGAAACATTAGATGGTAATCGAATACTCATTGCTGTTGATAAGGCACGTAAATCTCTCCATTTCAGGTTTTTCAAATCACCCAGGATCGTCTAATTAAAAATCGTTAGTCTATGTTCTCGTTGTGTGTGTGGTGACTCCTCTGTGTTGCAATTCATACGTTGAACACCTGATCCGGTGTGGGTTGTGTCGTCATCGATTCTTGTAAAGTATTGATTAGGATATATTACACGCCACTCGTCAGGTTTTTTTTATCTTGCAGCGGAGCTCGCTCGACGGCCAATCATTGCACGACACGTGACTTAATTAAGAAAAAAAAAATTTTGCTCAGAGGGATATTTTGTTTATAATTGCCAACCAGCTTTAATGAACAATCCAAAGAGGTAATAGAAATCCCCTCGTACAATCGCCTATAATTTTTTTTCTCTATACAATAGTGTACTTTTTATGTTATTTTTTCGAAGCAAATAAAACCACTCAAAAATGGGGCGCTCTAAGAGAATTTTTAGGCCTACTTGTTGCCAGTGAGCTTTGTATCCATATGCATATAAGTTTGACCCATATACTTGCGATTGGTGGCATTTTCATGATGATTCAAATTGAACCCTCATTAGCCACTTTTGTTACTCGAAAAATTTTTTCTTGTCAGTCTTGTCAACGTTTTTCTTCCTGAGTTCGGAATAGTTGATGTCATCCGCTGCCCAATTGGCTGCTGCGCAAGCTGCTAGCAAGACAGAAATGATCGTGGAATCATTTATTTCCAAACTTAAACGTCGCCAGATCACGGGATCCTACAATGTGGCAATTGCCACATGTAAATTCCTTATGAGGGTTACATCTAACTCCCGATGGAATGGCAATGAAGAGTTCATCAAACTCATAAGAGCAGTTGGTAAGCGAATTGTGGACTCCCAACCAAGGGAATTTGCCGCGGGAAATATTGTTAGAAGGGTTTTGGCGTTGGTTAGGGATGAATTGAACCAATCCTCATCCTCAAACGCTGTGGGTACCTCTTCGATGTTCCAGTTGCTTACAATCACAGACAAAAAGGATTCAAAGAAGGGCCAGGAGAAGATGGATTTGAGATCCATAGTTATCCAGGGGATAAGGGAATTGATGGATGAAATCCAATCGGTTCATGAAAACATCGAGTTGATGACAGTTGATTTGATTCATGATAATGAAATTCTTTTGACACCAACTCCAGGATCGGAAACGGTGTTGAACTTTCTTTTGAAGGCAAGTTTGAAGAGAAAGTTTACAGTCTTGATCACAGAAAACTACCCAAATGATATCTCCCTTTGCCACACATTTGCCAAACAATTAGCAGAGGCGAATATTGAAACGGTCATCATTCCTGACTCTGCGGTGTTTGCAGTCATGTCGAGGGTTGGTAAAGTGCTAATTGGTACGCGATCTGTCTTTGCCAATGGTGGGTGTGTCACCGCTGCAGGTGTGGCAACCGTTACCGAATGTGCGAAGGAACACAGAACACCTGTCTTTGTTGTTGCGGGGTTGTACAAACTTTCGCCATCTTATCCGTTCAATAGAGAAAAGTTAATTGAAGTTGGTAACTCTGGGAAGGTTTTGCCGTACGGTGATCGGGAGTTAGTTGGTGCGTGTGAAATCACAAATCCATTGTATGATTATGTGGAACCAAACAACATCGATATCTACATTACTAACATCGGTGGGTTTTCACCCAATTTCGTTTATCGTATCGTTCTTGACAATTATAACCAGGAGGATGTTGATTTATCATGAAGGACTGCATTTACTAATAATATACCAATTTAATGAAAAAAAGGAAACCATGTATCATGAAAGATAATCCACCGCCCTGTTCCTCGCTCGGTCATTCTGTCAGTAGAATGATCTTGAGCTGGATGAGTATTTTTTACCAGAATATTGGTATTGATATCTCAATGGGCCAAATCAATCCCCAAGTTTAACTTTGAGTGCGCTTTCACCACGGCTAGCCCAATGGTGGAACTGTAATTATCAAACTGGACATCATCGTAGTATACGCGTAATTATAAATTCTCAATTTCCGGATCTGGGATCAAGTTACCAACGTGAGTGTACTTTTCACTGAACATCTTCTCCCATCCATCCAAAGCATTAATTTCCGATTCTGATAACCCCTCCAATTTATCGATTGGTTCGGTCCATGATTTAATCACATCTAACTCGAACGAATTCAATGCCAACCCTCTGCTGGCATCATGACCTGCGAAGTTGGAATATGGTCCACTGGGTCCGTAGAATTTTCTTCCCCGTGTCACGTTATAAACCTTTCCTCTAACTGCAATGAAGATATTCTCGTTGTCGAACCCATTGAACTTAGATAACTCTCTTGGGGTATAATCCTTGAACAAAATGGCGTCATTTGATTCATCTGATTTCGAAGGGTCAATTTCCATCTCCAAATTTGTACTAGTAGGGGAGGACAAAAGAACCTCCTTGAGAATGTAAACCCCCACAATGAGGGCAACAGCAAGCAAAATATAATTATCCATATTCGTATAGGAGGAAAAAAAGAAGGGAGATTGACACTCTTCGGAATCTTTCACCACTTTCCTCCACCAGCAGACTATGACCCGTCTTTCCCTCGGTGGAATCAACGACAATAACTTCGGTATCTTTGATATCATTTCTCGAAGAAACCCTCAATCCTATAACCACACCAGTGCCGCCATTCTCGGTCATGAACTTTCAAGGTACTGTTACTTTGGAGAAGTGCCTGTCGGAGTCATTGTGGCCTGCCAGGTAAAGGATTGTAATGATGATGTACTTGTGATTGACCATTTGGAAGTCCTCGATGCTTATAGAAATCGGTTCGGTGTTGAAGAGACCCTTATCCAACATATTTTGGAGTTAGTTCCTAAGAGACATGTGAGTCGATGCTATTTGGTGCTCCGCAGCGGCCAATCACTGGAACCTTTACTTCTTTCTCAGTTTAGGTTTGAAGAGACCCAAGCACCGTCCACATTAGGCACTGATGTGCCGACGGGATCGACCGTGTTTGTCACGTGACCGGATGATGGGGCTGAAATTTATCCGTTCTCCTCATTCCGTCATCCGTTTTCCGAATCCGTATCCGTGATCCGGTTGCTATATTGGACTAATGTCACCCTTCCATTGGAACGCTTTCTTCTTTTTTATAAATTTGAAAAGGTGATGGTCGTAGATACAAGTGTTTATTCCTCTTGGATGAAGGAAATACCATCCTCAACATCAATATCAAGGATATCTATTCCAGGTACACACAATTCAACTGGAAAATGCCAGGGGATGACTGTGGAGCACCAATTAATGAATGGTGTGCGATATTTGGATCTCACTCTTGCCAAGGATTATATGAGGTGTGGTAGTTTTGTCGAAGATCTCATCATGGTTCAGGGGAAACTGCCTGTGAAATTATCGAATAATAAGTTTAAAGGTGTGGTAAATGTGATCTACAATTTTCTTAAAACCCATCCAAGTGAAACTATTGTGATGTCAATAAAGCAGGAAAGTGGTTTATTGAATTGGAATAAAGAAAATGATGAATTCGCCAATGTTCTTTACAAAAAGTACATGAGTAAAAATCGAGATATGTGGTACCTCTCATCGAGGATTCCAACTTTGAAGAAATGCAGAGGCAAGATAGTGCTACTTAGGAGATTTGAGGTGATTCCTAAAGGAAATTATTGCAATTTTGGTATCCCAGCTGCGTTCAAATCTTCGGATGGAGTTTATGAAAACGGCATTTGCTGTGTGCAGGAAGTTCACAGTATAAAGAGTGAAAGGGAATATAATGAGAAGTTGGTAATGATCAAGAAAATGTTTGAAAAGGCGTATCAAAACTGGTCATTAAATGAAGAACCCAAGCTATTCATAAACTCATGTTCATGTTGCCGGGCAAGCAAGAGTTGGAATCCGATCATTTCAACAGGAAAATTCAAAAAGCTTCAATTCAATGAAATGTATACAAGCTTTACAGGGGTGGTGATGATAGATTCTGCTGAAACGGACCACTGGCAGAACGTTTACAATGTGATCGATCTCAACTTCTTGTGAATTGGTCTTTTTGCAAAATGGTTGCAAAGTAATAGATATAACCTTTATAAATTCCTCTTTTTGCATATCCAATACTCGCATTTGTACTTCCATCTACCCATTGATTCTGGATCACCACCGTAGGTACACTCAATACCAGATTTGTGTTGCATGAAGTCGAATCCCACGTCATGGATTAGTTGGATTAGGTCATCCCGGCATAATTCCAACCCCTTCAAAGGTACAGGGATTTCCTTGAATTTTCTTCCTTCTTCAATTCTATGCACCTGCATCTCATCGTTATCCTCAAAATGCCACAACAATGGCCCAAAATTAATCCAATAACCATTTTCCTTCAAAGTATGATATATTGTCTTCAAATAATCGATAATGTTTGTGCTGGTATCAATAAAAAAGCAAGTGGCAACAACATCAAACTTATTTCCATTCTCTAATCTGAATTGAGTTGCCATTTCATCATTGGTGAAGTTGGAGCTAAATTTACCCAGATTCGGTGGCCCATATAAATCTTCAAATCCGCCCGCAACCATTGACATCAAATCCCCCACTTCAATTTCTGGGTAGTCCTTTTGCAATAATAATAAATCTCCTGGATTGAAGTCAGGAAAATACACTTGTCTCAATTGATCATTTCTCTTCATCGTATTTGAAGTCTTATGAATGAATGGACAGAGCATAAACTGATTTTCACAAAATGTATTATTTAAGATGAAATTAGAATTCAACAACATGTGGTAGCTCAATTCATTACCTTGGGTTTTAAACCCTCTTCTGACAAATTCAACAACCAATCTTCCTAATCCTGCACCAGGAACCAAAACTTCAACGCTGGGTCGCCCCTCAACATCCGGGTAAAGCTCTTCACATGCCTTTAGTATAGGTTCCATACTTATTGCCCGTTCTTGTGATCCAATTTCAGACCACTCTCTCACGTACTGGGACATCAATCCCTTCATTTTATCAAGATCGTTGAAATTAGCATTTGCCCACTCTGATTCCATATCTGCGCCCCATCCCAAAGCCATCATTCGTGCTAACGTGGAAAAATACGAATCGTTAATATCAATTGAGTGTTGTAAAGTATTCAAGTAATCATTGAACCAGGGTATTAGGCGCTGATCTCCTTCGGTCAGTGAATCATATTTAAGTCTTTTCGGATTAATAATGTGTCTAATGGCGTAATTTTTATAATTTGTATGTGATGAAAGAACTGAAGTCAAAATTCTGAACTCTTCAACGTCCCTTTGATTCATTGACTTAAGATAAAGAGAAGATAAAAAGGGGGGTTGCATTATGTAATCATACCACATTCGGCTCAGTATTATTTCTTGTTGAGTTCCCCAATAATTTTTTCATATTGATCTGTTAGATTCTCCACTGCCTTGGAAATCCTTTCCAAGCGACAAATAACATCATAATCTGCAACATTAATACCTAGCTTTTCTGCCTCCTGGAGTGGAGGAGTGAACTTTTGGATCTGTTTGTTCCAATTAGTGAAGTTGGTCCTAAATGTAGGATCCTCCTCCTCTGCCTGACGTTGCAATTGTAATCCATGTCTTATATTCAAAATATGTTCTTCACAGTCTTCGCCAGCAACATACCCATCTGTTAAATCCCAGCCCCTGTTCTCTTCATTTGCATCATCTGCAAATCTATGGGCCCTATTGTATTCTACACGCGTTGCAGTTTTCGACTCATATTCAGCAATTAACAACAGCGGTATAAAATAAATGACTTTCATTACCTGGGTTGTCATGTAATCAAAACTCTTCCTGTTCATAAGCCATTGGAATGGTAAATCAATCAGAAATATTTCGATTAAGTTCAAAGGTGGGAAGAATATCTTAGAATCGGGAGCCCTTATGTACCTCAAAACCCTACTTGAGTATTGGTGACGGTAATGCTTGTTAGCAGAAGCCACAACTTCACTATATGCTTGGGAGAAGAGAGCAATAAGAATGTTCAAGAGAATGAGTGAAACCAAAAAGTTGTAACAATAGTACATGATACTTCCATATGGATAAGCAAATCGCTCAATGGAAGAAAAATCAGCACCACTAAGAACCGCTTGAAGCATATTTGTGACAATAAAATGGGTCAAATCCCTTCTCCCATCTGCTTGATCCAATCCAATAAAGGCTTGGAGGAAACCAACAATCACAACACTTAACATGAAGAAAAACAAAATCGATTCCTTCATCATCTTCTTAATCATCACAATGTAAATACCCAAAAATTGGTAAAGATCAAAAAGGAAGAACATCCTAATCCACATCAAGGGGGCGGCACAAGCCAAAAATCTATACGATCTTATCTGCAGTAAGTTTGATTTGCCTAGATCAGCAGTAAATATCCCCAGAATGCGGAAAAAGTATGAAACATAAACAAGGCCGTAATTTGTCAAATTGAAGGCGTTTTGAAATTGGATATAATTCGATCCAATGTGATAAAATTTGACAAACTCGTCCAAGGTGAATCCTAAGGTGAATAAAAAAAAGACAACTTCCACAAACCCCATATAATGATCATCCACATCACTGTTTACCGCAACTGTGTAAATAATCAAATATAGGATTGCAAAGACAATCTCCAAGATGTTTTGGTAAAATGGTGTTTGGATTCTATCAGGATTGAAGTGATACCAAAAATTTGTGACCGAAGTACCGTTATAGAGAACGTATTCTTTAGGATCCAATTTCGATTGGACGATCCACCCTCGCCAAAGCCATTTGATGCATCTTTGAAATTCGCTTGTTACCACAACACAAAAAATGTCCATATCAATAGCCAGTTCCAAAGCATTAGCTGGCACTGTATCTTCATCATTCAAATTAATTGAGTATCTATGACAAAGCATGGATAAAAATAAATACTTATCCTCTCTTTCCCTCTTAATCACGATGGCCGCCAAATTCTGAGCAACAAGTGCCCTGGTCAAATAAAGATCGTTATCAGCCAATTCATCCACCGCTAGCTCCATAAACCATTCCGAGACTTTTAATAGACAAAACACAAGACAAGCCTGATATCTCCTGGCGCTTGATTTACGCCCACTTCCTTCACCACCTGCAGCCCTATAAACAGCTGCAATCACTTTAATATCATCAACGCTATTTAATGATTCAACTGTTTTAATATCCTGAACCACAGGAACAATAGTATCAATAAGTTCCTTCAAATTGATGGCTACACGTAATACCTGACGCGGTGAGGGCGGCAGGTAATCGTTAGCTTCCTCGCTCTCCCACATGGGCAACTCTACAGACATGGACTTAGTACGCTGGGAGGGAATATGGGGTCATTCATCGTAAATCTAACAAATTTGGCTCATTTCGAGAGATTGTGCCTGAAATTATGTAATACAAGTAAAGGGCCGATCACGTGTTGATTACATAATGGCATGGCAAGATTGGTTCTTGAAGTGGGATTTTAAATCAAAATGACAGGTTTGAAGAGCAAAAAAAGGGAATATCATGGATATCGGTCCAATTCAATGAGATATTCTGACAAGGGAGGGTAAAAATTGGCCAGTAATGACCAAATAATCATATTATTGATTGTTTGACAATTACGCGTGAGAAGAGCAAATTTGATCAACGCATCTCTTTAAGGAGAATCATTCAATAAGTATGGATATCTTACCATTAGAGTTGAAGAAGAAGGTTGATGAGATGGTTGCGCAATATCCCAATACACGCGCAACTTTTGAGGCAATTTGCAATCATTTTAAGGCAAGAATAGAGGAAACAGATACAAAGACAGGCAATGAACGAGAATTGAAGAGAAAACAGCCGAATCAAAAAGAGGACCCGAAAATGGTGACCTCCCTTGAGGGAACAAACATCATGCTACAACTACCGGATCTTTCCGTTCAATCACCTTTCAGGAAAAGGATGAATTTGGTGTTTGGTGCTATTCCGAATGAAAAGAGAGCATATCTGGCATTAACCAAATCGATGGAAGATAAACCAGAGTTGATCTTGAGAGATTTGACGGCTGATAATGTTTTATTTGCTGCTATTTTAAACACTCCTGATAAGCCCAACTTCAAGCAGTTGTTGATTTCTTACAAATCCAACGAAGGGGATGTCTTCAAAAACGACCCAATTTTGTTGCAATTGCCATACAACCAATTAACAGAACAGTTTGGGCCGATTTTGGGGGGTAGGTCTTTAGTTCAATATCTTACCAGTCAGCTTTCATTAGTCAATTTTAACGTGACTGATTGCACGAATGACACGTTTTATTGTCAAGCTTATCGGGGTAGTAAGGAGGGGTATCTTTTCTTCACGCCTGATCACCTCGTGTTTGGGTTCAAAAAGCCCATCTTAATCTTTCAATCCAATAAGATCCAAACAATTACATACACATCGATCACCAGCATGACATTCAATCTGATTCTCCATATCAAAACAAATGATGATAAGGAGGAGACCTTTGAATTCAGCATGATTGATCAAAAGGATTATGATCAAATTGATACTTATAAGAGAAAACAGAAGTTCAACGATAAATCGATGACTGATGAGCTGAAAGCACAAAAACAATTGAAGAATAACAACGAAATTGCGGGTGATTTAGCCGAAGCCGCTAAACTAGTTCCTGGTGGGTCCCTACTTGTTGGAGATGATGAAGACGATGAGGATGAAGATGATGACAATTACAAAATTGGTGATAGTGAGGACGACCACAGTGATGCCAGTCAAGATGAGGAAGAACCTGATGAGGATGACGATGAGGACGATGACGATGACGATGACGATGAGGACGATGATGAGGATGACGATGATGATGTGGATCACATCCCCGACACAATCACTCCAGGCATCCCCAGTATTGGATCCATGGAGAGTAACTTCACCGCCTTTGAAGAGAACCTTCAGCAGGAATTACTCGATTTACAAAGGGATCTTGACTTCGATATTAACCAACTACAGGGTGCGGGATATATGAACCTCGAATAATCCCATCTATGATACAAATATGTATATTCAAAATTTCATAAATATGAAAAGAATAAATAGTAGTTGTGGTCACATCTAATGAGGCCTGTCTATCAAACAGTGAGTTGGATCATCAAATGTAGTCATATAATGTAATAGAAAGGTATTATAACCGGGAATTCCCAACACAAAATTCACTCAGAGGCCTCTCTGAGCTTTTGAAGCTTGTTGACTCTCAATTCAAGCAGTCTGTCGTTGTTTTCAACCCAGTTTTCAAAAAGATACCCCAAACCCGTAGTGAAAGCTGCGGAATAGACAAAACCTTGTGGGGCATGTAAAATTGGGGCCTGTCTGATACCCATTTGCAACGCTCTAACGGCGACACCGAACGCAGTCCAAGCTAATAACATGTCGACACTGGAAGTTGGTTACCTAATGGTCAAAAAACTTCAACACCATTTTTGCTTCTTCCCCTCTCTTGAGAACCCGATATTGAGAATGACAGCTTTGTGCTCATGTGCTCATGTGCTCAGTGGCTAAAAAGGCTTTCGGGCTTTCATGATGGTTAGTGTTCTATTATGATTAGATATCCTATTAAAAGAACTTATTAAATCACTTACCAATGCAAAAACTGGAGAAGACTACGCTAAGAATCTCCTCGACTCCAATAGCCTCTCCGGTGATCTTACCAATGCCATCAATACTGGATTTTAGACCTTCGGTGGCCAAAACAATATCGTCCATCTGGTTGAATTTATAGAATTCTTCAAACCCGTAAAGCACATCATTTACTAGTATTTCCATTGCTCGTTCGGATATCGTGATAGGATCGGTCTTTTCTGAAAGAGTGAGTCGTTGGAATTCCAGTGTTAAATCGTTGATTAAACTTGCAATCCCCTCTTCAGTGATGCAACTGATAAATTTGATTTGGTTGGGGTCCATCACAAGGTCTTTAGACAGTGTTTGCACCAAATCCAACTTTTGGTCATGTGAGATTAAATCACATTTGTTAATGATGACAATGGCGGGTTTTTCCTTGTCAGTCAACAGCTGTCTAATGTGGGTCAAAAAATGGTCGTCCATTACAAGATTATCCGAAGGTAAGATCATGATATTGATATCAGAATCTTGGGACTTCTTCTTGGCTCGTTTAATGCCCTCCTTCTCAATGAGATCATCACTGTCCCTAATACCCGCCGTGTCTCCAACAACTACTTTGTACCCGTTGATGTCCAAGGGAACATCAATGGAATCACGTGTCGTGCCTGCAATTTGACTCACAATCGCTCTTTCATCACCCGTTAAAACATTCAACAAACTACTCTTTCCAGCATTTGGTGGACCTATCAAGGTCACCTTGATTCCATCCATTAATATTTGGGACCGTTTGAGCTTCTTCAAATATATCTTCATCTCCTCATCAAGGACCCGTATATTCCTCTCCACCCTGTCAAACAAATCGTTTATTTCCTCTATATCATGGTCCTCGCCAAAGTCAATCACGGTTGTTAACAATGCGACATTATTCAATATTTGCTGTCTCCACTCACCAAATTGAATCTTTGTGCGTCCTTCCATTGAGGTGATAGCACTCAACCTCTGAGTTTCTGTCTCTGCATGGATCAAAGTGTTAATACCCTCCACTTCCGTCAAATCAAATCTGCCATTTTGAAACCCTCGTTTTGAAAATTCACCAGGTTCTGCTAATCGTATAGGCTTCTCCTCTGTGTGTAGGTATGATATTGCGTTCAAAACAGACTTTATAACTGCATTACCACCATGTAAATGCAATTCCAAGATATTCTCACCAGTGTACGAATTTGGACCGGAGAAGAATAAAAGCAAAGAATGATCCAACAACACCTTGGGATTTTTGGGATCGTAGATCTTCCTCAATGTCGCTCGACGGCTAGGAGGTTCACTTCTGCTCAACGTTAGAGATTTGAAAATGTCGACCGAGGCGGAACCAGTGATTCTTATCACACCGATAGCAGATCTTCCCTTCGGGGTAGAGAGAGCATATACTGTGGCCCCATTATAGTTCTGAAAAACGTGGCAAGATCGATGAAACCCTCTCCTGGTCCGTACTTGACGGATCATTCTATGTAATCAATAACTGTGAAAGTCACTGGGGTGATAAAAAAAAAACTTATTCTTCCCCAGTGATGATCAAATATTTCATCCCCAATAACTTTTTTTCCCGAAGTAGGAAATTTGTACCGTTCAGAGTAAGTTTCCCAGTAGAAAAAAAAGGATCCAAAATGATATTATTATGCTCAATGATTAAATAAATTGAGTAAACTGAATTAATAAGTACAGAAACAATAACTTGTTAAACTAAGATGATGCAATGAGTGAAAGAAAATATAAATGAGTGACATTAATGGTTATCTCCGACAACCAATAAGGAGAAAAAGGTAACAAGAGAGCTACCAAAACAAATGCAGAACCAAATCAAAGGAGTGACATGTGGTTAGAAGATAAGAGGGAATATGAAATAAGATGATGTGTTGATCAAGAGTTTGCTGTGGATTCGCAAAAAGTAAATCGATTGGCCCTCGCCCAATATCACACATGGAATATATTATAGCCGAGAATGTGAATGAAAAGATTGTGGTGCTGAGTTTGGAACGATGACAGTTGGAATTATCAAGGATAGGGATCAATGGTTTTTTATTTTGGCGTCTATTCATGAAACCACGCAGCAACCCCCCTGACCATCCGGTCTACTTAGGACCACCAAACTTGTTCTGGTGGCAATTTCAAACACATCGTCCACTGCCTCCCCAGTCAATGAAGAGCATTCGATATATTTCTTGGCTCCAATGTGTTGGGCCACCCTTTCACCGTCCTCAAATGAGACGTACTTTTTCTTAAATTGTGGATCCGAACCATCATTAATAGGTCTCAAATCCTTCTTCAGTCCCACTAGGATGGTTTGCGCTTTCTCGCAGTGGGACTTGGCCTCATTTGCCCATTTCACCGCCGCATTCTCCAATGAATCTGGGGCATTCAACGCAAAGGCAATAAGAATGATGTTCGCTTTCGAATATGAGAGTGCATTTAGCCTCTCGTACTCCTCCTGACCAGCAGTATCCCAGAGAGTCAACCTCACCGGCTTACCATCCACACGGCAGTCGGTCGAGTAGTTTTCAAAGATTGTTGGATGGTACTCCGTGGGAAACTCCCCCAACGTGAAGACGTAAAGAAGAGATGTTTTCCCACAAGCACCGTCACCAACAATCACGATCTTTCTCTTGATAACGTTGTTCTCCGTCGTCATACGCGTCGTTTAGGAAGAAGGGGTGCGTGTTTACTAGGGGTGAGTTCATCAAATTTTCATCTTACGTAATATAGAAGTAGAGATGTGCCGCTCAAAACTGAGGCCACACCGGGGCCTGTGGGGGGTTTCCGGAGGGTTGAAACCCACCAGATGAATATCCTGTATTTAAGTAGCCATCCAAAAGTGAAATGCTACCGAATTGGCCCAAAAGATCTCCTCCAGGCCTTCCAATAACACTGACATACGTCTCGTTGACCTCGTCATGGGATATACGGAATCCCACTGACATCTTACCTCCTAGATCAGTAGTCAATGCTGTAACAAACTGGCTGATTGTAAGGTTGGGATGGCTCGACTCCACGATGGGTTTGACCCACTGATACATCAGAGAAACCGAATAGCCTCCATTTATGAGCTTGGGGATTTTATATGCCGCATTGAGTGCCTCCCGCTGAATGAACTCTGTGGTAAAGTCAGATAGAGTCGTTGCTGATGGTTGTGTGTTGACGCTAGCATTGGGCATTCCAGTTGGTACATTCAGCGGCATTGACATCGGCATTGGCAACTTGCTATCCCACGCCAACGGCGTGGACCCACCGTTACCATTGCTAGTTCCCCAAATAGACCCTTGTCTACTTGAAAGACCATTTATCTCAGTGATAGGATTGATATCCATTCCAGGGGTCTTTACGGAAGCTGTAGGCAAGGTGTTCCATAAGTCGTTATTGGTGGCTAAATTGCCCCCACTAAATAGATCACCCGTCTGGGGTATCGTATTTTGCAGTGGGTTAAACATGTCATTCAAAAACGGCTTCCCGACCTGTGAAGATGCCCCACTAGATAATGGCTGGGGTGGAATCTGCTTTTGCGGTAGGGTTTGCTGCTGAGCTTGTTGTTGCTCATTACCAAAAATATTAGGTTGCACCGGATTCGCTAGAGGGCCCATGTTGTTGGTCATCGTGCTAGCAACACCATTAGGTATACCGCTGAAAACCTTATTTCCAGTACCATAATTGGAAAAAGCCCAACTTTTGTCAAATCCGGATGGGTTTGCTGGCGGTGGAGGAGGCGGAGGACCACCAAAACTGTTCAAGAATGGATAAGATGGTTGATTCGGTGGAAGTGGCCTTAGCACTGAATAAAGTAAATTATTCTGATCAGAAAATCCAGAAAACCCATTTGCTTGTGGAAGAGCGTCTTGGAATTGGGTTTGAGGAATGGAAATATTGTTGAAAGGTAGGAGATTCGGCAGCTGGGGTTGGCCGGAGATGGTCTCAGGGGACTTTGAATCAAGACGTTGTTCAACTTCTGACTCTTGAGTTTTTGGGTTCTCATTTTGTTTCTTTTGCTTGACTTCCAGTTGTTTTAAGCGCTGTTCCTCTTGTCTCTTCTTCTTCGCCTCCTGCTTCAATTTATCCTTCTCCTCCTTTTCCCGTTGCTGCTTCTCAAGAGTGGCTTCCTTTTTCTTCTTCTTTTCCTCCAGTTTCTTCTTCTTTTCCTCGTTCTTTTTCAATCGTTCTGCTTCCTTCCGCTTCCTGATCTCCTCTGCTTTCTTTTCCTGCTCTTCACGGGCCTTCCTTTCCTTCTCCAGCTGTTCGTTTTCAAGACGCTTTTGCTCCTCCTCTTTGGCTAATTTGTTTAAACGCTTGCGCTCCTTCTCTTTCTCCTTTTTCTTTCTTTGGCGTTCCTCCTTCTCCTTTTGTTTTGCTTCCTCTTTGGCAAATTCATCCAGTAAGCTCATCGAGATATCATCAGCCTTCTTAGCTTTGTATGCTTCGTAAACTTTGATTCTAAGGACCCTGGAAGTGATCAATTGAAGCATTTTATAAGTTTCCTCAAGCCTTTTTCTAGTAACCTGGTCACTCTCATTTGGGTACTGGTGATCAAATTCGTAATCGTTTTCATCTTCATCTTCTTCACAGTAGTCCTCGTCTTCTCTCTCTTCCACTTGATACTCATCTACATCCTCTTCCAGATCCTCCACTACCTCATCAGAGAGTTCCTCGATCTTTTTTGAATCATTGACGCTGAACTCCTGAAAATGTGCTGGTTCAGGTGGGTTTTGAAACAGGTTATGTATTTGGTTGGAATCCAATTGATGGCTCTCTTGGGTGGGTGGAATGTTATTTCGATTGGCATTGTGTAACTGTTCAATCAAGTTAATGAAATTTTGGCCGTTATTCTTGACCAAATCGTCTGCAACTGACATTATACTGTTCATTGTTGTCTCCGCACTCACAGAATCATTTTTTGAGCTTTTTGTTAGCCTTTCAGCTGGTATTCCGAATATGTTGTTCACCAAATTGACATTTAATTCGCATTCGTCCAGCGACTCGCTCGCCAATTTCCTCACGGAATAATATCCAATGTATAATTTCTGTAACTCCTTTTCAAGAGTGACTTTCCTATTTCCACAAGCTCGACAACTGCAGCTGGCCTTAGGGTCCTCTTGGATGACCTTCATCACTTCTGATGATTCAATCTTACAGATTGACTTCTTCTCTTCAAGAGGCAAACCAATCCAAAACTTCTTCATCTCAGGTAAATCGTCCGCATACTCGAAATCACAGAGCAGATTCTTGTTCATCGATCTACTTATTTGGTCCTTGATAATATCTCGTTGTTTGTCAAGAGAGTCCAGATATTCATTTTTCGATGAATGGTGGTGGTTATAATGATTATGATAATTGTGATGATCGTGATCATGACTATGATCGTGGTTGCATTGGTGACCGTGACTGTGAGAATGACTGTAATGATCATCATAATCTTCTTCCTCTTCTTCTTCTTCCTCATCAACGTCATATATATTTTCTTCGTGGAGAGTTCCCGTTCCTGTTGATATGGGGTGGAATTGCTGACCACACCTCTCTTCCATTTCCTGTACAACAACGTCTCCGTTTGAATCTTGCTTAATCACACGGGATATCGGGTAATCGCTATCAAATCCGTTCAATTCCACTTCTACTTGAACGTTCGCAGGTTTCTGGTTCTTGTACTCAAAATAAACGTTCTCACCTGACGTGAAACTATGTTTGTTCATCTCCGACATCCCTTATTGGCTTTAACGTCGGATCTAGATGTAATATTCGTTTAACCAAATTAACGCGGTTGATTTCCTCGGTAAAATGTCCTATATTTATAGAAATAATAAGCAATTGAATACTATAGTCAAACGGCCCGTGCTTACGTGCTAACTGTGGAATGACGACTTATACTGTAAAGGCGTTGACTTTCTATCCAAAGAAAAAAAAGGTCTGTCGCGAATGGAATTTTTTGTTCAAAAGACCCATGACCGGGATTTTGAACGTTTGTTGTTAAATATGAGTACATGGATATCGTTTCAATGAATTTGGAGGGGCTCATAACGTTAAATTAGAATTTTCAGCGGTCAAAATGGAATAAATTCATATTTTTCACTCCTTTCAGTTGTTTTAACTCTAAAAGTGAGGTATTAGGGTTGCCAGGTTGGTGGTGGCCGACTGGTGCTTACTTGGTTGTTTTCAGTACTTTATTGCGCCACTTATATGTACCATGTGTTTGTTACGTAATCTTCATGGCTTTTCAATCACCCCCAGCGAAACTTCACAGTGTTTCTTATTGAGTTAACTGAGTAATTTGTGTATAGGGATGGATTCATTGGGTTTTCTATCTCCAGCAATGGTGAGAGCCTTGCTGGTTCCGGTTAATTCATTGAGCGTATCGGAGTTTATGCGCCATAGAGAGACGTTTGGGTCTGTTAAAGATGTTCGTTCGGTTGATTTGACTCACATACCAGGACCATTCAACCCCCAGGCGTACCCTCAAGGTAGAATCTTTTACAACTTTGTGACAAGAAATGAAGACGCAGACACCTTCTTTCTTCACGATTTCGAACCATTCAGAAAGACTCTTGTTGTGTTAGGTATTGGTGAATTTGATAATGCGTTAGATGACGAGGGGATCAGAGAAATGAAGAGTGATTTAGGAAAAGACTATAACTCGGCAATATTCAATTCAATCATTTTGTTTAACTGCCCAAAGGGATTCACAACGAAAGTGGCAGATGTTCATGTTGTTGATGATCAGGTGAATAATATGGAAACGATCATCTGTGATATAACCTCGAGATTTCTATCCAACTTTTCCAGATATGTTTCGGCGTATGAACATACCACATTGAGGTCACCGGGAAACTTACCAAGAGCTGCAATTTTACCCTCCTCACAGTCGCTATTAGAGAAACAAAGAAAAAGGCTTTCAAAATCGTTAGATATCAATAGTGATAAAACAAAACAGAACGTGGATAAAGGACGAAAGTTAAAATTGTCTGCAAACTTCTATCTCATGGTAGGAAACTATAAGAATGCATTGTCGGAATTTTGTGAGGCAATATCCTTATTAGCAAGTTCCTCCGATCATTTATGGTTGGCTTCTGCCTATGATGGGTTTGCCGTCTGTCTCTTCCTTTTGGCTTTTGTTGGTGTGCCTTTTCAGTTACCTACAGCCCTAACTACAGTGATTGACAACGCAAAAAGCATTGACTTGGGTAAATTGAGCTCTGTTGCATCTCCAAGACCCTCTTTTCAGTTGAGCAGCAGGATATCAACTCCAAAGTCTTCTCGAATCTCCCTCAGTATCCCAGAAGTGCCACTAAGCTCTATCCAAGAAATAATCTACAAGTTGTCCAAGTTGGCATCAATGCATTATCATTTAGCTGCGAGTGAGGGAGTTGAATACGTGCCACAATTGGTCATAACGGAAAGTGGGATCAGATATGCACATTTATTCGTATTGATTGGTACCGAGGGTGTATTAAGTAAACCCATATTAGATGAAGTCATTTATGGATCCAGTTGGGAAGGGAAAAAGGTGATTGATATTGACGTCAACAATTTCAATTACTTGGTATCAAGAGCTTTCCAATTGGAGTTCAAAAACCTCCCAATAGCTTCGAAACTTAAAATCTATGATATTTTGATCAAATTATACACAATGATGGGGATGACAAGAAAAGCGTCATTGATGATCAATGGTTTCATCAATATAATAAACAGCAACTACTCCATATTTAAGGGCTCCAATGAGAGGGAATTGGACGCCATTTTAAAAATAAGCGCCACTAATTTCGGAATCAGACTAACCACTGATCTTGACCCGATTGAACCCAACCTGCTGCAATTAAAAGCATTGTATCAAATTGTGGAATTTTGTTCAAAGGTGTCGTTTCCAAAGGGCTTCATTAAATATGGGTCAATAATGTTACGTGACTTCAGCGAATTACTGATTGATGAGGATCAAATTACTCTTTACGAGGAGATTAGAATCACAATGAATGACATCATGATGAGGCCATCATATTGGGATAATGAGTTACTGGTTGATTTGGAATTTGATTCAGATAATAAACAGTTGATTGAGGGTGAATCCAGTGATGTGTTTGTGACTGTGAGAAATAAGTACGCATTTCCTATTGAAGTACAAGATTATAGGCTTTCCACACAGGATGGATTCCTATTGGATACCTCTATTAATACCAATTTAAGCTATGTGACTGCTTCCAAATCACTTCTTCTTCAACCTAGGGAAACAAAAAGGATTCCATTATTGATCACACCAAAGTCGGATGGTGTGCTGAAGATAGATGGGCTCATTGCAACCGTTTCCGGATGTAAACCCAAAAAATTTGAAATTGTTGCTCCTAACGTTCAAATCTTCAAGCATAAGGAAATGTCAATTAAGGAAGCAATTAATAAGAGGGTTGTCGATCGGAACGACTTGAAAACTTGGAAAATCAACGTTGTTTATCAACAACCACATTTGAAGTTACTTGACGTGGAATTGAAGGACCACGTAATGCTATTAGAGGGTGAATATAGACAATTCAAGATCACATTAAAGAACGCCAGTCACGTGCAAATAAACCAGCTTGATTTGAAATTCCACGACTCAACAACGGATCCATTGAATACCTTGCTCAGCAAGAAAGGTTTACCCCCAAATGAAATCTACGAGTTGGAGTATTATCTCTTTGTTAAGAAACCGTTTGAAATTTTGAACAAATTTGAGATGGGAATCATTGAACCTGGTGAGATGTTCTCTTTGGACGTAAAGATATGGGGTAAGCGAGGTGTCACGGATGCAAAATTGATCATGGATTACTCTAATCAGAGGCCGCAAAATCTTGTTAACTTTAAGCGAGGGTTGACAATTCCTGTGCGGATTACAGTTTATCCCTCTGTTGAACTTGCAGGCTGTGATATCATACCATTGACCTCGAATACAAAGGTGAGTTCCATCAGTAATAACTCATGTGTGAAATATTTAAAAAAGATGTTGAAAAAGGGCTTGGAGATCTCCGATTTTTGCATCCTGGCATTGGATTTCATGAACATGTGCCCTGAAGAAGTGGAAGTCACCTTGCAGTCATTACTTTTGAGTTCTACCAATGAAAAATTTCAGGAAGGCATGGGTCCTATTGAGGAACTTACCGATGATGATTTTGAATTTAGCATCAAGTTGCAAACGAGGAAAAACGTTAGGGTCTTTCTACCGATTAAAAGGATTGATTTAACAGAGGATTTACTCGATGCCAATATTCCAAGTTTGAGGAAAAGGCAATTTGTGAGAGATTATAAGACACCCGAGGCCGAACAACAATTCATCAAACACTCCTTTTGGTATAGGGATGAGGTATTGAAGAGGCTGCGTGCGACGTGGAAGATAGCAGAAAATGTGAACAATTCCATCAGTGCAGGTAGATGTGGGACAATTGACATCAGAAGTCTCAAACTGTCATCCAAGATGTTGAAAATGATCGAGATTGACAAGATCCAAATTTCATTGGCACTTCTCGATTACACTGGCAGAGTCATTGATGATATAACCGCCATTGGCTTGTCCGGAATGTATTCGATCAGGGTAACAATCAAGAACAGGTTTGAGCATCCTGTCTTTGGCATGTTACGTCATATAATCATCTGTAAAAATCCATCCTACAATATGGACAACAAGGTCTTGATAAATGGTGTATTACAGTTTGGCATTGGAAATGAATTGGAATCGGGCAACTCTCGATCTTTCGAATTAGGAATTGTTTTTCTGGAGAAAGGAGACTACGAATGGGGAGCCCTATTTGACGAAATGGACGGCTTTGAAACAGGAGAAATGTCCATTAGAAAACAGCATTTGCAGAGACAACAGTTGAAGATAACTGTGTGTTAACTGCTTTATAAATTTGTAACATTAAGGCTTACTAAAATGAGCCAGATCTCGGACTTAATGTTTTCTTGACCAAGACATCCTTCTTTTTTATCGGATTTGTCCTATTACGATGTCAAACCAGGAAGATTTTGCCTGGGAGATTCTGAAGCATAAAGGAATTACTGTGTGCTTTAATTGCAAGAAAAAAAGGTCTTACTGCGATAAAGAACGGCCTTGTGGCAGATGCAAAGCCAACAATATGACTTGTGTCTACTTCAAACCACCGAATTTTGATAGGAGTGACGTCTCTTACACGCAAGCAGCCACTATAAGGGATGGAGAGGAATCACATCTAACGATTTTGGATCATAAGGTGACAAAATATCAAATCATGTCTGTGATTTGCAAGCCTTCGAAAACAATAGCGTGTCTTTTTACACCAAATGCGGCGGTGAAGTGTTTGATGGAATTCAAACATTTGATATCTGAAGATAGAGCCAATTCCAAGAAAATACATCAAAAACCACCCTTTGTATTGAGTGAGGTGTACATCAAAAATCCACAGGGAATTGACACTATTATAGCGGAAATCAACACCAAAGTTACACCGATATATTTTGGTATTGTCGAGCGTTTGCGATATTTTCAAACTCACCTAAACAGACTTGTATTCAACCTTTGTGTGCCGTGTGATCATTTGTACAACATTATTCATACGTATTTTGAGGTGACATACAAATCCAATGAGGAGGAATGGAATTCAATCCCCCAAATCAAGTTTAAACCACCCAAGAAGGAGTACGAATATCAATATCTTGCTTTTCTATTTTCGATTGTTGATCTTACAAACACATTCACATCTGCCGATTCCAACGTGAAATTTGCTCATTTAATAAAGGAGGACCAGAATTGGCTATCTCATCTTGCTTTGAAATGCATCAATAGTTCAAGATATGAAAAGAAAGTTAACCTACTCTCGGTATATGCCATTTTAGCAATCAGATACAGTATGTGGGTTTATGGAGATCACCAAAACTCTAACATTGATGAGAGGGGTTCTTACCCATTGTATCAGAAGGCAATCATTTTAGCACTGAGACTAGGTCTGCATAGACTGGGTACAAACGTTGATTACTTTGATTTTTCAAAAGATTTGAGTTCAGACTCGATTTTTATGTCACCAATATCTGAGGTATATTTAAAGAGGCTGTGGAACCTCTTGCTGATCATTGACGCGGAATATTCGATGGCAGGCACACCCCCGTATATCAACTTCGAATTTTGTCATGGATATCATCAGGAAAAGTCTAGGAGGACAAACTCGATGGTGGAAGAGTACACCACTGTAATACGCAAGGTCACCGATGTTTTATTTTCCCTCAAGGGATTCAGTTACAATGATCTCAAGAGATGCTGTGAAGAACTCAAACAGTTGTACAATAAATTTATTCCTCTAGACGAAATTCTTCAAAACAAGGACAACCGAGAGAAATGGCAGGAGTTAAAGCTGAAACTTTCCGTTTTGAAACTGTATTCCCAGGTTTCGGGAATCGGCTGTGTCATTTCACAGGAGAGAAATTTGGCTCTCCAGTTCCCATTGAGTTATCTATCACATGAGGATAATTGTGTCCATTTGACACATTACCACTATGGTTACATGAAACCTGCCTTCTTTCTTTGTTATCTTTTGACTTTGAAATTGATCAACCATATCACTCACAGTGGGTACTCGGATGAATTTTTTATCTTCATGCAAAGCTGTATCCGATCCTGGTATGCAAACCCCACTATTATGGCTTTGGATATCATATTTAGATCCGACTTGGTCGATGATGACGTTGATACCACGTCATTAAACCCTTCTATCAAAGATTTTGAGGATTCATTCCTTGGTGAAATGGAAGATATGAAAAAGATTCAAAATATTGCCAAATACAGTGCTGATCCCAATAATATATCCAAGGAGATATCCAATGTCGGCTTTTTTGAACTGCCATGCTATCGAAACAATTGCAACACTCTTCTTTTCTCAAAACTTTTCCCAATTGTCATCTGCTTTCTCAAGGCTTTGATCAAGGTTAAAGACTTTCCCCTTACAGATTATGGTGAGAAAATTTCCAAAGTATTGGAGTTGACCGGTGAAGAGATGGATATATACAAATCCACATTTACCAATGAAAATGCCGCAACCAGCTTTGAGGCACTTTTACAGGGAGAAGTCGAGATCGAATCTCTTGTTGAGACTTTCGCAAATGATAATGTGTCCAACTCCCCACCAAGAGACTTTTCTTCTTACTTTAATCCAACCAATTCTACCTTTTAGACCTGTTTATACTTTAATTCATGAGCAATTTTCAAGTGAGAATCCAAACCTCTCAATTCATCTTTAGATGTCGGGGTTCGTGACCAGAGCGTTTGGCTGGCAAACAGATGAGGAGCAGTATATTGCTGCAGCACCCAGTGGGGAGGTTGTCTCCCTCTATCAAACTGTTAGCGAATCCCGCAGCGAGGAGAACAACATCGTTAAGGTGAATGAAAGATCCGGCTTTGATAGTATTAGATGCATCCAATACTCTGCAGCAATAAGTGGTTTGATGGCTGTGGGTCAGCTAGATGGTACCTGCCTACTTTTTGATATTGGAAACAACTCAGTTGCCCCCATAAAGGTGAAACCGCGTCAATCTAGATCATGTAATTCCCTCTCGTTTAATGAGGAGGGTCTATTAGCCATGGGTTACGATAGGAGTAGACAGGATCACTCCATCCAAGTTCATGATATTAATTACTTGCAGAGCGGAGGCAACGGAGGGAAACCGATCTATAGTTACATCCAGAATGAGAGTGTGTCGTCGTTGTCCTTCTGTCCAACGGACACCAAAAACTTTGTTGCAGGTAGTTACAAGTTGTTGCGTGAATTTGACGTGAGATCTCCGCAACCGGTGTATCAATTGACCACAAGGTGCACAATGAACATCAGCGTGGATAGCTTTGATCAGAACATTTTCGCCTCCACTGGTGAGGATGGCACGCTAGCAATATGGGATAGAAGGAAACTACAGAACAGTACTATTGGTACTGTCAATTCTCCTGCAACTACCGCTTTGAATGAAACGCCTGTTTTGGTTTTTAACAAAATGTTGAATGATTCTCAAAGAAGGACCAATGGTATACCATATAGGTTTTCCACGGTGAAGAGGAACGAGATCAGTGCTCTTTTTGACGGAGAACTTGTGAGAAGGTGGCAAATTGGGGTTGTTCCGCCCTCCGAAGCGGAACTGAGACAGTACGAGGATTCGTTGCTTGTGGATAAATCGGATCTGGGCACAATCTCGAAGATGACTAAACCAAGCAATGTACTTTTTGTGTCGAATGTTTCGGACGTGAAAACAAAGTATGAGCGTGTGATTTCCTATGATTATGCTCCATCGCCAAAAATGAAGCGGGGAATTGACTTGGTTTGTATGAGACAATCGGGTAATCTGTACAAGATGTCTGTCGCGGAAACCCAGAAGACGATTACCTTCAACTCCAACAACGATATCACATTCTCGGGGACCCATGGCACGATAACAAAGATGGTAGAGGATGTTGAAATTCCGGTTGATTTTGCCAAGATGGCTAACTTGGCCAATGGAGTTTCTACTATGGACCTGTCTCATGACGAGAGTCAGCTTCTGGGAGAGGATCTTGGGGAAGACGGCAACAACAGCAATGATATTGAATTTTTTGGTGATGATCTTCATGACGCAAGGTTGACAGTCACCGCGGTTCTTGAGAATGATATATGTACCACAATGAGGAGAAGGGCCACTTTGGGGTATGGCATCAATAGTAAAGACAATATGGACATTTTGGACACGCTACAGACCTTTGATACACAAAGCTTGTTAAAAAACGCTTGGAAATGGGTCGATATTTCGAATGACTTGATGAAATCGGGTAAAATGAGTTATGGTGATTTTGACTTCAGTTATTTGGGTGTTTTAGGGATTTGGAACATTGAAAAGGACTACAATAATTTTGCAAGATATAGTGGATTTAGGAACATTTCGGAGCGGGACATATTGAATGCTGCCAAGAGGATCGTTGAAAGAGGGTCGAAGGAGGTGACTCTTTCCTATACCGTCTATTCCAAGGGCAAGAAGGAGATCCAAAGAAGATTAGCGATGTATGTAATTGGGTGGGATTTTGGAATCTCTGAGTTGGAGGAGAAGTACATCAGCTTGATTAAGGAGGGCAAGTATGAGCGAGCTGCTGGCTGGGCCATTTTTCACAACGATATACCTAGGGCGGTCAAGATATTGGCCGCGTGTGATAATGAAAAGTATAAGATCATGTCGACTGCGATTTCGGCGTATTATGCTTTCATGAACACGGAAACCAACAATGTTTGGAAAGAGCAGTGTAGAGAACTTGGTGGAGAATTGGACGATCCCTATTTGCGCGCCATCTTTGCATATATTGCGGACGGAAATTGGTGGGATGTTCTTGATGAAACCGCGTTGCCGTTGCGGGAGCGATTGGGGGTTGCTTTACGGTATTTACCCGACAGTGATCTTGATCTTTTTTTGAATCGATTGGCGGATTTGGTGATTGAACGAGGTGAAGTTGAAGGTATCATTTTGACCGGGATCACCACACGGGGGGTCAACTTGTTGGAATCCTTTGTTGATCGCACCAGCGATGTCCAGAGTGCCTCTTTGATTGCCTCATTTGCTTGTCCCAAGTATTTTGAGGACGTTAGAGTTGATAACTGGGTTCAGAACTACCGCTCCATTCTTAACTCATGGCATCAATTTTCCGTGAGAGCCCGCTTTGATGTGGCCAGAGCAAAGCTATCCAGAACAAGGGATGGTGTCCAGAAGATTAGACCCAAGAAGAGACAGCTCAACCTCCAGTGTTCCAACTGTCAGCGCTCGATTTACGACCAGGTTGCTGTCTCTACCACCACGATCCCCAACGCGAAGAAAAAGCGGACAAATGCCTCTTCTTGTCCTCATTGTGGGTTTCCTCTTCCAAGGTGTGCGGTCTGTCTTCTTACTCAGGGTGAGCCTGTGCCCTCACATCTTCTCACCATCGACAACAATAAAACCACCACCACACCAGACACTGCAGAAGTGAGAGAATTCAAGCAATGGTTCAGCTACTGTCTTTCTTGTAACCACTGCATGCATGTCGGTCATGCACAAGAGTGGTTCTCAAAGCACTTCCTCTGTCCCGTGCCGGAATGCGACTGCCGATGCAACAGCAGGTGAATGCTGAGCACTTTTTAATTTCCCCTTACGTAAGCGCGCGCCGGTTATTTTTGGCTCCCCCTGAGAAATCCTCTCCGCCACTGACATCTTGCTCTTCATCCACTTGTTGATTGAACAGCAGCAGCTTGAAAGCCTGTTGCGATTGGTTGAAACGCCACACTAAAGCGAGTAAGTTGATTGAGAACATTCCCTTGCTTGAAACTCCGAACAATGTCGTCACAACCAGTGAGCCAAGACAAGATCAATGACATCTTACGTAAGATTGATCGTGAGAAGAAGTTGGCGGCTGGTGCCTCCAACTTACGGAAGAAGACCTCAAATGGATCAGTAATTCAAAAGTGCAATATTCAGATCAGAGAAGCGCAGAAAAATATCGAATATTTGGAAACCACACTCCAGAAGTTGTTTATTTCCAATCAGAAGAGAGGTGAGGATGCCACATTGAAGAAGGAACAGGCGTTGGCAGAAACTTCGCCAAAATTCACAGTTTTGGACCTCTTAAAGTACGAGTGCCCCTCATTGGGACATAAGATTCAGTACATGATGCAATTGTTGGAATTCAAGATCCAAGTGGAAGAACAGTACAGGGAGGCAAATGAAAAGATGTACAATCTTTACCAGGTGGACGGCGACAAGTCTAGTATTGCTATGGCGGCAGGAGGAAGAGTTGAGAGCGATCAGAAGTTACAATTGATGAAGAAGGCCCTCAAACAATACCAATCCATGTACATTGATTTCGACGATGTTTCAAGAGAAAACGCAATGATCAGTACAGTGAGAAAACAGGCATTATCCGGTATACTCTCCGTTAACGTGCAATCAATCAGAAACGTGGATCACATCCAATCTCCTCTATTTTCCAAGAACCCCGAATGCATCATTATCGTCAAAATCGACGATAACGAGAAGGCTAGAACAAGAGGATCGAGAACAGATCACTGGAGCGACGTTTTTGACATCAAAGTCGAGAGGGCAAACGAGCTCAGCATCACCATCTACGATAAGATCGGTGAACAGCTCATCCCAGTCGGACTCTGTTGGTTGCCCCTATCGGACGTGGCAGAAGAAATCCGTCGTAAAAAGGTGAGCAATCAAACCAATTCCGAAGATTGGATGAGTGCTTCCAAGATGCAGCTGGACCAGCCAGCCAAAAACACCTCCCCTCAAGAGATTGACGGTACTGGGAACCATCACCATCATAATCCTCACACCGAACACGAATCTTCATCGATCGGAACAGCAAGTACTAATTCAGCCCTCATCAGGGCCAGTGGCTGGTTCAACATCGAACCCCATGGAGAAATCCAAATCACCCTGGGTTTTGTGAAAACCAGCGATAATAATAAAAGAAACGAAGTCAATGTCACAGGTGGCTTGGGACGTCACGGTGCTATTCGTCAACGGAAGGAGGAGGTGGTGGAATCCCAGGGCCACAAGTTTGTTCAAAAGCAATTCTACAATGTCATGGCATGTGCCGTGTGTGGAGATTTCTTACGGTACACCGGCTTCCAGTGTGAGGACTGTAGATTCCTCTGTCATCAAAAATGTATCAAAATGGTCATTGCCAAGTGCATTTCAATTTCAAGCGCGGAAATTGATTCTAATGAGGCCAAATTGAACCACAGAATCCCACACAGATTTGTCCAGGTCACCAATCGGGGGGCAAAGTGGTGTTGTCACTGTGGTTACATTTTGCCCTTCAGTAGGAAAAATGTCAGAAAGTGTTCCGAATGTGGTATCATGTGTCACGCTGGTTGTGCACATTTGGTGCCCGATTTGTGTGGTATACCAGCAAAGGCCGCGTTCCAAATCTTGGAGGCCATCAAAAACTCCCAAAAGAGTACCGTCCCACTGCGTAAGATCACCACAGGTCCAAAGAATTTGGTCTCCAATAATAAGGACCTACCGGTGGCACCAAAGCCTCCAAGCCCTTCAATCCAAACAGGATCTCCTGGTAAATCAGCGGCGGGATCTGTTAAACAGCTACATCTGCAGAACGCTTCGCCATTTGCAGATGGTAACAAATATCCCACCAAAGCGGTAACTAAATCCCAATTGGGTGGTGATGAGGCTGCTATTGAACTGGACACTTCATTGGATCCATTTGCCCAGAAGTCAAAGCAACCCCATGTTGAACCCATTGATACTTCCTTCGCGGAAAGCATTCAACCCAAAGAGGTGTCGCCGGCTGTTCCAAAACAGCCCCCACACCAGAGTTCGCACAAGGTTGCTCATCGTCAACCTCAACATAGGGAAAAGCGTCACCGCAAGAAGAGATATGGTTTGGATGATTTCAAGTTTATTTCTGTTTTGGGCAAAGGTAACTTCGGTAAGGTCATGCTGGCGGAATATGTGGACGGGTCTCGATTGTGTGCTGTGAAGGTTTTGAAGAAGAACTTCATCATTGAAAATGATGAGGTTGAAAGTACAAAATCTGAAAAGAGGGTCTTCCTACTGGCTAACAGCAACAAGCATCCATTCCTCTTGAACTTGTACCAATGTTTCCAAACTGAGAACAGAATTTACTTTGTGATGGAGTATATTTCCGGTGGTGATTTGATGTGGCATGTTCAGCAGAAGAGGTTCTCACTTAGAAGGGCCCAATTTTACGCCGCGGAGATTCTACTGGCATTGAAATTTCTCCATGAGAACGGAGTAATCTACAGGGACTTGAAGTTGGATAATATTCTTATGACGGTGGAAGGTCACATCAAATTGGCGGACTATGGTCTCTGTAAGGAGAACATGTGGTTTGGCAATAAAACGAGAACCTTCTGTGGTACACCGGAATTGATGGCCCCCGAGATCATTGTTGAGGAGTCCGAGTATGGTAAGGAAGTCGATTGGTGGGCTTTTGGTGTTTTGCTTTATCAAATGATCTTGACTAAGACTCCTTTCAAAGGTGAGGATGAGGAAGAAGTTTTCAATGCTATTTTGAACGACGAACCTCTCTATCCCATCACAATGGCCAAGGAATCCGTTGATATCATTCAAAAACTATTGTGCAGGAACCCCAAACAGAGATTGGGTTCCTCGGAGAGAGATGCCATGGAAATCATGGAACACCAATATTTCTCCGATATCAATTTTGATGACGTGCTTAACCGTAGAGTCCAGCCACCTTATGTTCCTGATATCAACGATCCGAGAGATGCCCACTGCTTTGAGGCGGAATTCACTTCTCAAGCTGCCAAGTTGACTCCTGTTAATAGTATTTTGGATAGCAGTTACCAAGAGATGTTCAGAGGGTTTACATACAACTGTGATGATTGAACATACTGTTTTTTTACTGGGTATAGATTGTATAAAGTTCAGATTGAGTCTCTTGACTGAGCACAATTCGCCGGGGAACTTTTCACCGGATCGTGTCATCTCCCTCTTTAGTCAACGTTTAAAGTTGTGATGGTTGTTGAAGTGAAGACAATTCAGGAGTTGAGAGATTACCCACTGTATGATCGTATTGTTGAGCTCTTTGATTTGGCTCACCAAAAGGGAGATTTGATGTATCAGGACCCCCAATTTCGTGAATTCGTCCATGACAAGAAGACCGGAATGGATTTTGAGTTGAAGATCGTGGAGGGTTTATCCTCCAGACCTAACAACAGAGCCACAGAGCCTGGTAGTGATGAGAAGGTGACAGACTTTCACGTTGTGGAAGTGAAAAAGAAGAACCCATTTACGAAGCCGGAGGTGGAATTGACTATCATTGATTCCTTGCTGGATAAATATAGACTGATTCTTAACAAGTTTCCTAATACTAAGTATCACTTTTTGTTGGTGACTAAGGAGTTTGAACCTCAGGATACGGCATTGAAGCCTTTGGAATTGATGGTGATGAGGACCATTTTGATCAACTTGAACACCAGGTTAGAAAGTACTGGTGAGAAGTATTTTTCATTTTTCAACAGTGGATCAGAGAGCGGGTATTCTCAATACCACAAGCATATTCAATTTCTCATGGTGCCTAAGGGGTTCCATTGTTTCCAAGATGATATTGTTAGAAACGTCGACTTTTTCGTGCCAAAGGAGAGTGATCCCAATAAGAGACCTCTATTCAACTCCAAGAGCACATTCAAACATTACATTTTGAAGATGAAAGATATCTGTGAAGATGATGAAGAAAACGAGGACTTTTTGGCACTCCTATACATCTATCTCCTCAATAGAGTTTTGAACATCTTCCGGGAACATGAGATTGAAAAGACGAAGCTGAGTTACAATTTCATGATGACAGACGATTGGATGATGATTGTTCCAAGAAAGGCGGGCAAATTCGGTAGAGTTTGGCAAAACTCCCTGGGATTCATGGGTCTATTCAACGCCAAGAATGAGGAACTCAAAAAAGAGATTCTTGAGGTGGGATTCTCCACCATTTTGAAGGAGTGTGGTTTCCCGATTGAGGACCAGGAGGACTTGATCGTTTACAATGAGTATGGTTATTGATTTAACCGCTGTTAATAATAATAATAAATATTGGAACCGAAAATATAATAAACTATAAGACATCACGTTGAGGGGGGGTTTATTTGACAACCACGGAATTGTTCAGAGCCTCTCTTTCAGCAATTTCAGCTTCAGCTTCAAGGATGTATGGAGTCAAGTATGGCAAGTCCTCTTCTGGCTTGAGGACCTTGGATTCTGGAAGAAGATCGTGAGAAACAAACAATTGGTGAGCAGTGATGATTCTGTAGTTTCTGGCGTAAGATTCCTCTGCTGGCAATCTGGAGATGGCCTTTTGAGCAGCTGGGTTTTCTTCCCAAATCAAGTCATCCAGTCTGTTATGAGTTAGTAAGGGGACTATTGGTATTTGATGATTGCAATTGAAAAGTCATGAGACGAAGAATTGAGGGTTTCAACCGGATATACGCAGTGGACGCAAAACACCCACCATCCTTGGAAACCCTTGTCCTCCATCACCATCGAATCCAATTCATATTGTAGATTAGACATACCTCAAACCGACGTTTCTGTAGCCGGAGAAAGCGGTGAAGTATTTGGCAGCAGGCACCATGATTTGTCTCAAAAGAGGGTTGTTCAAGATGAACTCGGCTTGCTTCTTCACGAGAGTAACAGTAGACATCGTTAGCTTAAGTGTAATTGACTGTTACTATTGGCGTCGAAAATTTTTTGGATATGAGGCCCAACCTGGTTTGGGGGATATTTCTTGCAATTTGATTGGCCCGAATTTTTTTCTGAAAAGATGATTTCCCGGTATCTCGGATCGTCGGGTAGCCGATAAAAAAATTATTTGTATCGGGTGTCGGGTGTCGGGTATTTTTGGCCCCACGCCACGCCACGCCACGCCACGCCACGCCACGCGCCTGCCCGCTTCTTATTCAAACGCATCCCACCATATTTGGTTACTTGGGTTAAGTGTCGTAATTTGAATAGGACAAATTCCTGCAAGAGATAAATCCATGCAGATTCTTTAAGCATTAAACTTGATCTAAGATATGTGCTCTCTTCTTTATCTGCCTCCCACGACAGAAACTCAAACCGAAAACACCGTGATTCGGTTAACTCTATTTTTAGACCAAAGCGTGTTTAATTAAACACGCTTTTGAACGCGCTTTGCACCGTGTCTTGTGCCAACAATAGAAACTTTTTCACAATTACCCCATTTTGGGCATTTGCAAATAGTATTTAAATACCAAAGGATTCACCCTTTTCCATTTTTGTTTAATTGACTCTTCTTTTAATAAGAAATGCAGATTGGGCTTTTATCTCTTCTCTTAGCTTTCACAAAGCTTGGATCTGCCACCCAGAGCTGTTCTGCTGACTCTCCATGTACAGATGAAGACTACCCATGTTGCAGTCAGGGGGTGTGTGGTACTGGTAATTACTGTCTTGTGGACTGTAACCCAATGTATTCATTCAATTCCTCGGCATGTATGCCTGCCCCTATTTGCAAGTCGGGTACTTTTTCACCAAGATCGTCAAACATGATTGAACAATCCTCATATTTGGGTAATGCAACTGCAAACGATTTCATGTATTACGGCTCTATTGCCGATATTGACGATTCCTTGGTCATTAAGATGCCTCAGGACACCACAGGTGGACTTGTTTCATCGACATTTTATGTCTGGTACGGTAAGATCTCGGCCAAGTTCAAGACCTCTCACAACGCGGGTGTTGTCTCCTCTTTTATCTTGTACTCTCAGGTTGAGGATGAAGTTGATTATGAATTTGTTGGTAGTGAATTGACTCAAGCCCAAACTAACTTCTACTTTGAAGGTGCTTTGAATTACACCAACTATGACTATTACAATACAACCGACACATATGAAAACTGGCACACGTACACCCTCGACTGGACCGAGGACAAGCTTGTTTGGGGTATTGACGGCCAGGACCTGCGTACATTGAACAAGGCCGACACCTATAATGCCACGTCCGGTCAATACCAATTCCCGCAAACTCCATCAAGAGTCCAATTTTCCATCTGGCCAGGTGGTGCCTCTACTGAAGCTGAGGGTACCAGAGAATGGGCTGGTGGTGATATCGACTGGAATGCCACTGATTTTGACAACGGTGGATACCTCTATGTTTCCGTGGATGAGGTTGAAATTGAGTGTTATGATCCACCATCCGGTACTCAAACCGAGGGTGACGACCAAATCTCATACATTTATGACGGTAAGGGATTCCTTTCCGAGAACATTGTCATTTCTGACAAGGGCACCACGATGGCCAATCTTGGTGATACCGGTTTTCACACAGGTGAAGACGACGAAGAGTCCAGCTCCAGCTCCAGCTCCAGCTCCAGCGCTGTTGCTTCTTCTTCCAGGTCACAGTCATCCTCCATTGCTACCTCCGCGTCTGTCTCTGCCTCTAAGACCTCATCCCATTCAGTTTCCTCCTCTCACCACAGCACCACTTCAGAATCAACGGAAAGGGAAACTTCAAGCACATTAGAATCACTCACAACCATTCACACGAAGACCACCTCTGAGGCTACCTCCACCGCTGAAACATCCTCCAGTGAGGCAGGATTTGTCCAAAACGTCAATACCGTCTCCTCCATCTCCTCTCAGCAAAGTGGAGGTCAGCATATCGTCGGTTCCATCACACGTGCGATCTTCTTCATTATTTCTGCTCTCTACATGATCTAATAGATCTATTATGTTTTGGATTACGTTTACTTCATTTTTATAACCTTAATTTTTAGAATCATTTTTTAAAGACTGCCTTTGCTGAGCAGATGAGCATTTCACCAACCGTTGAAGACAACTCTCTAACCCCTTGTAAATCCATGTTTCCACGTGGCTACCCACAGCTACAGTCATTTGGGCATTCCCGCACTCCAGAGAAGTAACTGACAGATCAAATATGAAAGCAAAAGTATTTGCATGCAATGAGCACCTGAGCTTTTCTTCATCACCATCGACTCCAGCACCGTTTCCTCACCAAAACACTTCTATCTCTCAGCAGGGGTCCATCATATTCCACTGATCAACCATATGTTACCATACTGCCACTGCTACCCATGTCATTGGCGATTCTGAAATTTTCATTTCGAATCTGACTCATTCTTCCAGATAAGGGTCCTCGCACCTTTGGCCATCTTCATCAACGGCGCTTCTTCCCGCAATGATTCATCCAGAGATCCAGTTGTACACGTTCACTGCTCCGCAGATTATTGAGGGTGAGTTCCACCTGGGCAAGACAATCAACAGGGCCTACGACATCCCCCGGTACCAGTACGGCGTGATAACCACATCTAGAGTCCAGTCGACGTTCGAGGTGAGTTTTGATCTGAAAGACCCCAGCGACGCGTATCTGGCCCTGCTCTTTGCTCCGGAAGACGTCAAGGGAATTGACACCAGCATCCATATTTCAGAGGAAGACGATGGACACGAAAGAAAGAGGAAGCTGGTTCAACGGTACGCCAAGACTGACCTTGATCTTAGCACTTGGCAGCTGGATCTTGATTTATCTGTGAGAAAGTTTGATGAAGAGGGCGGTAAAGGGCAAGCGGGTCTGGTTCTTCCCCACGGACAAGACTTCAACGACAGACTGCTTGGAATGACGGCATTAAAGCCCCATAATGGGACCTACGAGGTGACAGCGTTCATTTCGTTTTACCCGCAGGTTGGCAGGCTGCTAATGAAGTTCAGCGATCATCTAGCGTTTGATCTGCTCAAGACAGACTCTGTTTGGATCACGGCGATCCAGGAGCACCAGCTGAGGGAAATGTACGAGAGATTCGGGTACAGGTTTCTCCATTCGGAGCTGGTTCCTGCAGTCAGTGGTGGTGCGGGCAAGAGTGATCTTCTGGAGGACAATATTGGTGCCAGCAGGGACTTCCACTTGGATATCATGATTAAGGAGAGAGTTGATCAGGAGGGGATGTAGGTGGGGATGTAGGCAGGGATGTAGGCAGGGATGTAGGCAGGGATGTAGGCAGGGATGTAGGCAGGGATGTAGGCAGGGATGTAGGCAGGGATGTAGGCAGGGATGTAGGCAGGGAGCGATGTTTACGAGCACAACTACATCCTTATTGACTTCAAGATGGTTTCTATTTATTATTGGGTTGGGTTAGGGTTGGTTTGATTGGGCTTCTGTGAATGTCTAAGAGATGTTTTCTGAATGTCGAGTCTTGACTTACGCCCGCTCGAGCTGTCTATCTAAATTCATTTTCATCTGAATATTCATTAAGGCACACCACGAAATCTTGGTTTTGTTAGCTTTATCGAACTCGTCATCAGAGCAATATTTGTCAAGACTTTAGTATAACACCTGGAATGCAGGATATGTTGAAGGCATCGTCAATTATAGATAGAACTGTGAACTTCATGTGAGTATACAGTGAAAAACCAGATGTTATTAAGAAGTTAAAGAGCTGTGCCCAAGAAGAAAGGCAAAGCGTTAGTATTTACAATCAGATATCTGCTGGCACATTGAGTTATCATTATTTGAGGATTATCATTTGCGAAGCTGCATGTTCCAAACATTACATAGAAATGAAGGATATATCCAATGCATATAAAGTGATCCTGACATACACGTAAAATCTTAAAACGAACAAGCCAGAGGTATACAAGTTAGAAGGTTGATTGGAAGAACGAAACAAAAAACGGATGACATAGAAGCAGGAGCAAAGAGATTAGATACAGCTTGATATAAGACCATTGAAGAAATGACAACAATAATGAGCTGAGGGAGAAATAGAGGGTAGGGGTAGAAGCAGATATAGCAGCTGAAAAAGAGTGTTGGGACGAGTCTAAAGAGCCCTGTAAAGATCTTTCTAGTGGAGCAATTGAATAATGGCATTATATTTTATCAAGTCTATATAAAGCATTAATTGATGCCTAAAATCCACTCTGAGTACCATAAATTCTGATGCTGAGCACACAATTATGTGCGTCGTGATGTTGAATGCGTGGTGCTCTGCGTGGTGCTCTGCGTGGCTGCATGGTTTGCAGCCAGGTCCTTCTTTATTTCAGGCCTGTTCAATGGCATACGACGTAGAAATCCGTTTATACAAACTCAGGTATAAACGTGTCTCTCACAGAAAACAACGTGTGCTCATGTGTGAGCAAGTTTGCCTTGATTAGACAATAGAAAGACATAAGAGTGTGACTGTGTGTTTGTGATAGTAGAAAATGATCTTTGATAGTCTATCTAATCTGTCATTGAATGTGCTTCGACTGTCTGTTACCTGGTGGCCACCCTTATCTCTTCTCCAAAAAAGACCATGCCACTAAGCGCTGGTTGGAAAATAGGGAATCCAAACAGACGAAGAAACTGCTTTTGTGGGTGAGTGTGATTAGCTGCTGTTTAATTGCATAATTTACAGGAGGGGAAAATAAAGGCCTTCTATAGGGGCTGTCTAGTTTTTTGTATCTACTCTGGAAGCGGTTTCAAGAACGTATTTACCTTTTGGTGGGTAAATCGCCAGGATGCAAAACCAGACAGCTTGCATTAGAAGAAAATAACGTTGAGGTAGAGGTTCAATGTTTTTGAAGCCATAACTTGCATGGCGTTGCATCACCTCTGAAAACGATGAACCGTGATGAGATCATCGTATTTTTGTCGAGACAATGACTTCATAAGACGATTTTCAGTCTAAATGTCAAGCAGGTATTAATGTTGACGACGTTGGGCTAAACTAGAGTGCTTTTCTAACTCACCATCTATCTCAATTGAATTGTCTAATTCCAGTGTCAACAAGATCACAAAGAAGTTAGTAGCCCCGAGCACATATCTTGGATACGAGTGATTGGTACAATATTATGGGATCAAGCAAACAAAGGGAGTAAATTTCGGCCTGGTTGGTACACCACCATCTAAATTGAACCAGCTGCTATTGAGTTGCTGGTGAATCTTTGCTGAGCACACACATGCTCAGCGGAATACTAAGTGAATGAAAGTGTCAAATCCACGCATCTGGGGTTTCAGTTAAGCTTGCAATTGCCTTGATCTCTGTGGTTGCACTCAATTGGATAGTAATTAATTAGAATAGGAAATTGTTCATCTAAAATGGGAGGTTAAAACAGCACGCACCAGTTTCACCAAGTGGCAAACTCTCTTCTTTTGTTTCTTTGTTAAACTCTGTGTGCTGGATTGTCCACACCAGGCCTCTTGCCTTCTTATTGCCCTACAGCCAACCAAAGCATTCCAACTAACCCACAAAGCTCCAACAATGCTCAACACATTCCATATTGCTGCGCTGATCAGATTGCCCAAACTGCTGGCTTCATCAACACCAGTTACATATCGATAAACGCCTTAAAGCGCCTGCTCACTTGCCCATATTAATCCCACTACGCTCCTTGGATGTCCTGTGGCACCAACACCGACTGCACCAACACCGACCCCACCCTGATACACCCACTAAGTTACAGAGCTAGCCTGATCGCCTGATCGCTCACCGACATCGGCTCCACATTGATAGACCCACTAAGTTGCAGAGCTGGGCGGATGGTCTGCTACACCAACACCGATTCCACCTTCCTGCACCGTTACTGGTGAGAAGCTGGTGACCCCTGCGCTCCTTACTCAATGACTCCAACTTGTTTCTTTCATTAATTTATCTAAGAGATGCGGATGAACGTTTCTTTGGTAGTACGGGGATAAGACCAATCACATTCTACGTCCTCTCACCTTTAACACTGACCTATAACCGCTTGTTTGCACATTGCGTGGTGCTAGTGGTAGGCGCAAGGTGCAAGGCGCAAGGTGCAAGGTGCTAGGCGCAAGGCGCAAGGTGATCTACGCTCCCGCAAAAACTCACTGTTTTTCTCTGCTTCACTCACCCACAAACTCTCTACGTTCTTTCCTTCCTTTGGTTCACTCGTTAGCTGCCTTGCTGCTGAGCACCTTCACCACCTTTCAGTCATCCTCTGGCGCAAAAAATTTGAAGCAAATGGACGATTTTTCACGGATGCCAAGTACCGTATTCGTAAGGAAATACGCCAAGAAAGTAGCTAAAATGACCCAAGAATTCTCGAGAGAAGCCCTTGATTCCGTGTTGAAGAGAAGATTCTTCTTTGCCCCATCTTTTGAAATCTACGGTGGTGTTTCAGGTCTTTATGATTACGGTCCACCAGGTTGTGCTTTCCAAGCTAACGTGGTTGATGCATGGAGAAAACACTTTGTCTTGGAAGAAGACATGTTGGAAGTGGATTGTACGATGTTGACGCCTCACGAAGTGCTGAAGACTTCGGGTCACGTGGATAAGTTTGCTGATTGGATGTGTAAGGACACCAAGACAGGTGAAATCTTCCGTGCAGACCACTTAGTTGAAGAGGTTTTGGAGGCCAGATTGAAGGGTGACAAGGCGGCAAGAGGTATTGCGGAAAAGGTGGAGGAGGAAGATGAAGACAAGAAGAAGAGAAAGAAGAAGGTGAAGGAGATCAAGGCAGTGAAGTTGGAAGACAGTGTTGTTGAAGAATACGAAACGATTCTTGCGAAAATCGATGGGTTCTCCGGCCCAGAACTGGGTCAAATCATGGAGAAATACAAGATCGGTAACCCAGTCACGGGTGACACGTTACAACCACCAATTGAATTCAACTTGATGTTTGAAACTGCGATCGGTCCTTCCGGCCAACTGAAGGGTTACCTGAGACCAGAAACTGCACAAGGTCAATTCTTAAACTTCAACAAGTTGTTGGACTTCAACAACGAGAAAATGCCATTTGCTTCCGCTTCAATCGGTAAATCCTTCAGAAACGAAATCTCCCCAAGATCCGGTTTGCTCAGAGTGAGAGAGTTCCTCATGGCTGAAATTGAACACTTTGTTGATCCAAAGGATAAGTCCCACCACGCCTTCCACGAAGTTAAGGACCTCGAAATTGACATTCTTCCAAAGGACGTCCAACAAGCAGGTAAGACGGAATTGCTCAAGATCTCGATCGGTGAAGCGGTGGAAAAGAAGATCATCGACAACCAAACCTTGGGGTACTTCATCGGTAGAATCTACCTCTTCCTCGTCAAGATCGGTGTCGATCCAAAGAGATTGAGATTCAGACAGCACATGAGTAACGAAATGGCTCACTATGCTCAAGACTGTTGGGATGCGGAATTGCACACTTCTTTTGGTTGGATTGAGTGTGTGGGTTGCGCGGACAGATCCGCGTACGATTTGTCCGTCCACGCAGCAAAGACAAAGGAAAAGTTGTCTGTCAGAGAGGCGTTGAAGGAGCCTCTTGTTGTTGAACAGTTTGAATGCGACATTGAAAAGAAGAAGTTTGGTCCTAAGTTTAGAAAGGACGCTCCAAAGGTGGAGGAATGGTTGAACACCAGAACTCAATGCGACTTGGAGGAGTTGGCCAAGGAGTTGGCCGAAAAGGCCGTCATTTCCGCCAAGATCGACGGCACCGACGCGGGTCTTGTGGAAATCCCAGCAGACTTGGTCAAGATCGAAAAGAGAACAAAGACCGTCCACGTTAGAGAATACACGCCAAACGTCATTGAGCCTTCTTTTGGTATCGGTAGAATCATCTACTCGATCTTCGAACACTCCTTCTGGACCAGAGAGGGTGACGCAAACAGAGCTGTGCTTTCCTTCCCTCCATTGGTGGCTCCAACCAAGGTCTTGGTTGTTCCATTGATGAACAACGACAAGTTACAGGCCGCTACCAAGACCGTCAAGGCCACCCTGCGTACTGCCCAAATTCCATTCAAGGTCGACGACTCTGGGGCCTCAATTGGTAAGAGATACGCTAGAAACGATGAATTGGGTACTCCTTTCGGAATCACTGTCGACTACCAGACCATCGAGGATGGTTCCGTGACCTTGAGAGAAAGAGACTCCACCAAGCAAGTGAGAGGGTCCTTGCAAGACGTTGTTGCTGCCATCAATGCCATCACCTACAAGGGCGCATCCTGGGCCGAGGGTACCAAGAATTTGGAGCCTTTTGTTTCCAACGCTGATGAGGAATAGACCTTTTTAACTTTTATAAATGATAATAGCTGAGCACCTGAGCATCTGAGCATTCTGGCTTTCCTCCTTCCTATTCCGGAAAGAGAATTTTCTTCCCCCGTTGCCGGAGTCATCTTCTCCACTCACTTCAACACAACAGGGCAACCACCAGCTGTGAAGGGTTTTGTATAAGGAGATATCGATATAACTGATTTTATTCCCCAGCAGAGAAAAAATCCCGTTCAATTTGGAGGAAAAACACGTGAAATATTGAAAGAAAGTAAATGACAGACCAAGAAGAGCCCATGATGGGCAATTTGCCACGACATAGGGCCACATTGCACGTTCACGACCTTGCAGATCCCCAAGGTGGTTCTGAGGATGCTTTGGACGCGAAAAAAGACGTTGAAAAGCTCACAATTGGCCAAAAATCGGGTTGGGATACAGATGAAGAGGAAGATGTGAATGTGAATGTGAACACTCCTCATGTGTCCACATTGGACCCTCTGCGAAACCCCAACATGGCTTATCTTGGTGATGGCAACGGCATCACCGCGCAGAGCTTCAAATTTGCCGATTCCACAAACGACTTGTTATCAATACAAAGTTTACAAGGAGGATTGTCACCGATGATTGGTGAATTCGAACGTAAAAAGTACACAATCGACAGCGATGCCCAGCTACGGACAGAGCCATGGGGAGAAGGCACCCTTGATGTGAAAAAGAGATCAATAGGGTCTCAATTGAACAATTTTGACGCCCTAACGCAACAGTCGAGTGATATCGACGGTTACAGCGGTATTATCGATAAGTATGCAGAGACCTCGGAGGTTGCATACGGTGGGGGCTCGACCTTCTCAACAAACGGTAAATTCTCAACCAACAGCGACAACAGTCCCTCGGATTCCTCAGCAAACGGACTGTTGAGAAAACCAAGTGAAATGAGAACCAGGCACATCTCGAAAAGCTCCTCGTTGACCTCAAGCCCGCAGCCGATTGTAGAAAAGAAGCCAAAGAAAAAGGGTGTCTTTAACGGATTGAGTAAGGCGTTTGGCCTCAATAAGACCAATTCAAAATCAGACTTGAAGATCTCCTCCCCAACAGATGTGGTGCTTAAAACTCACACTGTTTTTGATGCTAAAACCCAGACTTTTAAGGATTTGCCAAAGGAGTGGGCCAAGGTTCTTGCTGCGGGTGGTATTACCGTCGACGAACAGCGGGCCAATCCAACTGCCACCGCAGCCGTCTTCAATTTCTACAGGGATGAAATGAAGGGTGGAGATAAGTTCATGCAGTATGGTACCAACGGCTATGAGGATAGCGACATCATGGACACAACTGCGGACTCTCAGGATTACTCCCAGGACGGGGGTTACTCCTCTAGCATCCATGAGTCCCAAGCACAAACCCCGACAATGGCACCGCTTACCGCACGTGGTTCCCGTGGCTCCCGTGGCTCCCGTGGCTCCTACAGCTCGAATGATGTCAAGTTCTTGCCTAAAAGACATGCACCACCTCCACCACCTTCCCAGCCACATCAACAGTCGCAATCTACAACATCAACCATTTCTCAATCGAGGAACTCCTCGAATAGAGGTGCTGCTGCATCACCGCTGGTGAGCATGGGTACACCGAAATTCACGAATAAACAGACCAGCACGTCAGGCAACACATCGCCGTCGATGATCATCGAATCGATATCAAGGAGGTTCAGTAAGAAGAAGGTTAATCCTGCCGTGGGATCGAAGCCACGGATTGTCCACTTGACCAATTCGAGTCCATTGATGGTTAATGGCGACACCTCCAAATCCCCAAGAAAGTTTATCAATTTGGCGGATTATCAACCGCAGAGAACTCCGCCTATTGTGCCAAACTTGAAAGGCCATGTTCCAACTCCCCAGCGGGCTCCACCCGCTTTGCCAGTGGAAGCAAAGAAGGAGGACGTTGAGCAGATGTCAGCGCATGATTCTGTGCCAGAAAGTGGACAGGAAAGTGTCTCTGAGGGTGCGCCAGGGAGCATTCCCGAGAGGGCACCTGAGAGACTACCAGAGAGGCTACCAGAGAGGCTACCAGAGAGTGCTGCAAAAAGCATACTTGAAAGTGGATCGGTTCGTGCATCAGGAGAGGCCACAGATGATGTGGAACAGATAGCGCCTGAGATTATGGATGAAGTTAGGAAGGAGTTTGTTGTTGAGTCGCCAGCTACCGACAAATTCGAAAATAAAGAAGCTCCCCAACCTCAAACCGATACGCCACAAGCTGACCAGCTGGTTGTAGGTGAGGAGGAACGGGTTATTCCGCCGCCAGAGTCACCCAATGTGACACCGGTGATATCGCCGCCTGCTTTAGCCGAAGTCGACCCTGCAAAGGATTTGGCCCCACCTATACCCGTTCTTAAGTCTGCTGTTGATGGTGAATCGAGTGGTAAGCGACAGCTGACAGAAGAAGAGCAGCGGCAAAGGCGAGAGCTGCGTCTCTTGAAGGAGAAACGGTACATGGCGAAGTTGAGTGAAATCTGCCGAGACGATGATCCACATGCCAGGTTCCACGACTTGGTCAAGATTGGACAGGGTGCCTCCGGAGGGGTTTACACTGCTCATGACAATCTCACCAATGAGTACGTTGCGATTAAGCAGATGGAGTTGGAGAAGCAGCCTAAGAAGGAGCTGATCATTAATGAGATTCTTGTGATGAAGGGCTCAAAGCACGGGAATATTGTCAATTTCATCGAATCTTATCTTTTACGCAAGGATTTGTGGGTTGTCATGGAATACATGGAGGGTGGATCGCTGACGGACATCGTCACGCACAGTATCATGACTGAGGGTCAAATGGGTGCTGTTTGTAGAGAGACTTTACAGGGGTTGAAGTTCCTGCACTCGAAGGGCATCATCCACAGAGACATCAAGTCGGACAACGTCTTGTTGTCGATGAACGGAGATATCAAGTTGACGGATTTTGGGTTCTGTGCTCAGATCAAGGATCACGCCTCGAAGAGGAACACGATGGTGGGGACGCCCTACTGGATGGCGCCGGAGATTGTTCAGAAGAAGGCGTATGGCCCTAAGGTGGATATTTGGTCTTTGGGTATCATGACGATTGAGATGATCGAGGGTGAGCCTCCATATTTGAATGAGACACCGTTGAGGGCCTTATTCCTTATCACTACCAACGGTAAGCCCGAGTTGAAGGACTGGGATTCTCTTAGTGGGCCTTTGCAGCAGTTTTTGGATTGGTGTTTGGAGGTTGATACGGATAAGAGAGCAAATTCGGTCCAATTGTTGAAGAGCGAATTTATTGTCGGTGCCAATGCCAACTCCAGCTTGGCTCCATTGGTCCAGTTGGCGCGTAGGGAGAAGCTCAAGGAGATGGAGAGTGGGGAAGATTAGAGGAAATATTTTGCGTAATAAATGATGTGAATGGTACCGGATGTGTGTGGGTCTTGAGGGTTGATCCAGGGCGATGGGTGTTCCTGGGGGTTGATATTATATGATGCAAGTAGAATTAGATGATTTCGATTCAAAAACGACCCACGTCCGTAGATGGGTATATCCTGGTGATTGGTGAGGAATATCGATCTATTAATGACCTCTTTTGGCTATGAATGTGCCCTGAGGTGATTTTGCGAACCGTTGATTGGTGTTGCTATGGTCGACGTATATTTGGTCGGATTCATTAATTTCCAGCTTCTTTATTTTGCCTGAGAACGCAAACTGTTCGCAGATGTGCATATTAGAAGAGCAGTGTTTTGAATATGGGTTTATAACTTAGTATTGGTTAGTTTCTTGCTGGATGTCATGCTTTGTATCCCCTTAATACACATTCACGGATCTTTGTTGTGTAGCTCTTCTTGATCTATAGTAGACCTCGCGACGGTGGATATTGGAGAGATCGATAACCAGACATCATAGCTGTCTAAGTGGAGAAAGATCAACCGATATGAATGATCAAGTAACGGCTTTGTTGATGTCTTGAACGCCAAGTGAAAATTGAAGTGGACACTCACAGATGAGCGAGGCGAGTTTGTGAGTCCAAGTGTCTCACGAACAAATGAGCGTCACCCACTCACAAATGAGCGAATGTTCTTTAGATGTGAGAAAGTTCAATAAAGTGGGAGTCACAAACTTCAAGCAGAAAGCAGCTTTTCAAGCGGTGACTGTTCTCGATATATCCAAGTGTCTCACGAACGAATGAGCGGAGCGAGTTTGTGAGTCCAAGAGTCTTTTGGGTGCTCTTCATTCACCCACTCACTCACTCACTCACAAACTCACTGTTAAACACGAGACAGAGTAAATGTTACCTATGAACCCACCTAGGAACTCACACACACACAAATCGACGCAGGTAATCATGAACTCAGAGACTTACTTATTCAATCATGAACTCAGAGACTTAGTTATTCAATCATGAACTGAGAGACTTGGTTATTCAATCATGAACTCTCAAACTTGATTATTCACTCACTCACTCTCAAACTTGATTATTCAATCATGAACTCACAAACTTGATTATTCACTCACTCACTCTCAAACTTAGTTATGAACTCATGAACTCACTCACAAACGAACGAAGTGAGTTTGTGAGTTTGTTCGTTGTGTGGCGCAAATGAGCAAAAATCAGAAGCCACATAAAAGGCCTAAATCCGATTACAAATCATCTTCACCCTCCCCTCTCCCTCTTCTTCTTCTTCTCAAGTGATAAGAATGGTCCAATATATCTACAACGAAAACGATCCAAAGGCAATTGGCTTGGAAGCCCCATATTTGAAGTTGTACACGGCTCCTACCCCAAATGGGTACAAAATCACCGCACTATTGGAGTTGTTAGGCTTGGATTACTACGTCAGACCAATCAACATCAGAACTGGGGAATGCAAGCAGGACTGGTACTTGAAATTCAACCCCAACGGAAGAATCCCCTCCCTCACCCACGTGGACGAGGCCGGTGAGGTGTTCCACATCAACGAGAGTGCTGCAATCATGATCTACTTGGTGGATAAGTTCGATAAGGACCACAAGTTGTCTTACCCCCAGGGCTCGAGAGAGTACTACGAGATGCTGGAGTGGGTCTTCTTCCAAATGGCTGGTTTGGGACCAATGAAAGGCCAGTTCCATTTCTTCAGCTTCTTTGCCTCACAAAAGGACGAATTTGCCATTGACAGGTTCCAAAAAGAGACAACAAGACTTGTTGGGGTCTTGGAGGAAAGATTAGAAAGAAACAAGACCGGGTTTATTGTTGGAGACCACCTCTCCATCGCAGACTTGTGCATCTACCCATGGTTGGACGGCAGAATGAAATTCCCCGGTTTGGAGAACTTCCCAAGGGTGGTCCAATGGATTGAAAAGTTGAGAGCCATTCCCGAGATCAAGTCCGGGGTGAGCATTCCTCCCCCACCAGAGCAAAAGTGATGTGGTGGGTTGGCTGCGTGTTTAATGATTTGTTTATTGTAAGAGGAGAAGATGGAGCTGACGTAAGCGTTGTAACAATGGAGTCGGGGAGTTTTTCCGGATGACGTAAGCGCTGGCCTTTTGATCTATCTACCTACCCTCTGGCTCCCACGACGTGGTAAGATGTATCCTAGATAAATGCAAGAAAAGTGTTATTTTGTGATTGATAAAAGCGTGGTATAAAGCAAGACTTGATTGTTGATGTAGAGCTTACCAACTTGGTGAATTCTTTTTCATTGACCTCTTTTTTGATCCCATTGACGCTTATAGGTGTCGGTGGATGTGGGCTCTTGGATGGTGACACGTTATCTTTTTCGATTGTTTAGTAATGTAAGAAAACTGTAAGTGATGTGGTGTCCGACGCACCTCGTGTGAATACAATAGATGGTTGGTTTCTCGATTATGCAAATTGCAGTAATGTTGGCCAAGGTATCTCATTTATCTTTGTATATTCCAATTATGCCACGAAGATGTTTGACAACGTAGGCTTCAACAGGAGAGTTGTTGGCTAGATGTAGTATGGAGCAATCACTGCATCTGGCGATCCCTGCATCTGACAATCACTGCATCTGGCAATCACTGCATCTGGCAATCACTGCATCTGGCGATCCCTGCATCTGGCAATCACTGCATCTGGCTATAGATGCTGTGAGCATATTGTTATGCCAGCCATTTGAACAAAGTCGATTGCCGCCAGAGGGTTTGTATGGGCTTTGAAGCCATCTTCACAGCTTTGCTCAGTAATAACAACCTCATACCGAGACTGACTAAGAATGGTGCATATTGTGGCTGGCATGATGTTAAAGGATACGATGAACCGTTTCTCATGTCTTCACATATGTCAGAATATCATTTTAGTCGTTATCTTTCAAAATATTCAACGCCAATCACATGACTGCCGTGGTTGGTATTACCATCTGTATTGACTCATCCCCGGTGAAATGACTTCAAAATCTTCTTGGTATCGTGGGGTCTTTGAGGTGACTGTTATCATCATAATAATACCACCTCGTGTGATGAGACAAGACGACAAGTGGAGTCAGTAGGCCGCAGCCACAGCACCAGCACCGGCCCCAACCGCAGCCGCAGCCGCAGCCGCTACCTATGCCGGTGAGTTCAATATGCGGCATATGGGAAATTACTTACTGTAGTGACTGATCCACATCTGTTTGCAATTTTAAGCCAATATTTTCTGCTTTGGAACCTCAGAGACTCATTAGAAGCGATCATTGCCATCATTGGCAACTGAGTTTATCCGAATTTTGCCTTGGTATTTATAAAGTTCAATTTTCTTTTAAATTGATCATTTGAATGGACCCCCACACAATTGAGCCAAAGTTAACCCCAAAATCTTCAAGTGCCAGCAGAGTTAAAGCAGAAACCAGAAAAATGGGTGTCTTTAACTGATTAAAAATAGAGCTAAAGCCAAGATAGAGCAAATAGATCTGGAAGCCACTAATAAGGATCAATTAAAATCCTAAGATACTCGGCATCTGCAACTTGAAAGCCAAAATCAAGTAGCCAAGACGCCCATACATGGAAAAATCAGATTTCAAATCGTTGATCTTCTCGGTCAAATCACACATTCACTTTGAACACTCTCATCAACCCTTGTCGCATGGCGATCCTCTCCAGCCCGTCTTGAGCACAACACCTTTAAACAAACTATCCACCAAAAGTCATTCACTTGTTTATCGCATCACGTCAATGAAACCCAACCCATATTGTTTGTCACCAGCTTTTTACTCATCTGGAGCCGATCAAATTCAATGCTATATTGGTCCCTCTCACTTCAAGTTGCCTCAACACCTGCTTTTTTACGCTTCAACTCAATACCTACCGAAATCCGCTTTTAAACAATGAGCCATTGGCCCTCATGGCTTCATCGCTGATTTCCCTCTGTCTTCTTATGGCCAATTTATCTCCTAACTGTTCAAATAATAAAATACTGTGTCATGCTTCCATCAAATCCATTCAAACACACCCAAACTTTGATATCTTCAACTTCAACCCAATTTGATCCAAAATTGATCTCCCACAATTCACTAAAACCAATATATCTCAATAACCATTGGCTCAAATGCGATCAAATTTTACTAGCAGCTAGCAATTGTTGTCACCACCACCATGCATCAATCACAACCCCACACATCTTAGGAACAACAAAATATCTCCACTTTTCTCCGAATACAACACCGTTATGAGTCTTAACGCGTAGGTTTTTTTTAAATGCTTGTCAAGACTTAGTGGCTCTAAGGATATCTTCAAAGTAGAGACGCGAGGATGATACTACATAGAAGAACCAGATTGGTTCTTGTGGCGATTGTCGTGATTGTATGTGTGGCGCTGTTTCGGTTGGCCACGGCCAACGACAGCCAGAGGATGATGGATCAAATCGGACTTTCGAAGTTGACTGCCAAGACCGGCGCCATGGTGAAGGAGAGCAAGAACGACTTGGTTCTTAAGTTCATGAATGCAGCAGGACAAGACACCGATCCAGTTGACTACGGCGTGGCCAACGCAGATGACCAGATCAAAGCGGAAAAGGCAAAACCCAAGAGTGGGACCAAGGAAGACGAAAAGAAGGTTCCCTCATTAGAGGAGCCGGACGAGTTGAAGTCGGACCCTAACACGCCGGAAAACTCCCAATATGCGGTAAATGAGGAGCAACTGGACGACGAAAACTCAAAGGAAGCACTCAAGAAGTTACTCAAACAATACAAGGAGGAGCTTGAAGTCCAGTTGGATAACCCAAACTTCAACCCAAACCCCCCGGATTTCAACAAGGACTACTCAATAAAGTACGATGAGAATACCCTCCAAAAGGTTAAACCCAACCAGCTTATAAAGGGTAATAAACACACTCAGAACTTCTTTGGCCAGATTCTTGACCTGATCCAGGCCAATAGAATGTCATTTCCGGTGAAGGAGCGGATGATTGTTGATGGGAAGACGGTCTTTGATAACATTCTCTTCTACGAGAGGGACTCGGACCGGTTGTCAGAGAAGGACAACGCAGAATTCATGACATTTGAGCCCAAGTTTGTCGAGGACTTGAAAGGTAAACACAAGATTATCACCGACAATCTTCCCGACCTAGACCCCCTGTTTTACTCGGGAGACGGGTATGTGATTGTGGGTGGGCTTAAGTACTCGTGGTTCGCAATGTTGGTGATCGAAACGTTGAGAAAGTTGGGGTCGACGTTGCCTGTGGAGGTAATCATCCCAACCAGAGCGGACTACGAGAAGAAGTTCTGTGAAACAACGTTGCCCAAGTACAACGCCCGCTGTGTGGCGTTGTACAACGTTTTTGGCAAGAAGTTGGACGATATCATTCTGACCGGTTACCAGTACAAAGGGTTTGCCCTCTTGGCGTCGTCGTTTGAAAACGCCTTTCTCTTGGACTCGGACACCTACCCGGTGAGCAACCCGGACGTGCTATTTGACTCCGAGTTGTACAAGACGGTCAAGATGGTCACGTGGCCCGACTACTGGCGTAGAACAACATCCCCCCTCTTCTATGAGATTCGAGGCACTGAGGTGGGTGAACGGGTGCGTCATTTGAACGATTTGTGGACCGACAAGAGACACTATGCGGTTCCATTTGAAAATGAAAGTGACGAGGTCTTGACCAGAGAGGTGCCCCTCCATGACAGGGCGGGAACAATCCCCGACTTCACCACCGAGTCTGGGGAGATGATGATCAACAAGAGGTTACACTTCAAGACCCTTCTTTTGGCGCTTTACTATAACTTTGACGGTCAATTCGGCTACTATCCGCTCTTATCCCAGGGTGGAGCTGGTGAGGGTGACAAGGAGACTTTTGTTGCGGCCGCAAACTACTATAAATTGACCTACTACCAGGTGTACAAGAAACCGGACAGGGCGTACGGGTTTTACAAAAACAACGAGTTTGTCGACACATCAATCATCCAGTACAATCCCATCAAGGACCACTCGGTCTTGATTGAAGTTCTCAACAAAATCAAGCGTGACGAGGAGAGACCCGACTTCAAGTACGACTATTCCACCTATTTCACCGACAACTTCCAAATCCACAACTCCGAGCCTCTCTTCTACCACGTCCACGAGACCAAGCTGGATCCCTTCCACCTTGTGGACATTGGTGCCGTTGTTGACATGGACGGCAAACCTCTGAGAAACATGGGTGGGGATTGGCCTCGGTTTGACTTCGACTTGGAGCTTTTCCTCTGGAACGCGGTGGACAAGCACGTCTGTAAAGAGAAAACTCCATTCAGTCACTTTGACTCCAAGGATAGGTCCACCATCTGCGGGTCCTTCATCAAAAACCACCTCCACTTCCTCACTCAAACAAACTATTTGTTCCTCAAGGATTACCATGACAGTATTCCCTTCGACAACCTGCGTAGAGTCCAGAATTCAAAGTACGTTCCACCACAGTGACTCTTTTTTAGTTCTACTATACTTTTCACCGTTTTTCCCCCCTAAAGCCATTCACATGGGTAAAGAAACATTATTATATACATTGGATTTCTTGTTGTTGCTGAGCATATTTCCTATTAAGGCAACTCTCTCAATCCCTTCTCCATACTCAAAAAACAGGCTTCATTTCCTCTTCATTGCGATGGCAACAGGGGTTTCTAACGCGTTTGATTTCGGATTCGATCCCAGTGGTGCCAACTCTACAGGGTCGGCCTTACCACGGGAGTTTGCCAACAATCAGTACCCCGATTACGAGCAGCTCAAGGACACAATCCGTCTTTTTCTGAAGGAGTTTGTTTCGGATGATGAAAACGACCGAAATGAGGGCAACTCGAGTCCAAAGTACGTGAAAATGATGCAAGATATTGCCAACAGGGAATTGGACAAGGTGGTGGTTGATTTGGACGATGTGAGGTCGTTTGGTTTGAATGTTCCAGGACAAGAACAGATGGGAAGAAAACTGGCAGAGGAGATCTCCAGGAACGCCCACACGTTCCTGGAGATGTTCTGCACGGCGATTGACGAGATGATGCCACTGGCAAACAAACCAATCAACGACCAGGATTCTGTTTTGGACGTGATCATCCACCAAAGAAGGTTGAGACAACAAAGCTATCAAGAAAGACAGGAGGAGGACAACGCAATGACCAACTTGGATCCGGACAACAACCGGGGGGATCCAGCGCCAATGGTCCATGATTTATTCCCACCGGAGCTGTTGAGAAGATACACCTTTTATTTCAAACCGGAGACGAGATCCAAGAGTTCAAAACCGCTGATGGTGAGAGACATCAAGGGTTCCCACATTGGTAAGTTGATCACGGTGAGAGGTGTGGTAATCAGAGTCTCGGACGTGAAACCCTCGGTCGAAGTTCAGGCTTATACGTGTGATTCCTGTGGGTTTGAAATCTTCCAAGAGGTTAAGAGCAAAACTTACATGCCAATGACTCAGTGTACAAGTGAACTGTGCACAACAAACGGACATCCCGGAAGATTATTCCCCAGTACCAGGGCCTCGAAATTCTCCCCCTATCAGGACGTGAAAATCCAGGAAATGGCCAACAAGGTCCCCCACGGCCACATCCCAAGAATGCTGACAATTCACTTGAGAGGGGATCTGGTGAGAAGCGTCAATCCCGGGGATATGGTGGACATTTCGGGAATTTTTCTCCCCCAGGCCTACACGGGATTCCAAGCCTTAAGGGCAGGTTTACTAACGGAGACGTATCTAGAAGCCCAGTATGTTAAACAGCACAAGACCAAATTTGAAAACTTGGGGTTGACCGCAGAGGTGAAGGCCAAAATCGACACATTGAGGACCAATTCGAATTATTACGAAGTCTTGGCCTCATCAATTGCCCCCGAGATTTTCGGCCATTTGGATATCAAGAAGGCTCTTCTTTTGTTGCTGATCGGTGGTGTCACCAAGGAGATGGGAGATGGGTTGAAGATCAGGGGAGATATTAATATGCTTTTAATGGGTGATCCCGGTGTGGCGAAATCTCAGTTGTTGAAGGCCATCATCAAAATCGCTCCTCGGTCCGTTTACACCACCGGTAAAGGTTCTTCTGGTGTGGGTTTGACAGCCGCAGTTATGAGGGATCCAATCACAGATGAGCTAGTTTTGGAAGGAGGTGCACTGGTCTTGGCAGATAACGGGATCTGCTGTATTGATGAATTCGATAAGATGGAGGAGGCAGATCGTACAGCTATCCATGAAGTCATGGAACAGCAGACCATCTCAATCTCTAAGGCCGGTATCACGACGACATTGAATGCCAGGGCTTCGATTTTGGCAGCGGCCAACCCTGTGTATGGGAGATACAATACCAAACTATCACCAAACGATAATATCAATCTTCCTGCTGCCTTGTTGTCGAGATTTGACATCCTCTTCTTGATCTTGGATAGACCAAATGTGCTAGAGGATTCAAAATTGGCAGAACATGTTGCCTTCGTGCATATGCACAACAAGCATCCTGAGGGGGAAGTCACCGTGGAGGAGGAGACGTTGAGACAATTCATTTCAATTGCAAGGCAATACAGACCAACCATTTCTAAGGAGGTGAACGAATTTGTTGTCTCCAAGTATATCAAATTGAGACAGGAGTCGAAGAGAAATGAACACTCCAACAAACATTTCTCCCATACCACGTTGAGAACGTTGTTGGGTATCATCAGATTGTCGCAAGCACACGCTCGTGTCAGGTTTTCCAACACCGTCACCATTGAGGATGTCGAAGAGGCGCTGAGGTTGGTTGATGCTGCTAAGAGATCTCTTTTAGATGAAGACGATCCTGAGCTCCACGTTTCCAGCGGTGAAAGATTGTTCAACATGATCAAGGAGATCATTGATCAGGAACAAGGCCAGTTCATCCCATTGGACAACGTTAGGAACGCCGTCTTGGGTAAGGGTTACTTGGAATCGGAATTTCAGGAATGTATTGAGAAGTACTCCGATCTCAACGTTTGGCAGGTCGTGAACGATGGAAATGACTTGACTTTGATAGACCTGGATGGAGACGATGATATGGGGCTCTTTTAATGTAATTTTACTTTGTTTCTTGGTATCTTATTTGTTTTGTAATTGTACTTCCATTATTATCGGTTTTAAATTTCTATTACATAACTTGAACGCATGAAGGGTTACACCAATCCAATATCCTTCTTGATCATTGCCTTACAGATTGGATGATAGAAGGATTCAAACTTTTTGAAAGTTTCCACGGCCAATTCATGATCCACCCTGTTCAACATCGTGTATGATGGTCTGACAAACTTCATTCTACCAACAGTACCGACCCATTCCGCCAACCTTGGGTATGATTCCTCGATTCTAGCGGTCAGCAACAAACGGAACCATCTGAAGACAACCTCGGCATTCTGAGAAGTGGAGTATTTTGAGTAAATGGTTGACATCAGTTGAATCGACTTCTGACCATTCGCAGATGACCAAGAGAAGCCATTTTGGCCCTCAAATGATGCTAGAGTGTCGAGGAAGACCCCATTTTGGTTTGAACCAAACTGGGAGATATCTTCGGGATGGAAGAGGCCTTTATTTGCTTGTTCTCCCTTAATGGTTGCCTTCAACCACTTGTCTGCCAGGGCGTAACATTCGTCGACCAATTCGGTGTTGAATTGAGGCTTTGGTGGCAAACCCGGAGTGAACAACCAAGTTTGCCAATCAACTTTGTCTAAGACATCCTTTCTGTTGGAGAAGAACCCGTATAGGGTGTCCAAGAACTCGTAGGTGTCCAAGGATTGGTACTTGTACTTGTTGAAGTAGAATTTGATGAAAGGGTCGAATTGGTCCTTACCAAGGGTTTGCTCCAAGTGGAACAACAAGTTGAACCCCTTTTCATATGGAACAGTGGAGAAGGAATCGTCAGGATCGGTACCGTCCTTCAAATCCTGGACAAGGGTCGAGAATCTCGTGGCAGATGACCCCATGGCCTTGATGCCTTGGACCAACTGGTTCCAGCCGATGATAGCAGATAGGTGTCTAAACTTTTCACCGTAGATGGAACCTTGGATTCTTCTTTCCAAGTAGACGGTCCAACCTTCGTTCAACCAGAAGTGTTCGAAGGAGCAGTTTGTGACCAAGTTCCCAGACCAGGAATGGGCCAATTCGTGGGCAATCACGTCCACGTTTTCTCTGTCACCTGCAATCAAGGTTGGGGTGGCAAAGGTACAGTTTGGATGCTCCATACCACCGAAAGGCATTGATGGTGGGAGAACCAAGACGTCGTAATCCTTCCATTCGTAATCAAAAACGATATCCTCCGCCGCCTTGATGAAGTTCTCAGTGTCTTCCTTGAATTCGTATTGGCACGCGTCGATAAAGGAAGGTTCACTGAAAACCTTTGATCTTGGGCCGATTGGGGCACCGATCACGTCACCGGAAGCTAATGAGACCAAATATGATGGAATTGGAACCGGTTGCGTGTAGGTGTATTCTGCCAAGTTGCCGCCATCCACCGGCAGGGATTGGGCCAACAACCCCGAGGTGAGAACGTTCAATGGGGACCTGATCACGTAGGTGAATGTGGACTTGATTGCCGGGGTGTCAAAGCAGGGGAACATTGATCTTGCGTGAATTGGTTCACATTGGGAAAACAGGTATGGAAGTCTCTTACCATCTGTTTGGGAAGGCTCCAGCCATTGCAATGCGGTACACTGATTTGTTGTTTCGTAAACGATCTTAACTTTGAACTCTTGGTCCACCTTTGATGAGTAGAAAATCGTGAATGGAGCACCCAAAGGTTCCACTCTATCCCCAATTGCAAAGGGATATTCCACCTCATCGATCAAGACCTTGGAAACCTTCAAATAAGAGCTATCCATCACAATTTCACTAACATCAATCAAAGTCTTCACATCAAAAGTGATCGACCCCAATAGTTGTCTTTTTGCAAAGGAAATCTCAAGGTCCAAAGTGGAATGGAGCAGCTGGAAATTGGTGTAATTGGAAAGAGTTGACGGGTCTTTCTCGGGTGATTGCTGTGGGAAGTGGGATGACAGCAGGTTTCTCAAATGAGGGGTGATATTGACGTAGGAGTTTGTCATTCCGCAGTACGACCTCTTTAAGGGAAGTAATCTCATCATCCTGTGGAGCAAAAAATTTTCCGGTTGGTAATGCCAACGGTCCTGACTGATAAGATTGGAGCCGTTTGGTGAAGTGGGAAGAGAAGAAAACGAGAGAAATCCGGGCTTACGTAAGAGGTCATGTGACGCGAGGGTTTGTCACGTGCTTGCAGAGAGGGCACTGTCCAATTTTTTTTTCAACCAACGCACTCACCCACGCACCCTGGGGGGTTGCCCACGCAAAAAAAATATCACGAACCTCAACATCAACCTTTTAGTTCACGAGTCACGAATTAAGAGACGTATGTTAGAATTTATTGATAATATGGAGAGTCTAATTGGAAATAGATGAATGATCAAGTGTTATAAGATCAGATTGAAAGTTAGAAAGAAAAGAGGATTAAAGTGAAATATCGATGTGAGTTTTATGACAAAGAAAGATCATAGTGAAAATTTTTATTATTGATGATTACAAGACCAAACCAAGTAGAAGAAGACCTCTAGAAGTGATTGAGTTGAGAAATACGTAACTAACACGAATTTAAACCAGTTAAAATGCAAATTTTCGTCAAGACCTTGACCGGTAAGACCATCACCCTTGAGGTTGAATCTTCCGACACTATTGACAACGTTAAGCAAAAGATCCAAGATAAGGAAGGTATTCCACCTGACCAACAAAGATTGATCTTTGCTGGTAAGCAATTGGAAGACGGTAGAACCCTTTCCGACTACAACATCCAAAAGGAATCCACTCTTCACTTGGTGTTGAGATTGAGAGGTGGTATCATTGAGCCATCTTTGAAGGTGTTGGCTTCCAAGTACAACTGTGAAAAGTCCATTTGCAGAAAGTGTTACGCCAGATTGCCACCAAGAGCTACCAACTGTAGAAAGAGAAAGTGTGGTCACTCCAACCAATTGAGACCAAAGAAGAAGCTTAAATAAGCGGTGGATTTACTTCCTCTTATTATCACTACTTATATAATACTGAAAAGAGCTCAATTGAATTCTATTACGTAAATTATATGATGCCTCATCATACCCAAAACTTGATATCCTCACCCTCATTACGTGAAAAGTTTGAACCGTGATGTGGAGGACGTTCAAGAGATCGTTGTCACTCAAGACAACCCTTGATCCCACCAGTGTGGTATTCAACTACCCCTCAACAAGACATCAGTCGCTTGTCCTTATGACCACACCCTCCCAGTTGAACAACGTAATTTCAAAATCAATCAACGACTTTCAAAACCCTCAAATGAGACCCCTAAACCAGGTGGTTGTTTGCTGTGTGGACTCGATTCTCCAGTCAAGAAACGCATATTCTGAACTCTATTTGGATTCGGAAATCCTTCTCAAATCACATAAAACAATGGATCAGTGGACAAGAGATCAAAGGTTGAACAAACGAGACTCGTTGAGTGTGGACCCAATCCGTTTGGACAAGAACTGGATCAACCATTCTGAAAACAGCTCTCTCAATTTGAAGATAAATGAGGATTCTGTGACCGTGAAGTTGGCAAACACCCTTTTTGTGAATGGTGAACATAACACCTGTTTTTACATCGGTGGAGAGGATTTCGATTGGCAAAATCTCAACCAGTTGGATATTTCACTCACCATTGATAAACATAAGACTCTCTATCGATATTTCAATCGATTGAAGGAGATCCCTTTGGTTGAAAATAAAATTGGCCAATATAAGGTGACATCCTATGAGGGCAACCTGATCAAATCCATCAATAACCAATCCGCTTCTCAGTACCTTATCGAAAACTCTAAGGTTATGGGCTCAAAAAAGGATCTCTACTTCAAACTTTACGATACTGGTGAAGAAAAGAAATGGGATCAGGAATTCTACAAGTTGATTGTGGGTGGTTTGGGTTGGGGGGAAAAGCAAGCCTTCCTTGGTGTTGATCCTCGTGTTGGTGATGTCGGCCACAGATTTGTCAAATTGTTTCAATTTGATAACCAGTTACCTCAATTGGACCCTCAGAGCTTACTAAATGGTAACACGATCGTTGTTGAGTGTTCTCAACTGGAGGAAGGATACGGTTCTCACCATGATCAGTGCACCACGGGGGAGGAACTTCAATTGGAAGGAGTCTTCTCCTTTGGTTGCGAATCAGGCTTCCAATTCAATGGGATTTCTCATGGAGCCCAATCCGAATGTATAAAAGTGGAATATGACCTAAGAAAGCAGACAGTTGAGTGAAGTTGATCTAAGGTGTGTTTCATGTATATAGTTTTAATAAATTGCATCTGGAGAGAGTGAGCTTACGAGCGATTAATAAATGTGAATAAACGGAGTAACGTGATATTAATTGTCTTGATTTTAATCCAATTTTCCCACCTAACTAACACCACCATCTTTATCACTCATCGAAGTACCCCACACCTGACCAGGGTGTTTCGTGCGTGTGGTTTGAATGGAATCATCCTCTAATCCCCCAGTAACTGGTCACGTGACGTTACATAAGCGTCCGCTCTCCAGCCTCCATTCCATTTTCTGGTAAAGCTGGCCTTCCATTTTTATTCTCCATTCAACTGGTTTTCATCACTTGACTTTCGATATGTCGAACTTCGTCGGTGCATTGCAATCTTTGAACGTAAGTGGCTTTGAATTCGATACCGATTGATCTCTTACTAACTTTGTTCCACCAAGCTCTCTTCTTTTAACGAAAACCTATCGATGGATTCGATCCAGGGTTCGATTCAATCCATTCAAAGCAAGGTTGGATCCTTGAGGCCACCACAGGAGTTTTTTGATGTGAGACACTTCTCAAAGCCTAATGATTTCAGCGAGTTGCAACAAAGAGTGACTTACAACTTGGGGTATTATCAATCCAACTACATAGCAATCATTCTCTTGTTATCTGTTTACGCGTTGATCACCAATTCCTTATTACTTCTTGTTGTGGGATTGTCTTTTGGGGGGTTTTATATCATCAGAAAGTTGGACGGTGCTGACTTGGTCACTCCAATCGGTGTTTTCACAACAAGCCAATTATACACCGGGTTGATGATTGTCTGTTTGCCATTGGGGTTTTTGGCTTCCCCAATCTCCACAATGATGTGGTTGATTGGTTCCTCTTGTGCCTGTGTTTTCTCACATGCCACTTTAATGGAGAAGCCAATTGAAACCGTGTTTGAGGAAACGGTTTGATATGTAGAGTTTTTTTTAGTGTAACAAAACCCAAGTGAATGGATTTCGTGAAACGCTTTAATCCACTGATATTACATGATTATATTTAAATTGATCATTTCAACTTCTCAGTGGAAAGAAGACCCAAAAAATTATTCATTCATGGTTTAGTCAGATACTATCTAGCTTGACTTAAAAATGGAAAATTTGTTCATCATTTGAAGTGGAAATGATCAATGTAAGGTTTAGGCTTGGAATGAACCTGACAATCGACTGTATCGATCGAGAAAGTTCTATTCACTTCTTAGAAAGAAAAAGAGACGACTGGAAGATGTAAATTTTTTTCAAGTCATCTAATTTTATACCTCAAGAGAGGGTTTGTAAAGTGGAGACGCCCCAAGGGTTTCTCACCATACACGATCCTAAACAACATTCTCTTACAATCATCTACCAAGAGACAATTTCAAACTTCATTAGAAAACGATTTTTAATTTTATTAAAGGAGAGATATATAAAAACCCGTATTGAATTTAGATACCCAACTTAGTTCTCTTCCAGTGTCTTCTCTTAGCGTTGTATCTAATAGTGTTACCGGTCTTGAATCTGATCCATTGTGGCAATGGTCTGTTTTGGTTTTGAGCCTTACCCAACTTTTGCTTGGTTCTGAATGTCTTTTGAGACTGTTGAAGGTGTTAGTAAATTTGTTCAAACTGTAGTTGGGGATAAAAGGTTGGTTAATTCCATTGAGATTCTCCTTTCAGTCCATTGATCACATTATCCAGTTTCATATCCTCAAAATTGAATGTCGACAAATACCAAATTTAGTCAATGGTGACTTCTTCCAATTGCAATATCTGATCAAATTATCGATTCTTCTTAGATTCTTCACATTGATATTCTGATCATATTCTTGTCATCTCATTTCTTCATCCAACCCCACTGTCACTTATCACATACTGGCATTATTGGTGATCTATCAAATGAATTCGCCTTAATCGAGAGACTGAAAATTTCACGTTAATTTTCGCAGAGGCCCCCGCGGGGGGGAGTCCGAAAGAGGAAATTGAATGAAAAGCCAGTCACAAGTCACGTGCGGGACCCCTGACACCGCAGCCATAATTTTTTTCAAACCGCTTCGGTGTCGCACACTTTTTCAACTGAAAAATTTCAGATGTTTAAACCTCTACCAGCTTTGAAAGTAACGAAATGACCAGATCCTCCGTTTTAGCAGACGCTTTGAAGACCATCTCCAATGCCGAAAAGGCCGGTAAGAGACAAGTCATGATCAGACCATCTTCTAAGGTCATCATCAAGTTCCTTTCCGTTATGCAAAAGCACGGTTACATTGGTGATTTCGAATACATCGATGACCACAGATCCGGTAAGATTGTTGTCCAATTGAACGGTAGATTGAACAAGTGTGGTGTCATCTCCCCAAGATTCAACGTCAAGTTCACTGACATTGAAAAGTGGACCAACAACTTGTTGCCTGCTAGACAATTCGGTTACGTCATCTTGACCACTTCCGCCGGTATCATGGACCACGAAGAAGCCAAGAGAAAGCACGTTTCTGGTAAGATTCTCGGGTTCGTTTACTAATTGTGTGTACACTGTATAAAAAGTAAGATGAAATTATAATAATCGAACCGTAGACAGGTCAGTACGGAATGCAGGGTTGGACTACAATCTATGTGAATGAGCTCATGATCCAGGCACAATCAAGATACATTGCACGCAGGTCTTTGAGATGATTATAATTAATGGCACATCTACACTCGTGGTTGCTCACGAAACCAATTCAATAGCTTTGATTGATTCGTCTTGATGAGCTTAAAAATACGGGATACGGGATACGGGATACGGGATACGGGATTGGATGTCTACTCTCTGGACCAATTCAGTACCTCTGACTAAGCTTACAGGTTAATAAGACTTTGTGAATTTAAAAAGGTAGCAGGCGAAGAGATCCCCTCTGAACCATTCGATTGAGCATACAAGTTAAGAGCTAAAAGACAAGGAGTGAATATCTCAGCTTAGATCAGAAGTCCACATGTAGGCGGAACAAATCAAATTTCTAATACTCTGAGTGAGTTTACAAGTCAATAAGTTTATGTGAACTTAATGAAGCAAGTGAATAGCTCTGCTCTGACAAGTTCAGTGCCCCCTATTGAATTTACTCCTCAATGAGCTCATTTAAATTCAAAAACGCAAGCGTCTAATACCTCCCAAATGCTCAAGCGTTCCTCTCTCAGTAATGTGGACAACCATTCACTGGTATACCTTGAGCTTTAGTCACACATTCAACTCATTCGATCATCTGCTTATAAAAACTATTTCATCGTGCTCCATTTTATTATATTCTAACTGCCCCTCGTTACCACTTTTGTACCACACTGTTACCACCCTTGTACCATCCATGCACCGCTTTGTCACTACCCTTGCACCACGTTGGCACCACGCTTCTCCCGCTGCTGAGCATTTGTGACTGCCTTTTTCAATTAAGAAGCACCCCGCGCACCGCACATCCCCCCTTTTTCACTCTCCTCTCGCACCAGTGAAGTGAAAAAAAAAAAGTTTGTTGAACATCACAGCTCACACATCGTTCTAGTCAACCAATGTCTGGTATGTTTTGCCCATAATAGGTGGTTCTATCAGAGTGCAAATAATACCAAAAGCAGAAGATGGAGAGTTAAATGAAAGACCTTAAAGGTCCGACCTTCCTCTCATCTTGACCGTGAAATGACGACAAAAATCGATATTCTTGACTTCCAAATGGATCCAACACTCCAATCGTTAAAGGTATATATTTGCACTAGAACTACACGCTTACCCCTGTTCTAGTTTACTAACCTTATCCCAGAAAACGTTACACTCGGTCCACAATCAAAGGGTACCGCTGAAATCTTCGGTGTGGCCCACATCTACGCCTCCACCAACGATACCTTTGTTCACATCACCGATTTGTCCGGTAAGGAAACCATTGCCAGAGCTACCGGTGGTATGAAGGTCAAGGCTGACAGAGATGAATCCTCTCCATACGCCGCCATGTTGGCTGCCCAAGACGCTGCCGTGAAGGCCAAGGAAGTTGGTATTACTGCTGTCCACATCAAGTTGAGAGCTACCGGTGGTACCAAGTCTAAGACCCCAGGTCCAGGTGGTCAATCCGCTTTGAGAGCCTTGGCTAGATCCGGTTTGAAGATTGGTAGAATTGAAGACGTCACTCCAATCCCATCCGATTCCACCAGAAAGAAGGGTGGTAGAAGAGGTAGAAGACTCTGATCTTGTACCTTTGGGTATATATCATTTCATTTGTAAAATTGAATTAATACAGTTAAACTTCTTACTGCTTCTCATTTCTTAATGAGAGTTTCAACCAGGGGTATACTAGTCACCTCTTTTCTGCTGAGACTGGGGTTTTTTGGGTTTGGTCTCTACCAGGATGCCCGGGGGCCTCTGCCCTACACGGACATTGATTACTACGTCTTCACCGACGCTGCAGCGTTTGTTCAAAAAGGTTTATCTCCCTTCCTGAGGGCAACGTACAGATACACACCGCTCTTGGCATGGTTGCTTGTCCCAACCGCCTACGGTGGAGTCTGGTTCTCCTTTGGTAAGTTCATCTTCATCCTCTGTGACCTCATCACCGGGTACATCGCAATGATCCAATTACCAACGAACAAAGAGTGGTTGGCTCTTTTCTGGTTCTGGAACCCCATGGTGATAACAATCTCCACACGAGGGTCTTCCGAGTCGCTTCTCACCTCGTTCGTCCTCTTGACCTTGCAAACCTTGATTTCTGCCAAGACCTGTGTGACGGTGGCGGTATCGGGATGTTTGCTGGGTCTCTGTGTTCATCTCAAGATCTATCCCCTCATTTACGCCCCTACCATGGTGCTCTTTTTGGATCCCCAGTCCAATTGGATCACGAAGTCCAGATTGGTCTTGACACTGTCATCTCTGATCACCTTCGTTGCACTCACAGGCTCGATGTATTTCTTTTACTCCTATGAATACCTTTACGAGGGTTTCATTTATCACCTAGTCAGATTGGACCATAGACACAACTTCAGCGTCTACAACATGGTGCTTTACTTGAAATCGATCGATCCATCCACCACCTTCCTCTCACCAGAACGCTGGGCCTTTCTTCCCCAGCTGGGCTTGTGTCTGGTTGTCTTGCCGCTCACCTTCCGCAAGGGCTTCCAATTGAAGTCCCCCGCTGTGCGGGCCAACGTCCTACTCAGGGTGGTCTTCATTCAGACCTTCACATTCATTGCTTTCAACAAGGTGTGTACATCCCAGTATTTCATCTGGTTCTTGTGTCTATTTCCACAGTATTTGGCCACAACTACCATTTCCAGGCCCAGAGGATTGGTCCTAGTCGGTTTTTGGGTACTCACGCAGGGGTTATGGCTTTGGAACGGTTGGAGGTTTGAATTCAACGGTGAGGTCGGTGTCCTCGCCACAGCATTTGCCGACTCCAGTCTTCTTTTCTTTTGCTCCCAGGTGTGGATTATCTTCCACTTGATTGGCGATGTCAAGCAGCAGATATCCAACGAAGTGGTGGTTGAATACTCGAAAGTGGGGTGATGTTCACCGCTGAGCAGATGAGCTGCCAAGACCTGCTGAGCATCTTACGTAACATACGAACTTCGTTAAATTTCACCAATGTGGCCCACAATAGTGAGGCTTTTGCTGTCCAATTCCACATGGAAACGTTCGAAGTCAGATCCAAATCATTCACTGTCAAATGGGTCACCTTGGAGGGCGGTACACGGATCCGGTGGAAGATAAAACCAGCAAAAAACTCAATCAATCTGGCAATTTATAAGTACAAGAAGAGTGAAAACGGCCCTAGCAGCCTAAACGGCGATGCAAAGGATTCTGAGGGGATCAATGACTCAGCAAGTAAGGCTTTGAGGTCTAGAAGCACCCCACCAGCAAGAGAACTCACATTGGACAGTTTGAAGGTCGACGAGGTGAACCAGGTGCCAATTAGAGCTTTCACTCCAACAGGCTCGAAGCATGACCACTCCTACCGCGTGGAGTCCACCATGACGCTAGATGAAGGGTTGTCCAACTTACGGAAGGAAGAGTGGATCGGTAAGTGTTTAGGAGGCGTGGTGAAGACAGGCACGTTCACTGCAACCAACGGTGGGGGTGTCTACGCATTCATCTTTGACAACACCTTCTCAAAGACTAAATCGAAGAAAATCAACTTCTCCTACGACCAAATAGGTGATGGGGATAACGCCAGCATGGATTCCCCGCAGAGAGTGAAGTTCGACCTTCCGGTCAACCCGAAGATAGAGAATACAACAACAGTGAACGTGAATGGGGTTCAATTTCTACAGGGTTACCTGCTAAAGAAGAAGAGAAGAAAGAACGGTAAGACTTTCAACAGAAGATTCTTTTCCCTCAACTTGAACCACTCGATTCTCGATTACTATATCAACGACACCTCGAAAAACATCAGAGGAAACATGATGATCACCCAAACAGTGATATCTGCGGACTCGCTCCAATTGATGATATATTTGGATTCAGGAATGGAACAGTGGATTTTGAAGGCCTTCAATAAGGAAGATTTCAACGTTTGGGTATCAGCGTTCAATTTGATCAAAAAAAGAAAGACACAAGAACAATTGGTCCAGCCACAGGGCGACTTGCTTTCGGTGAATAACGCAGATTCAATCTATAGAAGAAAATGGTCGATCAACCCCAAGTTCAACCAGGTGGACACCCAATTGGAGCAAATCAAGGTGAAAATGAACGAAGTTCTAGAATCGGCCAAAACTCACGGTGGATCCCCAACCATGGCTGAACCCAACTCTCCACTGGTGAGGAGATCCTCGTTCTTTTCCAAGCTGAAGAGAAAGGGGTCCACAGCTACGATCCCCCCTACATTGGAGGAACTGAATTCCTCAATGGACTCGCTAACACCACCGCCGTCTCCGTTTGGAAACGGTGATTATTTGACCCAATTGGTCCAATTGAAGGACCGGATCGAGGAATTGGACCACTTGTACAAGAGTTTGAAGGATGAAGAAGAGGATCCAGGGGCTAATTCCCGCTCGGATTCCAAACGTACATCTATCATTAGTGGTCAAACTTCAGTCTACTCTCAGGAATTCTTTGATGCTCAGGAATTCATCGATGAGGTTGATCAGGGCGTGGTCATGTTGAACATGGATCCGGTGGTCGAAAGCGACAAACTTCATCAATTGACAAAAGAAATGAATGGTTCCGATACAGAATCGACCGAATCCGAGGAATCCGATGAAATGAGTCTTCCCTCTCCCCCACCCATCATTGAAGTCACAGATGAGGATTTCCTCCAACACAAAGACTTGGATCTGAGTCCTCTTCCATTTGAAAAACCTTACAAGTACAGATACGATATTGGAAAGGCCACTTGTGACCCGCCTTCGTTGATGTCCATTTTGAGAAAAGGTATTGGCAAAGATCTGACCAATATGACAATGCCAATCAGCTGTAATGAACCCTTATCGTTTTTACAAAGATACTGTGAGGGGTTGGAATACACCGATCTAGTGGACTTGTCGGGATCTCCAGAGGAGAGGATGGTGAAGATTGGTGTTTTTGCAATTGGCCATTTAGCCTCGTATCGGGATAAAGTCAGGTGCCTCAGGAAACCATTCAACCCATTATTAGGGGAGACGTTTGAATTGGTGAGGCCCGAGTTGGGGTTCAGGGCGATCTGCGAAAAGGTTGTTCATAAGCCGTTTATCATGGCGTGCCATGTCGAGACTGCGCACTGGGTCCTTGACCACTCCTTGGAACCAATCCAGAATTTCTACGGCAAATCTGCGGATTTGGTGATGAACGGTCCAATCCATTTGAAATTGGCCAATGGTGAGGTTTATGAATGGGAACAACCCACTACTGCTATGAGGAATATGATCTCAATAACGGGCGAAAAGTATATCGAGCCGATTGATGAGGTGGTTGTTAAGGGACCAAAGGGCTCGAGATGTGTTATCAAGTTCATCTCTGAAAGTGGCAGGTTCACCAGTGCAAGGTCCGAGAAGGTCACCCTAGAAGTCCATCCAGGCAAAACCGGGATGAAGCCGGTGAAAGCGGAGGGCAAATGGACAGAATCAATCAAATTCATCAATGACGGCAGCACCCTTTGGAAGGCTGGACCTTTAGTTCAAGGGGATCATTCCAAGAAATGGGGGTTTACCCAATTCTCCTGTTCATTAAACAACATAGATGAGGTCCATTCCGGATGTGCACCGACTGATTCAAGAAGAAGACCTGACCAGAAGCTGTATGAGCAGGGGGACATCGATAGTGCCGACAGACTGAAGCTGGAGCTAGAGGAGAACCAACGCTTGAGGAGGAAGGATTCTACCGGCAAAGATGTGGTCCATTGTCCTCAGTTCTTCAGAAAAGACGGAGAACGATGGAAATACATCTCTGGGGAGCACGCATACTGGAGTAGAAGGGCCATCAACAATTGGGAGGGTTTGTTGAAGCTGTGGTGATCAGAGATAGCATTTAAAAAGAAAATGGTGTACAAACAAAATATTTATATATCTGTTGTATGATAAAATACATTAATGGTACAATTGTAATCTGGTGGTGTTCATGAGAAGTTCAACCTTCTTGGCTTGATTGCCTCCTCGTCCGTCAATTCCACATCGATTGTCTTGCCTGTGGTGTGGTTGACGTACTCCAGTTTTTTAAGAACCCCCAGTTTCCTCCTTTTAGGGGTGTGTAGCTGGGCGTCCTTGAACGGGTTTTTTGTTCTGGAGTTGACAATGCCCTCCTCATCGTGGTCCTTGTCCATGGCCAAATCGTCCTCATCTGTGGAATCCAGTTCCCGCATCATTTGCTGATCCTGCTGGAGTTTTGGAGTCTTGAGCAGGTTGGACATGTCGAATTTCTCTGCCAGAGGAGAAGCCTGCTCATTTTGCAGCTTAGGCGCCAGCTTGGTGGGTGTTATGCCCAGACCAAGGTTATCTTGAGGGACCCAGAACTTTTCTCCGGTAGCATGGTATACCATTTCGATTTCGCTCGCAAAGCGGGGCTCGTCAATTCCGTTTGTTGCCAGGGGTGTTGACTTCAAGAATGGGTTTGTCCCGGGGGAGTTTGGTCTCCATCTATTGATATCCTTTTCCACCTCCTCCAGGTCCTCGGAATCGCCGCAGGTTTCCACATTCATCTTCTTGATAAACTCTTCATCCATTATCTGACCTGGAGGAGTCTGTGGCTCCAACAAGAGCACCTTTCTTGCCTTGTCTTGGCAAATCTTCTCGTCTGAAGATGAATAGTTCATGAGCATTTCTTCGTCCTGGTCTGAATCCTCCTCCGAATCCTCTTCCACCTCCATCTGGATCTTGATGCTGTTTCGCAAATCCAGAAGTCCCAGGTTCCCCGATTGTGGGTTTCTCGTGTTGCTGCTATATCGTCTGCCGGTTCCCACTGTGGATTGGCACGTTTGAAACAGGACCGAGTGCACTCTATCCTGTGCCTTCTGGCAGTCCTCCCCCCTCTTGCGAGGGGTTGCTTCTGGTGTTCGTAGCAGCTCCGTCGTTGGAGTGCCTCTAATCTTTGCATAATGGTTGTGATTCTTCGAATTGGCCAGATTGGCCTTAGATGTCGTGATTGGAGTGGGAAAAGACCCCGGTCCGTTCACATAGGGTGTGCTGGGTGTTTCTAAATCAAACCTAAATTGTGGTGGGGGCGTAGACGGCACCTTGTCAGACATTGGGCCCCTCGTTAGAATGAACAAGTAGCTGGCAAGGCGGGTTTCCAAAAAATTGCCTATTTGGTTTAATTGTGAACAGTGGAAGTGGCTGGTTTGGGTGATGCTCATGTGCTCAGCTAGGGTACAAAGCAAAACAAAACATCAGATAAACAAACAAACAAGCCTTGAATCTATAAATAAATAGGGTGGGGCAGATCTTTAACTGATGGTTAAATAAAGCGTCGATTACCACGTCTTCACCACGTCCTTACCACATTCACCACGTCTTTACCACGTTTTCACCAGTAATCTTTGGAAGCAGAAGACCAGGGGTTGCCTTTAATCTATAAATAAATAGTGGGAAATACAAATCTTTAACCGATGGTTAGATGGGTGTCGTTTACCACGTCTTCACCACATCTTCACCACATCTTCACCACATCTTCACCATATCTTCACCACATCTTCACCACGTCTTCACCACGTCTTCACCACATCTTCACCAGTAACCTTTGAAAGGAGAAGACTTGATGTCTGGTTATGGACCGGTAGGGGGCTTCCGCATGCTCTGCTAGAACTACCAATTGGCGTGAAGAATATAACAGTAGACTCTTTTCCTAATCTCTTCGGTCTCTTTAGGATCCTCAGGGAACATGGGATGGTCCCAATGGACCATTTCCACAAACTCCACGTCAAAATCGAACTCTTCCTCTGCTCTGGTGAAGAAACTAAAGTCGTTGTCAACCATCTCCTGTTTAGGTCTATGAGGAGACCAAATCACCAGACATTTGCCTCCTGTTCTATTCTTCCCAGGTCTAATAAGCTCCTTAGCGGATTTCAATAGCTTGGAGTGTTCACTGTGGTTGAACACCAGGTCTGACATGATCAAGAGGTCGGCATATTCACAACCCATTGCTTCTCTGATTTCGGTGGTTTCGTTCCCCCAGATAAAACCAACGGTCTTTACTATATCGGCGACGTTGTGGGCATCGATATTGTATTGAATGTTGTCAAGAAGAATCGGATCAGGGTAATCAGTGCAAACGACTCTCTTTGCCTTCTGGAAACCACACAAAATTGAAGGCAAAGCACTTGCAGCGCCAAACTCAACAATATTCTTGTCCTTCACTTCCCCTGGATGTTGTTCAATGTAATTCGCAGTGTAGATACCGGCATTCCAAAGCAAATGCCCCCATAACGGAGACTTGCCAACTAAACGCAAGTCCATCGGTTTTTCCGTTGTAAATTTCCTAATATATTGGACAAAGTGGGCATCTGGCTCCTTACCCACAAAGTCTTCCGGCTCGTCAAACATGTTGACGAATTCTGAGTCCGACATTGGAGGTATTGTATGAAGAGGATGTAACTGAAAAATTTTACTATGAAGGAACTCATACCAATTAAGAGACAGGAGTCATTAACCGAAGGTTAAAGATAAGTGTTCCTTGACCAAGTAGTAGTGTACTGGGAACCAATTTTTGGGAGAAGAGAAGTGTCTTCAGGAATGTGTCTACTATCATGTCACGTGACAAGGTTATTGGGGATAAAATGAAGGTACTTCAACTAAAGCATTGCTAAGAGAATATTCAGGTTTTAAGAATGAAAAAAGTTGAATTTTGAAGCTAATACTAAGAATAGTATGAATAAGTAGATTAAAATACTAATGATTCAATGGCCCCGGATGATTTCTTCAAACAATCTTCTTCAAGTGAGTCCTAGGCAAACAGTATACTTGATAGTTTCATAGTGATTAGCTCATCAATCTTCCAAACGCCTATTTCCGAAATAAAATCCTGGTTTGCAGATCGCTAGTAAATCGCTAGTAAATCGCTCATGATTTCATATCAGTTTTGTTTTGAAATTCTTCAAATCATCAACACAAAACCAAAAAATATGGGAAATAAATTCATTAAACTTATCTATAAATGAATGGTCCACTGTATATCTTTACAGTATTCATCTCATTTTGTTATTTAAAAAAATCCCAAAAGGATTGTTAATAAAGCCATCATCCCTGTGGATGGCCCAAGATTCAACCCACCGTTAAAATCGTAGGATGTAAAGCTGGAATGCATAGATCCTAGGGAAATACTTGTACTCTCTGGCAATCTCAACGTTGTAGTGATATCGCTGAAAGCAAATGGACTCCCGCTTGACCCGGTTGAGATGGTGTCCTTCGTTGTTGTATTACTAGCTAATGTTGTCAAATGCAAAGCAGTTGTATTGGCATTTTCATACTCAGTAGCAGAAGCGATTGAAACACCATTGTGCACAGTTACAGTAGTCGTGTACACTTTAACCCCATTAGAGTCTGTGATTGTGACGCAGGAAGTGTAGACTGTTTGTGTTAGTTTCTCCGTTAAAGTAGCATCACCACTCATGTCTGTAGCATCAGATTCCGGGCAATAAACAACGACATCGGTAAAAACAACCGTCAACCCTTGATCATCAACAGTGGTCACCAAACTTGTTATAGTTGAAGAGACAGTACCATATGTGATACTCTTGGTAGAACCAGATGGGCATTCCACAACCACAACCTCAGTAAAAACAACAGTTTTGCCAACAGAGTTGGCCGTGGTAACAACGGTGGTGTATGTGGATGTCGCGGTGCCGGTGGTGGTGATGGTAAAAGCTTGCTGAGCAGATATTTGCTCAACAGGAACAACCACAACGACCTCAGTGATTGTCGTGGTGTCGCGTGATTCTACCAAAACCCCAGCGCTTGTATAAGTTGTTGCAGCTGTACCTGAAGTCACAGTAGTAGTCAAAAGATCTCCACTGGGTCTTGTGAGGGTAATATCCAATGGTGAAATCTCTCCATCTGCAAATAACTCTTCGTATGGTAAAACAGTGGTATAGACACCAGCAGCCCAGCTGATATCTGTTGGAGTTGGGATGACCACAGCGGTTTGTAAGGATGTCACCACTTCTCCTTGTCTCTTAAATAAACCACTCTCCGGCACAGAGAGAGTACCATCAAGATAGGTTAATGTCAGAGTACTGGTAAATCTGCCCGTCCAAACGTATGTTACAGCAGAGTGCTGTGAAGTGATGGTACCACCAGCGAGGGAGGATGACAAAACCGGAACAATCAAAGAATTAGAGTTGTAACTGGAAGAAGAGCCAAATTTAGACCCGGCACTATAACCGGAACTGGAACTCGATGACGTTGGCTCGATTATCAACACTTCGGTTGTTGTTTCACCGTTCTGTACAGTCTCAACAACGCTAGTTTCCAAAGCATCGCCTGAAGTGATTGTGAAGGTATCATATGCAATGATATCATAAACAATACCCGTGAATCCATTACTCACGACTGAAGAACTGGTAAAAGTAGTAGCTGAAAGACCATACAACGTAGCAGTTGAGTATGTAGCCACGGCTGCTGCAGATGATTGATTGAGCTTATTCGAGCCGGATGACACTCCTGTTGCACTTGCTATGGCACTTGTACCTCCACTGGAAACCATGCTCGATGAATCGTCAATCATGGAAGAAGGCTTAACAATTAGCAGATATGTCATGGTTCCATCGACATTTGTAACTGTTGTCAGGGTTGTGTATTCTGAAACAGTTCCAGACGTTATAGCAGTAATTGGCAAGGGAGTGACAATCAATTCATAAGTATTGGTTGAATCTTCCTCAGTGACGGTAGTCAACGTGGTGTAAACATCCAATGTACCCGAGGTCACAGTTGTAACGGCAATTGGGTCAACAATCAACTGATAGATCTCTGTGATATCGCCTGTAGTGACCGTTGTCAGGGTTGTGTATTCTGAAACAGTTCCAGACGTTATAGCAGTAATTGGCAAGGGAGTGACAATCAATTCATAAGTATTGGTTGAATCTTCCTCAGTGACGGTAGTCAACGTGGTGTAGACATCCGATGTACCCGAGGTCACAGTCGTAACGGCAATCGGGTCAACAATCAACTGATAGATCTCTGTGCTATCGCCTGTAGTAACCGTTGTCAGGGTTGTGTATTCTGAAACAGTTCCAGACGTTATAGTCATTGCTGAATATGGTTCCACTACCATTTCATACACTTGAGTAGAATCATTTTCGCTTATGGTAGTCAATGTCATGTAAATATTACTAGAAGTACCTGACCACACCGTGGTAAGTGGAAGGGGATCGACAACAAGCTGGTATGTTGTTGTTTCATCATCAGTTGTCATCGTTGTAAGAGTTGTAAATGGAGAAGAGGTTCCCTGGCTGGTGGTGCTGGTTGGTAATGGCTCAATCACCAAGTAACTGGTGTAGGAATAGCCTTCTCCGATGGATATAACCGTTGAAGATGTTGATCCTTCACCAATGGTCTCAGCAGTTGTGGTTGAAACAGTTCCTATGGAAATCAACTGACAATTGCCCGAACCAAATGACTCTGGGGAAACAATCAAATCGGAAATATCACCACTGTAATTGGTACCATCAGGTGCTGTGATCTTTAAAGTATAAACCCCACCACTATCAACATTGACAAAAATGATTCTCATTGGGTAAAGAAAACCCTCTTCAAGAAAGACGTAGCTACTTGTGATTGTCGTCGCCCCGCCAGAAAATTGTGTGTAAGCCAAACATGTAGCGCCAGAAGGAACATTAACGGAAGTGGAACAACAAGAAAATGAGCTATCACCTAGGAACAATATAGCAGCATCATCGACATTTGCCAAAGTGAACTGGTATAAACCTGTCATGGGTGGGTTGAAGTACCCTGTGTACTCGAAGAGAAAATGAGTTGCATAGAATTCGAATCCATAAATGGTTTCAATAACATTTTCGCTGTCACTAAAGCCAACAACAGACAAGTTAGGGTTTCCAATGTTACTAACAGATGTTACCAAAGACTCTGTTAAATAGCCGGAGGTCATGTAACCTGATGCTTGGTAATACCCATTGTTATAATGGGGATAATTATAATATCAGATTGAATCCTGACGCTGCATCCACCGTGTTGATACTGCATACATCGTTCATCCACACGTAGGAAGCATGAGCCAAACCAATGATTTTCAAAAATGAAAACAAGAAAAGCATCGATTTCAACGTGTCAATAGCAGGCAAGATCAAAAGTCAAAACGATGGTATACATACTGCACAGCTGTATTTATACTCTTGGGTGGTCTAGACTGCCCAGTATTTTGATTTCTGTCAAGCAAAAATCGGGTACGCTAGAAAAGACCGAGTTTAATAAAATGTTAATTTGAGATGACTCAATCCATTCTTGAGCAATATTGGTAAACATCCGTTGTTGTAAATTAAAGTTAATATACCAACTCTTGTAGAGTTTCCTTTAATCTTGAAAAAACACTTCAGTGACCACAATAGGTCTCACATTTCTCCACAAAAATATGTTCCAAAAATAAATTCTGGAGCAAACGTTGAAACAAAGATTTGACCGAATATTATATATTGTTTTACGGTCTAGACCCCGGCTTATTTTGAACCAAGCGTCCGTGATGCCCTGGAGTTAAGAACAATATGATGTTCCTGGGAATCAATTAAGGGATCGCTTGGCTTGATTCATCTATGAAGCTTTCATCGGAATTGGTTTGAATTTTCCTTAATCATCCAAATGGGTTCTCACGCCACTTTAAGTGAGCAAAAATAACGGTGGCTTTGGTGGCCCCGCCTTTAATAATTCCTGTGGATCTGGTCTGGACTTTGGAAGAAACCCTGTAAACGAAGTCAAAGAGATCCTGTGTCCGGATTTCATAGAATCCGGAATGTGATTTATTGATAATTTCGACTTGCTTCTAATATCTGGTGGGAGATGTGATATCCACTTTGCACCGGTCTGCGGTTAATGTAAGAATTGAGGAAGGTGAATAAATGAGTATGTGAAAATGCTCAGCAGAGTCATAAGCCTCTCGACTCAGGCCCTGGTTGCCACGGTTCCACGCTTGTTTATCGAATGTTGTCCAACTCCATCAAGGCATTGAATCACTACCAGTGATAGCATTGTCACGGTACCAATCTGGTGACGCAAAAAAGTAGATCATAGTAAAACATTAAAAAGGGAGCTAGCTATATTGAAGGGAAGGTGGACTTTTAAACTCCACTATCTTGATGCAGGTGAAATTCCATGGTAAGAATGGCAATATTGTTCTGTTCATGCTGAAGATGAGATATTCAGTGCAATTTCGATAAATGGAGGTATGAAATTGGTGGCTTTTAAATTCCTTCCTCCTCGTCCAATTGGTCCTCCTCGCACTCCTTCTCGTTGTACATGAAGAACTGGATGAAAATGATAAAATCCTCGACTAACGTTCCTATTGACCCGGCTAACCACGAGGAGTTCACCAGAAGGTATCGCGGTCCTGTGCACACGGACAAGATCGACACGACATATGTGATATTCCCAAGACATGCAAAAAGGAAGAAGAGGAATGAGATACCTTCGCAGGATTTCCTCTCAAAGTTCAACAAAATCTGGGGGACTCTTGACCCCAAGTACAATGCAGCACACAGCCAGCCAAAGAACTGTGCCAAAGGGTTGAAGACCAATTTCGAGTCCTTTGGCAACTTGTCATGGTCACCGGGTGTCTCGCCAAAATACCATCCTCCGATACCTGCAATAAACACCAGTAACACCATGAGGAGATTGTAGGCCCATTCACTGGATCCGTTCGACTTGGCTGACGTTTCCAGGGAAGAACCGTTGATATCGTCAAACGGCTGGTCCTGTGCACCAACGTCAACCTCCACTTCGGCCTCAATATCCGCAGAAGTCCTCCTGTCCGAGGCGTAAGCCACAATCGTCTCCAAGAGGGGTTCCGTCTCTTCACTGAGAGGGTTTGCTGGTGAAAGGTGGATTGGGTCCACCTTGGCGTGGGTGCCATAGTAATGACATTGCCACAGCAGAACAATATCCGCAAGGGTGTAGTATATGGCCAAAACCACCATAGTTGGTAAAACGCCCTGCATCACAGCACCAATCACATTGAACACGTCTCCCAGCAGCCAGAGAATCACAAAAAGCAGTGATAGTCCTTCTGCTGACTTTCTTGTAAAGTTTTGATAAATTTGCGGAGCAAAAACGATGATCCAGCATGCAATGGAGATCGAGCCCGTTATTCCAGAAATCGTTTGGGCCGTTATAACGTTTGGTGGCGGCGGTGGAGCCATGGTTTCAATAGAGAAGAACGTGGTAACCATACTGAAAAATTTTTCACGTCTCACTTATCAGAGCCATGGATCAAAGAGAGGAAGAAGGGGTTGTGGAAAGGATTCCAGGGGCCAAATTGGTTCCTCCTGAAGGCATGACCAAGACCCAGTACAAGAAGCAATTAAAGCGTGAACGTTGGGAGCGTGAAAAGACTCAGATGCGTCAAAGAAAGCGTGCACAGCAGAAAGTCAAGGATGCGGAAAGAAGGGCACAAATTGACCTTCTCAAGGCAAAAGGTGAGGATTATGACCATCTTGTGAAAAAGAAGTCTACACAGATCCAAAGAGACGAAAATGGCCTTCAAAAAGATACCCAGATGGGGTTAATTTTGGACTGTGGATACGATGATTTGATGCTGGAGAAGGAGGTTGTTTCACTCTCGAACCAGATCACGCGATCCTATTCCAGCAACAGGGTGGGGATGACGCGGGCCCAGCTGCGAGTGAGTGGGATGGACAAGAGATTGAAGCAAAGGTTCAATGAGAGAATCGGGGATTACAAGCTGTGGAAGGAAGAGTGGATCACATTCAGCGAAGAAACCCTTGAGAATAACTTGAAGCAGTGGCAATGGACAGAAGGTTCTAATAGTGACAAAATCCACGATTTGTCAAACGTGGTCTACCTCTCTGCTGATTCAGAGGAGGTCTTAGAAACGCTGGACCCCCATCACGTTTACGTGATCGGAGGAATTGTCGACAAGGGTAGGCACAAGAATGTGTGCAAGGACACGGCGGAGAGATTGGGGGTGAGGACGGCCAGATTACCAATCGACGAGTTCATTCACTTGAAGGGCAGACGTGTGCTGACAACGGCCCACGTTGTGGAGTTGTTGTTGAAATGGCACGAATTGAAGGATTGGCGAATGGCGTTTGAAAAGGTGCTTCCCCCAAGAAAGTTGGAGGCTGGGGATGAAGGGGGGCAAGACCTGGAGGCGGAGCCGGACGTGAAGGCCTCTATTGTTGAGACGGCGATTGCTGAGCATCTAGCTGAGCAAAACAACGCTCAGCGTGGAGCCGGTGTTGAAGGCAACGACAACAGGACAGTCGGGGCCAAAGAGTAATAGATATTGAGTGGTTGAATGGTTTAAAATTAAATAACGATAAACAACAGATGATGAGCGAAGGCACCAAAGAGGGTAGTGAGTTGGTAAGTGAGTGGGTTTAAGTGAGTGATGCAATCATAGGAAGTCCAACAAACAAACAAAGTGGGTCTGTGCCTGGGTTATATACATGTTTCTAACTTAACCCTTGCAATCCAGTAGAGAGGCTTTTTTGAGGTTTCTATTCTACTGCCACAATATTCATGTGAATTTTTGCTGAGCGCATACGTGCTCAGCAAGATACAAATCAGGTGAAAGTCGCTCGATCCTTGCCTCTGGAACTGCATTTGCACTTATCTCTGCATATGCTTCTTCCTCTGCACCTCTTTGTAGGAATCAATTAAAATAATAAACAGTTCATCTAAAACGGAGGCTTGAACTAGCACACACCAGTTGCGCAATTTCAATTCTCCTTATCCTCCTCCTTCTGACCCTTCTTAGCCAGCTTCACCCGCGTGTTGTTATAGGTTCCAAGCAAAAAGTATGCAAACGCAAAGAATGGGCCCCAGAACTCGTTTGGAATAAGCGTCTGAGCCAATGTTGTAAAGATAGGGGTTGAAACTAAAGAGCTCTTCAAGACTTTGAAGTAGCTGGCCTTGACAAGATGTAAAACCTTTGCTTTTGTCATTTTGATCTCCTCCTTCAATGCGGGCCAATTCTTCGACTTGAGGTAACCACCAATAACCCCCCAGTTTGTCGAGTTGATCATTGCTAGCCAGGTAACAAAAAGCCCAACAAATGAGGGAGTAAATGTGGTCATGGTTAGCAACGTCTGCGCAACCCTCGCTTTGAACGATCTACCATTTGGAAACGCCTTCTGGATCAAGTTATACCCAAAATGATTAAATGGTGCATTGATTAAGACGGAAAAAAGACCAATCAACGTCAATCTGGATAGAAACTGTTTTGGTAACTTCAAATGAGGGGTTTTCTCCTTGGAAACAACCACTTCCCCGGAAATAGTCGAGGCAATCATCTCATTGATAAGAGAAAGCACAAGTAACGTCAAAGCCTTTGTTTTGAACGGAAGCTTGTTCAGTTTTTTGTTATAACCCACAGCTAGAGCCCTCATGACTCCTGTGCAGTTTGGCGCAATCTTGATCACTGTAGACGCCATTTAAACTTGTTGTGGTGAAGAGGTGTGTTTTCGTGCCATTGTTTGGTGACACGATCTGCAAAATGGCAGACTCCATTCGCCTGAAAATTTTTTTTCACCTTAAAGTGAAAAATTTGTAAGGTTCACCCTTCTTTTTACCAAAATCTACTAATAAAAGAAATGGCTTTCACTCCAAGAGGTAGAGGTGGCTCCAGAGGGGGTATGTATTTGGAAATTTTCCTTTTTCTTTCCACAAAATGATGATCAAGAAGTGTCTATTTCTACAAATGATCCAGATGATTAAACAACTCATTCTTTTTATCTGCGTTATCGTTCTGAAGTGGAAAACCAGGTTGACAAGATAGATTACTAACATTAACAGGCCGTGGCGGTTCAAGAGGTGGTTTTTCTGGCGGTAGAGGTGGTGCCAGAGGTGGTGCTAGAGGCGGTGCTAGAGGTGGTGCTAGAGGTGGCAGAGGTGGTGCCAGAGGTGGTAGAGGTGGTGCCAGAGGTGGTAGAGGTGGTGCCAGCGGTGGTGCAAAGGGTGGTGCTAAGGTTGTGATTGAACCACACAGACACGAAGGTGTTTTCATTGCCAGAGGTAAGGAAGATTTGCTTGTGACCAAGAACATTGCCCCAGGTGAATCTGTGTACGGTGAAAAGAGAATCTCGGTTGAAGAACCATCAAGTGATCCAGATACCCCACCAACAAAGGTCGAATACCGTGTTTGGAATCCGTTCAGATCAAAGTTGGCTGCCGGTATCATGGGTGGTTTGGACCAAATATTCATCAAGCCGGGTGCCAAGGTGTTATACTTGGGTGCTGCCTCGGGTACCTCTGTGTCCCACGTCTCCGATATTGTCGGTCCTGAAGGTTTGGTGTATGCAGTTGAATTCTCTCACAGACCGGGTAGAGAATTGATCTCAATGGCTAAGAAGAGACCTAACGTCATCCCATTGGTGGAGGACGCCAGACACCCTCAAAAGTACAGAATGTTGATTGGTATGGTTGATGTTGTTTTTGCTGATGTGGCTCAACCTGATCAAGCTAGAATTATTGCATTGAACTCCCACTTGTTTTTGAAGGACGGTGGTGGAGTTGTTATCTCCATCAAGGCCAACTGTATTGATTCAACAGTGGACGCAGAAACCGTGTTTGCAAGAGAAGTGCAAAAGATGAGAGAGGAAAGAATTAAGCCTTTGGAACAATTGACCTTGGAACCTTACGAAAGGGACCATTGTATTGTTGTGGGTACCTACAAGAGGGGGGGGTTATAAATAAACCCTCATTTGTCACAGTGATTTCACTTTGTAATGGTTAGCGTTTCTTCCTTTTTATTAATATACATATAGTCGATACAAGAAGAGTTTGTAGTGTGGTGAGGGTGAATTTCAAACCAAGGTGAAGCTCCAGTACAATACCATTTCATCCATTGAGAATCATCTTGAACACCCTTAAACAGGGTGGTGATAACCGTCGTGACAACGTACGTTACGCAACCAAAATACTTTTCAATCTTTCTCTTATTAATCTTTTCTTTCTCTTATGGATCAGGTGATTGAGTTGTCGGACAGTGACGATCCTGAGGACATCCAGGTGGTGTCACAACCCATCCATTTATCTTCCACAATAACAAGACAAGATCCGGGGCTCGATTCACTCCACCATTCAAACGGCAGCTTATTCAGAGACGCTCCTCTTCTGGTGATATCCGATGATGAGACAGCGATGGAACCCACTCGGGGAGGCCCTGTGTCAGAAGATGAGATAGAAATCATTGGGGAGCACGAGATTCCCGGCGGTTCCCACTTTCAAACAAGACCACCAACCATTTCGCCGTTGCCGTCCCAGCGACTCCAAAACCCCCAGAGGCCGATAGGACCCCAGCGTGGATATTTCCATTTACACACACCAACAGGTGTGATTCTGGTTCCCCAGACAGAACGACCCGTGAGGGAAGAACCACTTCGAATCAGGGTCGAACCCACCGGACCACGGAGAAGTGTTACAGATGCTCAGATACGCCACGGTAGGCTGCGACAGCAGCGATTACGCCACCAGCAGCGGTTGGCGGATCTACGAGCCCAGCGGGCCGCCAGGCACCCCGGGACTGCAACTGCTCTTGATGAGCAAAACCATGGTGATGATTCTGTGGTTGTGTTGGACGAGACGAGAGGCGACGTGACTCAGGGTGATCCAGGATTTCCCGGGGTCCAGAACATTGGTTTTGGCCCATTGTTTCTTGGTAACGACTCCGAGGACGACGATTATCAACCCCCAGGGTGGGACGATGTTGCAATCACAGGCTCGAGACCGTCGAGACCCAGAAGCGAATCAATCTCCCAGAGGGTGCACCGACTGGGGTCATTCAATAGGCGTTTGGATCACGGCCAGATCGACATTCTTCGTCTTTTCAGCGGCATTGGAGGATTCAATTACAACTTAGGTGCGACCGGTGGTGACCAGGTTCCCGGCCACGTGATGGAGGAGATCCGCCGTAGGGAGGAGGCGATAAGGGATGCGGCCTATCAGAAAAGGTTGAGGGCCCAGAACGAAAAGCGTCGACAGCTGGAGAAGAAGAATCGGGTTGTGAACGATGACAAGTACACAAATGTGATTGGGTCGAGCAACCAGAGGGTTGGGTGCGAGTTGTGCGGGGTGGAGTTGTTTGCTGGGGTTGTCGACCCTCCGGACGACCAGAAGCTGCTGGATTTGTACCACTTTGGGTTCAGGAGCCCCTGGTGTGCTCACACCCTCACCGAGGTGGACAAGGAGTTGAGTAGAAAGGTCTACTTCACAAAATGCGGCCACATCTACTGTGGAAGGTGTGTTAAGGAGATCCAGACGTTTTTGGGGGCCACCGCGGGCGAAAAGCGGTCCATCATATCGAAGGAGAAGAGGATGCTCTTCGACACGGAATTGGAAAGGGTCAAAGGTGAGGCATTGAAGAAAACCAACTCGGCGCCAACAAAGTGTGTGGGAGCCGAGTGTGGACAGCGGTTCAAGATTGGCTCCTTCACCCAGATGTTCAAGTAGTGCCTCTGGGGATTGTGGGCCATTGTAGATATATAGTAATACCCGGATTTATCATGAGCATTTTGGTTCATCGTCTCTTTCTGCATAATGAACACCAAACTGGTGAGTACCACTCTATTTTGCGTCTCTGCTCCGGCTTAAGACTAACATTTTAGATTCTATTCTTTGTTGCTGGGACCATCATTACGGGTTCCTTCAATTCGATCCTCACCAAGTACCAGGACCTCCAGTGCGTGTCCCATTGTGATGATCCGGAACTGGCGGCGACGTTTGACCAGCCGGTCTTGCAAACCCTACAGATGTTTTTAGGGGAGATTCTATGCTGGATCCCCTTTTACTGGATGAAGCGTGGAGCCAGGACAAAGTCGGTGGGGGAACCAAGGTCTGGGTCGCCGCTTGTGGTTGATTCCAAGAGGGAGATCCGGACTGTGCGTGAATCCGTGTTGTTGGGGATGCCCGCGTTGTGTGACGTGCTGGGAACCACTCTCATGAACGTGGGGATGCTTTACACCCCGGTGTCGATTTATCAAATGACGAGAGGCTCAATCATCTTGATTGTGGGGTTGTTGTCGGTCATCTTTCTCCAGCGCAGAATCACCAAGTTGGAGTGGTGCTCTCTCTTTGTGGTCTTTCTGGGGGTTTTTCTTGTTGGGTTGAGTGGATACTTGAATGGCCAGGGCCAGAGTGAGGTCGCTCTCAACCTCATTCTTGGCATGACCCTCATCTTCTCGGGGATCACTCTCACTGCTGCCCAATTCGTCGTCGAGGAGCACATCCTTGTTCACTACCACTTGGAGCCTCTTCAATTGGTGGGGTTTGAGGGCATTTACGGAACTCTGATCACCCTCGTGGGTTTGATCATTGGAAGTCTTCTGGGTTGGTTCAACTGGAAAAGAGGATTCAACCAGATGGTCCACAACAATGTGGTTCTTGTGACCGGTGTGGCAATCATGTTGTCCATCTCCTCCTTTAACTTCTTCGGCATCACTTTGACGTCCAAGTTGAACGCAACAGCTAGATCCACCATCGACACCTGTCGTACCCTCCTGGTGTGGTTGATGTCTCTAGCAATTGGGTGGGAAAGCTTCCATTTTCTCCAGCTGATTGCTTTTACGCTATTGGTTTTGGGGACGTTTGCCTTCAACGGGGTGATCCAGCCGGAGCTCTGGGACATCGTCCCCTCGTGGCTCAAAGAGTTGGAATATGCTGAGCACACGTAGTATTTTTATAGCCACTACTTCTTCATGTCCCAAGGATTATTCAGGATTACGCTGCCGTTCAACATCCCCCAGCAAAGGCTACACACTGTGGGGGTGGCCCTCTCAGGGGTTTGCTTTGCTTTGGGTTTTTGGGTCCTCATGGATGCCACAATTTACTCCCACACAAGAAACGCCTCGACGGTCCATGTGACGGTGATTGACTGGATCCCGTTTCTGTGCTCGATGCTGGGTACGGGGATTGTGACTTCGATCAACAAGGTCCAGCTTGTCCAGTCGGATTTGGGGTTTGACACCTCCGGTGGGGTTGCTTCGCAGGCGAAGGTTGTCTTATTCGTTGGGTTTTCGATGTTGGCGTTCGGACTGAGTGGATCGTTCCTTGTCTTGATCCTTAAGTATATCATCAAGGGACACACGGAGATGCCAACGGTGGGCATGGGTCTTGAGAACGTTGTGAGTAATGCCCTGGTGATGGCATCTTGTTGTTTACTATGGTTTATCTCTACAATGGAGGAGGATAATTCATTGGCCTTGTAAAGCCGCCATCATTATTATTATTTAGTCTTAAAAATCACGTTGGTAAGCATGCAGATGATCACCTGGGTAGGATATCCTTGGCCAAAGGCCCGAAAATCTCTAATTCGTAATCGCTGAAGTTAAAGAGCTGATTATCGACCCTTATCTTTGCGTCGGAGGTTCTCGGCTTGACACCTTGGAATTGGGGATGCTTCAATTCGTCAAAGTAAGTGTGGGCCATGATCTCCGCAGGGCTGAACCGGACTTTTGGCTCGTAAACCAAAACCTTCATCAATAAATCTAAACCTTCTTCACAAGCCTTTGAAAAGATGTCCTGGAATCTAGTTTTAATATCCGTGGAAAAGAGTTTGTTGGGATACATTGGGCCTTTGTAATCGGGGTTGGATTCAAAGATAAACTCCTGTGAGGGCGGACCCAATAATTTGGAAATCTCCCTCAATTGCAACATCGGTTCCTGACCTTGGAAGACGGGCTTGCCCAAATACATCTCCCCCATCACACACCCCAAACCCCAGATGTCTATCTTCGTGGAATAGAGGCAACATCCCACTATCAATTCCGGGGCCCTGTAATACCTTGAACAGATGTACGAGACCGAAGGTTGATTCACTTCTAACCTCTTTGCAGACCCAAAATCACAGATCTTCAAGAGCAGCGAGTCTGGATTCACCAAGATATTCGAAGGTTTTATATCTCTATGACAGATATCAAACGAATGGAGATAATTCATTGCTCTGGCTATTTGGAAAGTGTACACTTTGATTTGATCCTCCGGTAGAATTGATTTATTCAGATAAAATCTTTTGATTTCTGACTGCAGGTTGCAAGGTAGACACTCCATTGCTAAATGCTGATAAATTCTATTGTTGTCGTCCTTATTAGGGTAATTGTAATAGTATTTGAGAGTCACAATATTGGGGTGGTGTGTCTGTTTTAATATTTGCAATTCCCTCGATTTGTACTCCGTTTGAGCCGGCACCTTTTTAATGGCGAATGGACCAAACCACACGTCCTCCTGTTGATGTGGGATTGCGTTCTTCAAGTTCGCCTGAAGCACCGTACCAAACGCCCCTTCTCCAATCTTGGTGATTTCACTCACCATCATTGGTCTCGTGATACCGGACGTATTCGAAGTCACGTCTCTGACAAGGTATTCCGGCATTGTCGTTCAGAAGTGGTGATTGGGCCAACGAAAAAAAAACAAGATCGGACATTTCGCCACCTGATTGCGCCCCCTACTGCCCGGGGAAAAAAGATGAACTTTGGGGTTCGAACTGATGCTGTTTCGGGGATTAATACCATTTGGCCAAGTAATTAAAAATTGGCCTTATTAGAAAATGATATATAGGACAATCACATTGAGTCCCAATTAAGAAATGAAGCATTGGATTAAGTTTGGATTAAACTTTGGTCATAATGAGTTTAAAAGGGAAAACATTAGACAATTGTTTAGAATTTATTCTAAATCATTTATTTCTTTCAATAGATAATCTGTAAGTGTGATTTACTGTGGAAAGTAGAGAGAAAGATCATTCATTTAAATTTACAGCTTAATGTGCAACATTCTGGTAAGTCTCAGCAGTGGCCTTTTCTAGAGCAAAATCGTGGAATTTAAAGGCCAACTAAACCTACAAGGTGGTTATTAGTAACCTCTGTGACTGTTACAACATGACCTTTGCACAGCCTGTCAACTCACTTGTTGTAAACCTCAATGTCAACTTACCCTTTGGCCAATCCCAATTTGCATCTTTCTTGAATGACCTAATTGTCCCAGAAAAAAGCCTGAGCCGAGTGGCAAGTTATAGCATCCAAATGGCATCCCCAGTAACAAAATACCCCCAATATTCACCCCACTCTGGGATGATTCCCCATAATGAACTCTCACACTAATTTTTTTTTCAGAATCCTAAACCAATGAAAAGGTCTTTAAAGGCAATAATGATGGCAATGTCGAGAGCCAGGTGGGTGCGAGCAGTCCACTCCAAGGTGGATCCATACAACACACGCGTCAGCAAAGCCCGGTTTGATTGTCTTGAAGAACTAAAGAAGGCGGACCCTTCAAGTGTCCTATTGATGAAGATGTATCCTCAATACCTTCAGGATTCCGTCCTCGGAATCAAGGCCTTCAACTTGGAGCTCTCCAAAATATCGATGGGTCACCAGCAAGGCGCAACAGACAAATCTCAACAGTTTAACTCACTGAAATTGCAGTTCTGGGACCAACAAGTGAGCAAATTGACACAATTGCAGCAAGGAGGCCCAGGAGCACCGGAAGCGGTTCTGTTTGGATTGAACGAACCCTGCATGACTCTACTGGCGGACACCCTTCTCAAAAACCTTTGCGTGGACACGTCGATGTTGAATCAGATCGTGTCCAGTCATCGTTATTTCTATGAAAACAATGTCCAGAACGGGTTCAGATCCCTCGATGAGGTGTGCTCCTTTGGAGAGGGCACCCAATCACAAATTATCTACTTGATTCAATCAATTTCCCTCTCTGAGCACCTCACCGGCTACTCCACGGACGCCTTGAAGAAGTTGGAGGGGAATGAAGAATTAGGAGGGTTATTGAGTGAGATCGGGGCCCACCTGGGCCAATCTACCAGTGTATGCTCCCTATTGATCGGTCTCAAGTACTTTGCGGAGAGGAAGGGTATCATGATGCTCCCAAGTGAAGTCTTGACAAAGAGCGGATTATCGGAGGAGGACGCGATTAGAGTACTAGTAGGGGCAGAATCAAATCCAAATTTACGAGATGGCCTCAAACAGGCGGTGTTTGAAACCGCGACGAGGGCTAACGACCATATCATCACTGCAAGGTCCAAGTTGGACCTTGTGAGGTCCCAATGGAGAGGATCGCTACCAGACTCGGTTTATTTACCATTGATGAATGGGTTACCATCGATCCTTTATCTAGAGCGGTTGGAACGGTGTGATTTTGATCTTCTCTCACCCAAACTCACCGGTAGAGACTGGAGGTTTCCTTGGAGGGTCTGGTGGGATCATAGAAGAGGCCAATTGTAGGAGAAAAGAAGAAGAAGAAGCAAACAAGGGCACAAATGAACCTGAAACTGCCCCAACAGCAGCGCTACAAAACATGTTAATAGATAATACAAGCTGAGCAAATGAGCACATCATCATCATCATCATTACGACGAGATGCACCAGTAATTTTGAAAAATTTTCGTCGATTCAATCATTGAAGAGCTGCATTCACACCGTCATGCCTCCAGTTCAACAAGTCCAAGTCCAATACGCACAACAACAATCAGTGTTTGACAAGATGAAGATGGGGTTCCTCATGGGTGCCACTGTTGGTGCTGTTTCCGGGTTTGTTTTCGGTGGTTATGCAATCTTGACTCAGGGTGCTCCTAATGGTGTGATGAACACATTGGGGAAGTACATTGGTGGTTCAGGGGCTTTCTTTGGTATGTTCATGTCGATCGGTTCTGTGATCAGATCTGAGGACCCATGGGAGTCGAACTTGAACCAAGCGGGTACTCTCTCGGAAATGCGTGCAAGAATGATGGCCAAGCACATGGTGAACTTCCAGGAAATGAAGAAGAAGATGTGAACGCTTCCTTTTGTAAATAAATACCTTTTAAGACCTTTTGATGAAGAAGACGGTAGAAAGTGTAATCCCAAAGAGGAAAATTGCTCAGCACAATACCATGTTTCATAGTGTAGTCATGAAACACGAACTCTCGTAATGATTTCCAGGTTCTTCGAGTGTCTCCACTCCTTTCCCAACGGTATAGTGAAGGGCCAACAGTTGGGGATCAAAACTGATAAGGACACCAATGGAAACTATTTCAACAAAGGATCTCAAGAACGTTTACTCGGCGTTGATATGTAAACTGGAATTGAAGTGTGAGACTAAATCAAGGATCCCATTGTTGACAAAACGCAAATACCCCTACACTTTCACACTTGATATAGCCATCGAGGTCATAGGGGAAATATCAATGGATATATGCCATGGTTCAGCATCAACTAGGATAATGTATGAAACACGACCTGGGTTTGGTTTTGAGATGCTCCAATTGTTCTTTACGGCAAAGCTGCTACATTGTCCCCAGGATAAAACCATGGACAAGTTATCGTCGAATCGTCTCAACACCCAATTACAACCCACACCAAAGGGAGTTTCAATCCTGGACAGCTACTGCAGAAAAGCCGGGGTGACTCAGACAGGAAGTTTTAAATCCCCTGACATACTCAATTCTAATTTTAATTCGATGGATCTGATACTCTTTGAGCGAGATTTCAGGTCCGATTCCATAATTCACAACGAGTATTGGGATAAGTTGCTTTTCTTGCAGATAATGGGCCCCAATTTGAACGTCTGGTCCGCAAACTCACCCCCTGATCCAATAGGGGTTAAATTCCAACCTTTCGTTTGTGAGGATGACGTCAAAAACATCATTAATCCAAGCATAGTTTTGAATGATGAAAACCAATTCTTTGAATATTTAAGAAACCGCCAATTGGAGGTGGACACCAAAGGAAAAGATGAAGATCCTTTTAAACCATCAGCCAGAGAATTGAAAACACAAATCAGTCCATTTCACCATAAATTCTTCACAAATCCAGACTCTGATTCTCACATCCAATACTATACCACGAACATGGGACTACGGTTTTTCAAATCAAAGTCAATCTCAAAGGATTCAACTGTGGAGAACTGTTTTACAGGCAAGGCTCTTATCCAGTACTTGATGGATTGCACGGATTTGATGTATCATAAGGAGGCCATCAGAATATCTCAATATTTTTTAAAGTATGAACTGATCCAATGCATGAGTGACCCTCAAGCTTGTGCATTTACACCCACAAAGAATACAATTTACACACTCAGCACAAAAGGCCACCAATTGGTCCAATGGGGGTGTCCAGTGAGAAAGGCGCCACCGTTGTGCTCAGCATTTAAGGTTGAATTCAACCCTGAGCCACTGGGTGAAACCCCAAATTTATCCCTCTTACAAGTACTTAAAGACCCCGGATTGCGGTTTCTATTCCGTCAATTTATGATGGAAAGCTTGTGCGTTGAAAACCTAGATTCATACGATGATATACGGGAGTTTGAGGGGGCCATCAAGGTACTGAAGAGGGTGGTATATTTGAAGGATAAGGCAAAGGAAAAGTATTTAGAAAAGGAGAAAAGATGTACAAATGGTGAAAAGGTCTTGGCAACCCTTGACAAGGCAATCGAAAGGTTGAGTGAAACGTGTCTTGTTAAAGCATATAACATTTACTCAATGTACATTTCAAGGGATGCCCCAAACGAGATCAACATTGATTCAAAACTGAGAATGAAGATTGAAAAGTTGGTGAGTGACCAAAGAGGTTTGAGGACGCATGCTTTCAAGGTGAAGAATGCTGAGCAAGATCAAAGTCTGGGGTTTCTCAACCAAGTGGAGGAGGATTACACGCAGGTGAAATCTGGGGTGATGGAGATGATGGAGAGGGATTCACTGGGTAAATTTATTGCATCGGATTCACTAACAACGCTCAAGTTTTAGGTTTCTCATCTGTTTTTATTATTATTTATATATATACACCATTGATCCCTTCAGTTGATTGGATCGATCGTTGTACCCTTCTTGATTGTGGCCCAACCGATCAATCTGAAGTGCTTGTCGATACGTCTTGAAAGGGCAATCTTTTCGTTGATTTCCGTACATGCTGGAGAAGTCAAGGTCAAACGGGCCATATCGGCCTTGACAGCAACAACTCTGGCACCGGTGGCGGTGGAACCGATGTTAACCATCAAGACGTCATCCACTTCCAAGTTTCTCACCTTGACCTTTTTCTGATCGTCTGTCTTGACACCCAATAACCTTCTCAAAAGGAAGTAGTTGATTTCAATGTCGGTGAAGACGGATGGCAGGTGGCCCTTGGATCCGACAACTTGACCAACCAATCTATCTGCTCTACACAAGGTTGGGTCGACCTTGGTACCGACACCGATCAACCCACCGGGCACGGCAAATTTCAAGTCGTTATGTTCGGCAAAGAGGGAGACAATTGAGGAGAAGATCGACTTACATTGGATTTTACCGTTGTCATCCTTTGTAACGATACCGGGTCTAATTTCAATTTCATCGCCCAGCTTGAACACACCTGTTAAGATGGACCCACCGGCAACACCACCCTTCAAGTCCGCAATTTCGGAACCTGGTTTATTCACATCAAAGGATCTGATCACGATCAATCTTGGTTCGGCCGTGAAGTCTCTCAATGGGATTGGAATAGACTTAACCATGCACATGTTGACGGCATCAATGTTGTACTTCAATTGGGCTGAGATTGGGATGATAGGAGCGCCGTCGGCGATTGTACCCTTGATAAATTTGAGAATCGACTTTTGGTGATCCAAGGCTGCCTCTTGCTTCATCAAATCCACCTTATTCTGTAAAATGATGACATGTTTCAATTTCATGATTTCAATCGCAGCCAAATGTTCAGATGTTTGGGGTTGAGGACATGGTTCATTACCCGCAATCAACAAAAGTGCGGCATCCATGACTGCCGCACCCGAAAGCATTGTACTCATCAAAATATCGTGACCTGGACAATCCACAAAGGAGACATGTCTAACCAAGTTGTATCTACCCCCACAACCTTCTCTTTCACACTTTGGATGGATTTCTCTATCGGACTTGAATGATCTGTAACAGTCCGGTTCCAAACACTCTGGATTATCACACTTGTAGATCTTTGCATTAGCATACCCCAACTTGATTGTAATATTTCTTTCCAATTCGTTCTTGAATCTAACCGTTTGAACACCGGAAATGGCTCTAACAACCGTCGATTTACCATGGGCAACGTGACCAATTGTACCAATATTAATGGTGGCCTGTCTGTTGATGATTTCCGGTGAAATTGGTGTCAATAAGTTCACATCTGGGTTGGTAGGTTGTTCTGGTAACCCTCCACCTTCTTCAAATTCTCTCAAACGAATCGCCTCTTCGGATTCTCCTGATTCTTCCTCCAAACAAGCAAAACTCACCTTTTTGGTTCCCTTTGATTCCTCCAATTCCTCGTTGAATTCTTCTTCGTTTTCTGACCCGTAAACAGGCTCATCTTCAACAATTTGGTCTCCACCGATGACAATGTCGGGGACGGCGTCCTGGATCTCGGCTGGCATCTCACTTTCTATGATGATCACTGTCCTTGCGAGAAACGTTTAAAATTTTTCACTTGAAAACCAGTGGTGGGGTTACCCGGCCTGAAATGCGCTCAGCATGGACACGATAAGAAAGAGGTACTTAAATTTACAAATTATACATGAGAGGATTAGAAGTCGGCATGAAACCCAAAGTCATTCATGACGGTGTCTAAGTCCCTAAAGAGCATTTCGGAATCGAATCCCTCGACGAGATCCCACGAATCTATGCCTTCGAGAGGAGAATCGGTCGATTTCGTTGTAACAATTGATGTTGGAGTGAAATCTTCCCGTTGAGATGGTTTGTGAATGGCCAGGGGGGATTTACCAACCTTAGGAGAATCGACGTTGAATTTGGCCCTGTCTGCAATAGCTTTTGGTGAGGTTGATTTGGAACTTGGACTGGAACCGGAGGGTGAAACTGAGATAGCAATCGGTTGGGGATCCAAGGGGATCGTAGAAATGATCTTCCGTGCTGCCATCTCGGGTCTGTATCTTTTCGAGCTTGTACTGTCCGATCTACCGTTGGGGTCAGTGGATACGGCTGGTGTCGTGGCTGGTGCATCAACCTCATCATCCTCATCAATCTCCCCATTAGCCACATCGTTAGACCCATCCGAGTGTTGATCCTCCGTCTCCTTGGGAATCAACCGCCGCATTCCACACTTTTCCCTCAAAATCATCAACGTGTCGAAAAAGACACTCACTGCCATCCTCGAAATGACAGTCACCTTGGGCCAGTTGGGACTTTCCTCGTCCAGCTTCTTGAAGAGTAACCACGTCGATTTCATGATACCAGCAGACCTATACGCAATGTCATGCTTCATAATCGACGCCTTGGCCGTCATTTTCATCGCAATCTGATATTGGTCTTTACCGGCCCCAATATCCAAAAACTCTCGGTAGGGAGAATGGATCAATCTCGCGATGATGACACTCACCTGCCAGATCATCAAATTATACACACTCGGTAGGTTCGCAATAAAATAGGGGTCTCTCTTGTTCGAGTTCTGACAATGCGTTAAAAATGACACTGACGCATTGTACACCTTGACAATCCCTCTCCTCAACTCAAATTGAGCAATTCGACTCGTGTCTAAAAAGTGGTAAGAAAAGAGATGCACTCTGGCCGCTAGCAATGCAGCCTTTCTAAAATCGTCAATATGATTCTTTGAATTCGAAGATAATCTCATTTCCAATTGGTCCAGCTCGTTTGCCAAGAGTTGGATGAGGGGAAGTTTTTCACTTGCATCTGCTAAAAGAGAGGAATCAAACATGTTATTGTTCAACGTTCTAGCAACTTGGTCTTCAAATAGCTGAATCTCCAACATCTGTGTTAATTGGTATGGAATATCATATCCTTGTTCTTCCTTACAGATCGTCAATAGAGATGCATGCGACTGGACAAATCCAGGAAACCCGAATGCCGTTGCAATGGTCTGTGATACAACGTTACATGCAATCCACGTCTTTATCTGCTCCTTGATAAGATCTTTGTTCATTGTCTTATCGCCGTCAACCGTCCTTCCCGGGGAATGTAACCCCATGCGAATGGCTTGGTAGAAGGCTATGCCGATTGTGTTCCATGAAGAGTCCGCGCTTAACGATGAGATTAGTGGAGGCCAGAAGGTATACAATAGGAAGGCCTGGACCGAGTAGACACTGGACACGTTCAAGATTGGCTCTTCCATCTCGGTTGGCGCATACCTGGTAATGGGTGAGATTGTGATTTCCGCCAAGACCGACTTCAAGGTGGCCGAAACTTTGAAGTATAATTCCTGCTGTGTTCTTTTTGTGATGCAAGCATCAAAGGAGTGGTGTCTTCGCAACGAGATGAACATGATCGTCCAGAACAAGACTGGCGACAACCTGTAGATTCTCTCAATACCCTTCTCAATATCAACCACGGGGAAGAAGGGGTGGTAGTAGATGACGAAGATCTTGAATAGAACAATCACCCGCTCTTTTGTCAAGTAAACGTCCCCAAGGCTTTTTGCCTGGCATTGGAGCATTTCTGCGGTGATTGTGGGTTTGGGTATCGGCTCAGGAGAATGAAACTGGGGGTTGGTCAACTCTTTCTTGTAAACTGATGCCTGTTGGGGGCTTGGTGCCGAATATGTCTGTGGCACGCTTGCCGCACTTATCAATGTCGACATGCCCTTTTGATTTGTGTTGTAAAACGAGCTTGTTCTTGTCAGGTCTGCTGTTCCACTAGAGTTGAGTCCCAAATTCAGGACTGGCTCACCCATGCCCTGTGCTGAGGATGGTCTCAAGAGGGGAGGTGTTTGAGACTGTGGTTGCGAGGGCAACTGGGACTGAGACTGAGATCGCTGTGCACCCAGCAGAGACAAGAGCGACGGTGAATTCACCATTGGCGTCTGTGGCATCATGATGTTGGGGTTAGGTAGAGGTGGTCCACCAGCCTGTTTGTTGTACAGTGCGTTGGTTCCACCCAGTGGAGGCAGATAGGGCAGCGGTGACACTGGCATGACTTCTTGGTTCTGTTGAAGCTGACTCTGGAGGTGACTATGGAGCTCGCTGGAAGCCGGGTCTATTACAAACTTGCCCTTGATCTGCTCGTACTCTCGCACCATTTGGGCCATCTTGGCCCTCTTGAACGTTCTTTTGAAGTCCGTCAAGAGCCGGCATTCGATGCCTCTTTTAGCACAACGAGAGCATGGTTCCGGCGCCCGCTGGTGGGCATCACATTTTGCCTTCTGTTGACGGCACTCTGCACATGCAATCTTCCGAGCACGGGTTGTGTGGCCCCCCTGTGACGCCTGAACTACGTCTTCCTTCATGAGGAAGACAATCAATATATTTTTCCATTTGCTTCCTCCTAACCTTGATGGCCTACGCTCTGGTGCGATCACTGCAAAGCACGACACGGGACCACTTCCTGCTATGGGCGGGTGTTCTCATCAGGATGGCTGCATTTGGGATGACAACCCAATTACTCACCCTACACCTGGCGCTGCTGGGACTCTCCACACCGGAGATTGGTGTCTTCATGTCTTTGACGATGATAGGAGATTCGATCTTGACGTACGTGCTGACATGGAACGCGTCTCGTCTAGGCCACCGGCGGGTCATGGCCGCTGGCGCTCTTCTGATGGGCCTCAGTGCAGGGGTCTTCTACTCCGGCTGCTCCAACTACCTTTACCTTTTAGTTGCAGCGGTGCTGGGCGTGATTTCTCCTTCTGGGGGTGACACGGGGCCCTTCAGGACGATCGAGGAGGCCGCGCTGGCCCACCTCACCCCACTGACACACAGACCCGAGATCTACGCCGTCCACTGGGTGCTGGGAGCGGGCGGCTCAGCGTTTGGCTCCCTTTTTGGGGGCGTCTGGGTGGCCCACTGCGTGGCAGGGGGCTACACCCATAAGGAGGCATACCGTATGGGTTTTGGGGTGATCTGTGTGTTGTCGGTAGTGAAACTGGGCACGATCGCTGCGCTGTCACATGGAGTGGAGCCCGAACCAGAGTTCGAGTCCACCGTGCAAGAAGCTGCCAACTATGGATCCGTGGATACGCTAGAAGAAGATGCCACATCCACGAGACCTTCAACGGTTACAGGCCTGTCATCGGAGACCCAGACCTTGCTGGTTCGGCTACTTGTGCCGTTCATGCTGGATTCGTTCGGATACGGGTTCATGCCCAGCGCATGGGCGGTCTACTATTTCAAGAATGAGCTGCACAGCGGCGACCTGCTTATGGGGGTACTTTTTGGGTCCTCGGACGCTCTAATGGCCATCTCTGCGCTGCCGTCAGCATGGTTTTCGAGACGGTTTGGCCCCATCAAGGCAACTCTGGTCACCCAGTTTCCTTGCGCGGGGGCATTCTGTGCGATTTCCGCCCTGGCTGCCTGGGGTGTGCAGTCCGTGCCTACAGTGGCGGGACTCTATCTGTCCAATGCGGTACTGACTGCATTTGACGTTGTGCCTCGGCAAGTCATTTTGACGTCACTCGTGGACTCGAGAGAACTGACAAAGGTACTGGGAACCGTGAACGTGGGAAAACAGGTGGCACGGTCGGTGTCGCCATTTCTAGCGGGAGTGCTGGCCCAAAAGGGGTATCTATGGGCCTGCTTCGGTATCAGCGGTGGATTTCTGGCGCTGGCAAACGCAGTGATTGCCTGGCGGTTTGGAGACCTGGATGCTAGTATTAAGGCTAGAGAGGGTATTTTTACCTGAATAGAGAGACTGCAGGGTCAAAACAAAGCATGTACTACCAATAACCAAAGAGCATATGAGCCTACATTATCTGGTGAATGAGCCTTCGCAGTAACTTTCGCAGTAGATTTTGCAGTGGATTTCGAAGTAGATTTCGCAGTGGTCCTAGCGAAGGCGTTGGGTCACAAAATCAGCGTTTCTTTGCTAGATGTGTGTACTATAATTGGATCACTCCTTGCCATTGAGCATACATACTCAGCGGACATGCCTACATACATCAACAGAAGGCTATCTACAACCACAGACTGCACGCTCTGCTTCCAAACACAACGCTCATTTGTTCATAATCGTATTATCATCATATATCATTAAAAAAGAGGTCACTCCCTGGGTTAATTGACATCTTCCCAGATAGGCTTGTGCTAAATATCGTGTTCAATTGCAACCTTTCTCCCAACGTTCATCTTACCACCCCCTAACCCAACGCTGTTAACAAACATGGACTTCAGATCAACCTTACTATGGTCCCTGGTCAAGGCCCTACTTTGAATGCCAGAGTGAATTCCAGAATGAATGCCAGACCTGATATTCACAGTGTTGACATCAAAATAATCATAACCACCCAAAATATAACCGTCCCCATTCTTAGCAGAATCCGGACTGAGCGAACCCACGGTATCCAAGGATGGCTTCAAAGTGGAATTGTTTGAGGTTATCATTGACATTGGAATTGAATCAATATATTTCTTCAAGTCGGAGCACCTGGATTGATCACCCATCAGGGCAGATTTCCATATTCTCCTCATTTCAAAAAAGACCCTCTCCAAGGTGTCCAAGAACCTACCTGTTTGTCTCCATTGAGACGAGGCAACAAAAGTCACAGAATCATCCTTGATGATGTAGCCGATCCCAAATCCAGTGCTCAACGAGGGAGTAATACCAAAATAGTCCAAGGCGGGATTCCCACAATTGGCAACCAATAACTCCGGTTTATAAATCAAATCCATTATTGGATCAAAAATTAGTGGGGGGACATTCTTCGTCTTTGGCAAGTCAGGATAAAGTTCATAAAGAGTCTCTCTCTGAATGAAAGCGGATCTCAATGCACTCAAATGTCTTTCGAATCCTAACCCATTTGATGCCCTTTTACAATTGGATTTGTGATTTTCAACTGCGTGATAGAAGGAGGACCATTTTTCACAATCTCCAACCTGGGATATGAACTTTTGGCAGATATCCAAGGCTTCCATATTTTGGACACAAATAGGCTCAGTTCTTGCATCTTTGAATCTTCTTGTTGAAATCGGCTCAAAAGAACTGGCGGTTCTACCGTAAAGGGCATAATATGTGATTTGAACACATATTTGAATAAAGGAATCCACAGGTAGCTTCATTCTTTCCTTGACATAGTTTTTACCCATTTTGATCTTTTTGGCAACGTACTCATGTTGGAGGATCAAATCAGCCAATCTGGATTCTGCTAAATGAAGGCCATTGATGACCTCCTTTGTCAACTGGAAATCCAGAAGTTGAAAATCGGGCTTATTGATTTCACTGTTGATTGGAATTGTGTTGGTCTCTTCCCAAAGAGTATAGTTCTTTCCCCCGATCATTCTTGCCAATCTTAGAACAGAATCGGTATAAATATCACTGATGAACCGCAATGCCATTGTACCGTCAATAACAGATGCAGGGTAGATACAGGCAGCAACAGAATTCTTTGTGATGATCAAATTCAATTTATCATAATACCTATTGGAACATGTCCCCACCTGTGTGCCGTTGGAGTCAATACGAGAGGTACCATGAGCGATGAATTGGATCTTCTCCAAATCGGTTGACGGAGTTTCGTGATCTAAACAAACAACAAACAACGCGGAGTCGATCATTTCCATCTCCTTTGGATTGATCAATTCCAATTTCGTTCTCGCCAGCTTCCAATTCAATTTCGACTCGGTTGTAAAGACACCTAGCGACCCAAATGCTTTTCTATTTTCACTATCATCGATTATCCTCTTCATGATCCCCTTTAATTCATGTTTTGTGAACCAAATTTGATCGTCCGGGGACAAAACTTCCAAGGAATAGAACAAACCGTGTGACATTACCACCACATGTTTTGAATCCCAATATTTCTTTAAATTCACTCCTGTACCTTGGGGAATAACAGTTGTACCAAACAGGTTATGATACCCTGACATTGTCAATGGCTCACCACTTCTCAAATTGGTATCTGGCTTCAATTGGTTTTGTTTCAAGGCAATTAAAAATCTCAAAGAAGATATCGTCAAAACAGCGGCTCTAAACTCCTGGGAAGGAGCAATGTTTTTCAATGGATCGTCCTCCAAGATGAAGAATGGATTTCTCGGCAATGCACCTCCTCTCAAATCGCCGTAAACATTGGCCGTTGTTTGGACAATACCTTGAGAATTGAGGTAATTGGGTGTCATTTTCTGCGCTTTTTCGAGATAACTCTGGAGAATTTCAATATCTTTTGATCTCTTGAATTGGTTCAACACCTTATCCAATTTGTAGCCTTGGTCTGCGCTGAGCATTGGCTTTAAAGCATCCTCGATCTGTTTCGACGTCTCCTCCAACTGTGGTAAAGGAAGAGGCTTCAACTGCTCTTCGTATTGAAACGTGTGCATACTTTGGTTATCTTCAATTAAGCAGATTGAGAGATAAAGAAAAGGGTGAGTATTTATTCAAAAAGATAAAGGTCATCCCCTTCGGTGTCTCGGAGTTTTTATTACCCCTCCTTTAAGCAATCATCACGTGACCATATGATTACCCGGCCTGGCGATATCACGTGCCAGGGTCGCCGGGTAACCCTTGTTTTTTGCTTGACTTCCTCTTTGGGCGCGGAGGGTAAAAATTTTGATTGCGAGAATTGCCTAATTAGGAAGTTGTGACTGCTTTTTGGGCCACGCGGAGCCATGGTTGACCTCATGGTGATTTTTCTGAAAAATTTCAACATTTTTGTAACACATCTTCTCAGTTAATCGAATCATGTCTGACGTTGAAGAAACCGTTGAGGTCGTTCAAGAACCAGTTATCCAATTTGTTGAATTGGCCACTCCAATTCCAAAGGAGATCCAAGCCGGTGCTCAAGAAATCAAGCTGTTCAACAAGTGGTCTTTCGAAGACGTTGTTGTCAAGGACATTTCCCTTGCTGACTACATCCAAGTCCAACAACCAGTCTTTGTCGCTCACACCGCCGGTAGATACGCTGTCAAGAGATTCAGAAAGGCTCAATGTCCAATCGTTGAAAGATTGACCAACTCCCTCATGATGAACGGTAGAAACAACGGTAAGAAGTTGAAGGCTGTTAGAATCATCAAGCACGCTTTGGAAATCATTAACGTCTTGACTGACCAAAACCCATTACAAGTTCTTGTTGACGCCATTGTTAACACCGGTGCCAGAGAAGACACCACCAGAATCGGTTCCGCCGGTGCTGTTAGAAGACAAGCTGTCGATGTTTCCCCATTGAGAAGAGTCAACCAAGCCATTGCTCTTTTGACTATTGGTGCTAGAGAAGCTGCTTTCAGAAACATTAAGACCATTGCTGAATGTCTTGCTGAAGAATTGGTCAACGCTGCTAAGGGTTCTTCCACCTCTTACGCTATCAAGAAGAAGGACGAATTGGAAAGAGTTGCCAAGTCCAACCGTTAAGGATCTTAATATATCTTTATATTGTTATAAGAGAATTAATCTACTGAGAATAGAAGCAACCCTTATCGTGGCACGTGATTGTGAACAGGGTTTGGGCACTAAGCTACGGACAAACGAACTCAGTAAGAGTGAGTGGTGTTGGTTGATGGCGTTAAGGTAAACACGTGAGGGGTGTAAAGAGGAATGGCAAAGTAAGCGCTATACACGTAGTGCTTGCAAGGAGGTGGCCCGATTGGCTTTGTTGATTGGTGTATACGTAATCAGAAAAAACCGAATGTGGCTGGTGACCACTTTGCAACACGCAGGAAGTCTTTCGACAGAGGCAGACTTTATGACTTGCAGGTTTTCCGAAAGTTTAACTAAAACATGTCAGAGTTATATGGAATTTAATCTTTCAATTGTCTAAGCAAAGTGGGTTGAAATTTCAGCTTGGCGGAAGATGGAGGGGTTGGTAATATACACAAAATCACCAACGCACGTCTAGGAGTAGACATTATCGACCCACTGATTGCCTTATTCTTTCCAAGATATTGAAGGAATATTCTATTTGAACCTGAGAGTTGAATACAATGATGTACTTTAGATTAATTGTTTGAAATTCTTATTGAACAAACGAACGAAGTGATTGTCAATTTTCCCACCGAGTAGTCCCCTTGATTGTTAGTTTGCATTCTGAGTAGTTCGTTCTTCGTGGTTAGTACTTCCATTTGCTAGGTTGCATGCTGAGTACTTCATCTTTATTTGCCTTTGTTCGTCTTTGTTCGCTCGTTTGTTCGTTGTTCGTTTGTTTGCGTGCTAAGTTAAAAGTAAAGTGATCGGTCTTTCTGTGAGCAGTAAGGTAATAGGAATAGGATTTAAAATCCACAATGATTAACCCAGAGGAATGAACGACTTCTGACCATCTCTCATCTCAATCAAACACTTCTCGGTTAAAAGTGTGGGCCCCCTCCTGGCGATATATTTTTTCAACACCACCGAAGCCCTTGATGCTGTAAATCGGATCTGAGATTGGCGATATATAGTGACGGTTTAAAGATACTCACTGCCATGTAACAACACCACAAGACCCCCACCACGGTCCCTACCGTGGGATACCACGCCATCACCATGCTACGCGACGCCTCCACCATATGAAATCCCTTACCACGCGACACCCCCTACGACGACCACACCCCCTACCACACCCCCCCTACCACACCCCCCCTACCACACCCCCCCTACCACACCCACTATCCTGCATCCTCCCCCACCTCTCCGGTAGTTTCACTTTCTCGACTGCATTTCTACAACGGTTAAAAATAGATACTCTAGCTGCAACCGTCCCCAACACCCCTCGGTGTACTGTCACGGTCATTTCACTGCCTTGGCGTTGTGGTTCTGCTCCAGTGTCACTACCATTTGGCCCTGCTCAAGGGCCTTAATCCTCCTATACCTAAACTGGCATCCGTTTATTGTTCTCGCCGGGAAACAAAGCGATATATCCCTCCATCCCAGTTTCAAGACATCCCTCATGTGGAGCAACTTTGCGTCCTCATCCTTGCTCCACACATATAACCGCCTGCCACTGGGTTTCTCAACCTTTGGAGAGGTGTACACACCCAGCTTCCAAGGGGGCAGTTGTCCTGGGGGGGTTCGTTGTCTCGAGGGTGGTTTAACTGAAAAGTCCGAGCGCGGGTCAATCCTTGCGGCTCCCTCCTGACGTGGGTCAGAATCCTGTGGCTTTACCCCGTCAGGGGACTCTGCCAATATGCGAGGAAGTATTATTGGGGATGATGATGGGTAATGGCTCGACTGGGGCATGCATAGTGGCGCCTTGTTTGAGATGGGTATTGGTAGCGGCATTGACATTGGCATTGGCATTGGTGCCATGGGCACAGACCCTGGCCCGCTTCCCGCTCCAACCACTGGCAGGGGGTGATTGATGGGCACGAGGTGGAAGTAGTAGGGCGGGATCTGCGCGTTATAGTAGATGGGGTATTCCATAAAATCGTCTAAGAAGCAAGGGGCAGCAATGAAGCAGCACCTCTTAGGGAGGTGTTAGCCTCGAATTTCGATAGTGTTGCTTTTGCGAAAAGACCGAGCGGCGAATTCGAGGATTCTGGAACAGCCAACGGTTTGTGCTTAGCGCGCCCACGTCTTGGCGGTTAAGGTTAAAAAGATAGCTAAATGTGGAGAACAAAGTCGAGAGCCCCTGTGAATGAGGCCTCGGGGGAAACCTTGACCTTCTTCGACACTAGGGTGCCGTTGTGGAAGACGAGGTGGGACCGGATCACACCTTTGGGGTGTTTTTTGATTCCGAAGAGGGAGATGAGTTTCCCCTGGGTGTCGGCAATGAGGTCAAATGGCAAGCTCTGCTTGGTTTGGAATCCCAATTGGGCCTTAGGAGAGTCTGCACTCAGTCCAAAGATCTTTGTATTGTTTGCAGCAAACTTTTCGCTCAAATCCCTGAACCCCTGGGCCTGTCTTGTGCACCCAGGGGTTGAGGCCTTTGGATATGCAAAGATCACCACGGTACCGGAGGTTCCAATCACCCCCGAAAGGTCGATTGGTTGGCCCTCTTGGTTTGTGACCGTGATTCCTGCGGGAAACTGGTCGCCTTCTTCCAGAACAATCTCATCGCCCGAAACGTCATCCGAGTCGAGCACAATCGGAGCATGTGCCGCTGCAATTCTCTTGGAGCGCACACTGCCACTCACCCCCGGCTTTGTCACTTTACTTGGTGTTTTCCGCTTCTCACCAGCACCCTGCTGTTCCTTCAGAACCGCAATGGCGGACTTCGGTTTTGGCTTTGATTTTCCCCCCGACTTGCCAATTGGCTCACCCTTGGTAGTATCCTTGGTAACCTCCTTAGTAGAGCCCTTGGTAGAGCCCTTGATAGCGCCCTTGGCCTCCTCCTGCTCGTGTTTTAAATCTTTCTTTGCAGACGCCGTAGAACCCCCAATTGAGGCGGGCTTTTCCGCCTTGGCAGCCTTCTGCACCTGGACAATCTCCACCTCGTCCGACTTCGTCGCCAACCTGCTTGATCTCCTCTGTGGCGCCATTGTGTGGTGTTGTGATGATAAAGAGAGGTAAACAAGGCCAAAAAATCGTCACGGTGAACTTTTATTACATAATGCTGGTGCTTTGGGTCTTGATTCTGCCCCTGGTGCGCTGCTGGTCCCACCAGGGATACGCCTCTCCTCTAGAGGACGCGGATCTCTACAATTCCACCTTTTCAGCGACTCATTTGGACGCCTTGAAGGCCGAAACAAGACGATTGTTCCACCACGCTTGGAGTCATTACATGGAATTGGCGTTTCCAAGCGACGAGATCACTCCATTGACATGTCAGCCCTTGCAGCGGGATCCCAACTACACCAACACGGTTAGAAACGACATTTTAGGCCAATTTTCAGCCACTTTATTTGATGCCATGGACACGTTCATAATCATGGACGACGTGGAGGGTTTCCACGGGTGTGTTGATTTAATTCAAGAGCACTACCACGACTTTAACATTGACTCCACGGTCCAGGTCTTTGAGACCAACATCCGCATTCTTGGCGGATTGTTGACAGGCCATCTCCATTGCATCGATGGTCGACGAAACTTCTCCAAAAATGGCTACAATGGCCATCTTTTGAGACTTGCATATGATCTAGGCAAGAGGTTGATTGTGAGCTTTCAATTGGGAGAGGATATCTACAACTTACCCCGCGTGAACTTGAAGAAGGGTCCAAAAGGCCTTGCAGGTGAGCTCCAGTGGGATCAGTGCACTTCGGGCATGACTTCGCTGAGTTTGGAGTTCACACTGCTCTCGAGGTTGACGAGAGACGACATCTTTGAGCGTGTTGTGACCAGGTCCGTGAGATCGATCTGGAACAAACGATCCGAGTTGGATCTTGTGCCGATGTCGTTTGACACGAGACGGGGCCATTTCTCCAACGAGATAACGGGAATTGGAGCCTCCATCGACTCCTTCTACGAGTATCTCTTGAAACACGCAATCCTCTTTGACGACGAGGACATGATGGACATGTGGTGCGATTCCTACAAGGCACTACTCACCCATTCCAAAAACGACCAGGGTGTCTTCCTCAATGTCAATATTGAGTCGGGAACGCTGGCCACGGAATGGATCGATTCCCTAGGGGCGTTTTTCCCCGGGTTACAGGCCCTTGCAGGCGACTGGAATAACGGAATCAGGTTGCACTTGATTTACCTCGACCTATGGAACCACTACGGAGGATTGCCCGAGAGATGGAACCTGAACGGGTTCAGATCCCAGGTTTACTTTGATGAGGACCATCTCTACAAGTATGGGGACATAATAACCGGGTTCAACAAGGAGGATACCGATCTGCTACTCTTAAAGACGTCAATCGGTCTTGAATGGTATCCATTGCGGCCTGAATTCATCGAAAGCTCATACCACCTCTATCAGGTCACCAGGGATCCCCTATTTTTGAAGATTGGCCAAGACATGGTGCGAAGACTCCGTGATGTTCATCTTGCACCTTGTGGGTTTTCAGGAATCGAGGATCTCGTCTCGGGCCGAAGACAGGACCGAATGGAGACGTTTGTTTTGAGTGAAACGTTGAAGTACCTTTACTTGCTCTTTGACAAGAGCCACCACTCGACACAATTCCAGCGGTCCAACACAGTGTTCACGACCGAAGGCCACCTGCTGTGGTGGGACAAGAAATTGAACGACTTTGAGGTGGTGACGAGCTCCCAGTTGGCGGAGATGAACACATGGAACGAGACAAGCGACAACACGGGGCTCATCCACCAGTGGCTCTTCAGAAAAGATGAGTTTAACTTGAACAGGGCGTTTGACGACTTTAAGAGAGAGTTTGCTCTTCTGGAGCATCAATTCCCCGACCAAGGCCACATCGACCGAATGGACCCTCTTGTCCAGACGCTGCTGGGAATCGAGTACGAGGATTACTCCTTCGGGACGCGGATCAAGGTCACCAACGACATCCACGAGGACATCAAGCAGGTACGCGGCCGCCACACCCGCCAGCTCCAGCAAAATGCTAATCTTCGGGGCATCAACTCCGACTACCTTGGGTTGAGAACGTGTCCAAGGTATCCTCACGGGGGAAACACTCACGGGGGGAATCCTTTTGTCAGGCGGTCGCCCATTGTGGGTCTCTACGATCTTTATGCACTGGACAGAACCCACCAATTGACGATGAGGACAGTGCCATCGCAAGTCAACACGCTTCCCTTGGAGGTGGACTTAGATCCCCTCGGTTTCTGCTTTGGAGGTGGAAACACCACTGAATGGGAGGTCCTCTTCACCCACGGCAGCCACTACGCCGCTGCGCCCATCTACGACCTCCGGGGAGACATATTCATTGAGTCTCTTGAGGGTCTTAAACTGGGATTGGAGCGGTTCGACGAGGGTCGATGGGTGGACTGCGTGGGTAAATTGGTCGACATGAGAGGAGGAAGCATCTTGAGAGTCGTCTCGGTTAACGGAAAACGCACCACAAACCGCACAATCTTTATGCCTCCACCACCGGAAGACCTGACACAGTCCTGGGTGACCCACAGCGGCGACAGGGTGCTTTTCGGCGGTGTGCCGGTGGTCAACGTGAAGATGGTGAGCATGTGAGTGGCGCAGTATAGCAAATTTCAGCATAACATTGAAACCAACTTATGGTATCTGAGTATCTACAAGCTATATGAGGTCGCGCTAACGCTTAACATCGCATTCACATATTCAGAGAACCAACATGGAACTGCTGAGCACATGAGCACTCCAGTTATGCGATTTGAGTCGACCCAAATTGCCTCTCTGTTTCGAGGAATCGAATCCAGATCATGTGCTCGATATGCTCTTTGAGGACTGATAGGCGCACTATTCTTTTGGAGTAGCAGTATCAGCAGCCTTTGGAATTTCAGATATTCCAGTAAATCCCATCGCCAGTGCAGAATAAGGATGGTGGAATTCAATATAAGCTTGGATTCGGGACTGATTCAACGTTTATATAAATCCACATATCCACACACCAACTTATTGTGCTTGTTAGCCACGAGGATTTTGGCAGATTTGCCACCATTTTAGACAAAGGGTAAAATTATACTCGGTGGAGTAGTTTAAGAAAAGAATAGGATCATTAAGCAAACTGTTTCCAATGTGGACAGGGATGAAGCTTTGATGAACAATGAGTTTTTTGCGCCTATTTTGTTGATATTCAACCGTTTACAGAATGTTTTATCAGCATGACGCACCTCTCACTCTTTAAGTTCTTGGTGATGACGTTTGATGACGCGTAACAGCGCTCACATACACCCATAGTGGCTAACTGAGCACATGATCCCCGCAAAGCAGAGCTAACTCAATCATATTGCTTTTGGGTGTCCACCGGGTTTACACAACGTCTACTTAAGGCCTAAGACTGGAGCTTGAATCACTTATTGCTAGCTATGCAAAACAAGTACAAGGATTTCCAATTTACTTCATTAGCACAACTTGAAAACTGATTGTAACTATCTGGTTGACATTGCCAGTAGTTGTATTTGTGTCTCAAAGATTAAGCCATCCATAATGCCTCATCCACATTGACACCAGAGCTTACACACACAGGGGCACCACTACTGTCTTTCAATGACCATAAGCTTTTACCCACACAGGCAGCCATGCATAGAGCATGCTCACCTTAACACCCACAACATTTCATCCACCCACTCTCACTCTCACGCTCACTCTCACGCTCACGCTCACTCTCACGCTCACGCTCACGCTCACGCTCACGCTCACTCTCACGCTCACTCTCACTCTCACGCTCACTCTCACGCTCACGCTCACGCTCACTCTCACGCTCACTCTCACTCTCACGCTCACACCCACACCCACACCCACACCCACACCCACACCCACACCCATACCCACACCCACACCCACACCCACACCCACACCCACACACGCTGAGCCTGCTGAGCCTGCTGAGCACCCGCGCTACAATTTTTTTACCCCCCCTCACAAAGGAAAAGATGTCCAATTACGAAGACAACTTCATTCCAGAAGCAGACGTTCAGGGGTTCAATTGGACGACAGCGTCACAGCACACTATTCAACCAAGCACCAGACTTACCTAAAAGATTACTCCGTTGCTTGAGAAAAAAACCCGCATCAAATAAACACTATTTACGCCTAAATGTCCGATTTTGCAAAGAACCTCTTCGGCTTTGGCCAGAAACAGAGGCAGAACCACCAAACCAACGAGAACATGAACCCCCTTCACGGGGAGGACGGCGGCCCCCTGCAGAAGGTGCCTTCGACAAATTTTCCGGCGAAAATGCTGCCTGTAGCCTCATCACCAACAATCTCGGTAAGCCAGAACTCGTTTGCGATGGGAACAACGATCAAGGACCCAGATGGACTGAACAAGTCGATGAACCAGTTTGAAGGCCAGCCAAGCTCGAACTTGACGGCACAGTTGAATTTGTCGACGGGAGGCGGCTTACCTAATCAGGACGGTTCCTCCCTTCCGGAGGTGGCCACAACAAAGGCCTACTCAATAACCAACGCAATGACAATGACAGGTGCGGATACCGCGGTGCCTAGGGGCAAGCTCCGTTTGACAATCATTGAGGCGCAGAATTTGGCAATCTCCTCCCAATACGCTCAACCCTACGTTGTTTGCACGTTCGAGTCCTCGGAGGTGGTGACAAACGCCCCAGGTAGCATGGACAAGCGAAACAGCGCAGTGGGAATCCCCCACCATCTCCAAAACCAACTGGGCAGAAAAAACGTGTACACTAAGACAAACTCAACAAACATGAACCCAGCTAACCCCGCGTGGCACCACACGGCGATCTTCGACGTGATTGGCGCCAAGTCGGCTCTTCAAGTGGCAGTCTATGATACGGTCCAAAAGGACCACTTTCTAGGCCAGATCCAAATATCACCAAAAACAATCGAGGACTCAACCTCGGATAGATGGTTCGATTTACAGCCAAGACTGCCCCAGGAGCCGATTTCAGGGAAGATCAGAATCAAGTTCGAGTACACCGGCATCAACAAGAGACACTACGGCCCGGAAGACTTTGAAATCTTGAGATTGTTGGGTAAGGGCACTTTTGGCCAAGTTTTCCAGGTCAAAAAGAAGGATACCAAGAGAATCTACGCAATGAAGGTCCTATCAAAGAAGGTGATTGTGAAAAAGAAGGAAATCGCTCACACGATCGGAGAAAGAAATATCCTGGTGAGAACAGCAACAACAGAATCTCCCTTCATTGTGGGACTGAAGTTCTCGTTCCAAACCCCAACAGATCTATACCTAGTCACGGATTTCATGTCCGGAGGGGAATTGTTCTGGCATTTGCAAAAGGAGGGTAGATTCAGTGAAGATAGGGCAAAATTTTACATTGCCGAGTTGGTCTTAGCCTTGGAGCATTTGCACGACAATGACATCGTTTATAGGGATTTGAAGCCGGAAAACATCTTGTTGGATGCCAACGGCCATATTGCGTTGTGTGATTTTGGGTTATCGAAGGCAAATCTTTCCGGTAACGGTACCACTAACACTTTCTGCGGTACCACAGAGTACTTAGCCCCAGAGGTTTTATTGGACGAATCCGGATACACGAAGATGGTGGACTTCTGGTCGTTGGGTGTTCTTATCTTTGAAATGTGCTGTGGTTGGTCCCCATTCTATGCCGACAACACACAACAGATGTATAAGAATATTGCGTTCGGGAAGGTGAGGTTTCCAAAGGAAGTTCTTTCTCCCGAAGGGAGATCGTTTGTTAAGGGTCTTTTGAACAGAAATCCAAAGCATAGATTGGGTGCTCTGGGAGATGCAAGGGAATTGAGGGCCCATGACTTTTTCAAGGATTTGGATTGGACCAATCTGAAGAAGAAGAGGATTCCTCCACCTTTTGTGCCTCATATTGCCAACGAATTGGACACGTCGAACTTTGATCCCGAATTCACAAACGCATCTACCTCCGCTATTAATAGACAATTGATGATGGGCACAACCCCATTGTCCCAAGCGGTTCAAGAAAACTTTAAGGGCTTCACCTATGTTGATGATTCTACAATGTTTGATCATTTTGGAGCCGGTGCAGCAGGTCCAATTGGTGCCAGAAGAGGAAGCTACAAGCCTCAATATGGGTCTTTCATTCCTGGTAATCCCAATCTTCCACCAGATGAGGAGGTTGTTGATGAACAGAGTGAAATTGAAGAGGAAGATGAAGAGGAAGAAATGGATGTTGATGGTGAAGAAGAATTCGTCAATGGTCAAAAGTTTGATCTTTGATACCGAGAGAGATTAAAACAAGATATTTAATTCCCGGCTCCTCTAATTTACACTCTTTGCTACTCATTATCAAGTATATATAAACGCACTTACTCTTATCTTTAACGGACCCACAAGCATACGAACGTAAGTTTGCGTGAGCAGCTAGGATTGGCCATTCATGTGGAATCAAACGCCTTGCAAGCTAACTACGTTCAATCCTCCAAGTATTCAATCTCTTGACTGATTTAAAACTTCATTTAAGTTCCATCTTGAAATATACACAAACAAAGTATTTTAAGTCTCAAAAGACTAGATGCTAACAGCATATTTACTTTCATCCTGTGACAATGAGAGAGGTTACCAAAATCATACGAATAGTGAGTTTTCGAATGTTTTAACATGCTTGCTTGGCTAAAATGTTAGCTGGGGTATTTAATCACCATATCTCACTTTATAGCGCACATTTATAGCGCTTAGATACCAGTAATACCTTTTGGACGTTACTCATCAAAAAATCCAAACCCGGCGTCTACAAAGACCTCAGACTCACCCATTTCAACAGTCAAACTGGTGTAAAAAGGTATTTGAAGGTGAATTGTCCAGTCTTACAAAATTGAGAGATTAATAATACCGCAATGATTGTGCATGTCAAGTGGCAATTTCCAAATCAATCAGAAGGCCAAAAAAGCCTATTTGACGTGGAATACCGTTCAACCGTATGCCAATCGATATTGTCAATCGGCCATTTGTCATTGGTAAAAAATTGAAATTGGGCTTCAGGTAACCCACAAGGTCTTAATCTGCTCACTGCCAGACATGTTACACTAAGAAAAAGCTTCAAAGTCACGTCGGCACATAGACACCTGTCATACTTGCTGAGCACGTATCTGCTCAGCACCATATGTCAAAAAAAGCCACTATTTCCCCCGGTAAAAGTGCATTGATCTCCACTATCCATTTAAAACCCCTTAACCCTTTAAAAACCGTTAAAATTCCAATTTTTCAGTAATTTAAACCATCTTCTTTGGTCTCATTTGATCTTCGATTATTCCACCGCTGTAATGGCTAAAACAACCGTTCTTTTTTCTATCACATCCTTCTATCACTCATTTTACGAAGGCCAACACCTCGTCCTCATTAACCGACTCAAATACCCTGTTTCCGACCACTTCTTGATCTTCCACTTTCACTGAAATTTTTCACCTTGAACGGCCTCAAGTCTTCAAAATGACAACGTATAATGTGTCTTCCACGGGGTCCTACATGCAAGCCATGGACCCTCTACGGGAGAGACTATCACAGTTATCGATTGAGGGCGAAAACGAGATCTTCAGACTGCCCATGACGCTGCTAGATGAATCGATTATCAATAACCAAGAGAGGTCTGATTCCAAGCGGAATGTCGCCCAATTGATGAAGGCTTTCAGTGGTATTGAAGAAGAGCTATATATGGAGGAGCTTGATGGTGATCTAGAGATGTCCAGCGATGATTCAGGCTCCGATACCGTGAAATTGTTCCTTTTGGAGGAGATCCAGGAAGAGTGTAGGAGGGTTTATAAGGCCCACACCCAGTTGGAGGATACCAAGGGCCCAGAGGAGTTGTTTGAGAATATTGTGGGGATTCTCACCCACAAAGCAGACGAAGTCAGTGTCCAGAGCGCCATGTTCGATGTTCTTGGATTTGACGAATTAGAATTGATTAGCCGGTTGATAACTTCAAAACAAGTTTTGTTGAAGGAGTATGATCAATGGAGAGAGTTAAAGTCCGCCAGTACCTCCAACATCTTGATGACCCAGGAGCAAATTAGAGAACAGGTGAGAGAAAACATCAAAAGAGCCAAGAATCAGAAGTTAGCAAAAGATCCCACTCGTGAGAGCTATCCACACGTTTTCAAGGCCTACGATGCGGGTGACATGCTCTCCTTGTCAGGTAAAAGGTATAAATTGCCTCTGGGATCAACAAGAGAGATTATGGCAGACGGTAAGTACGAAGAGATCCTGATACCTAAACCCGATCTAAAGCGTCCAATAGTGAGAGATATCCCCGTCTACATCCGAGAAATGGACTTTCTTTGTCAGGGCACGTTCAAGGGATACAAGAGAATGAACAGAATGCAGTCTTTGATCTACGACGTGGGGTATAACACGAACGAGAACATGTTAGTGTGTGCACCCACAGGTGCAGGTAAGACGGACGTGGCGCTCTTGACGATTCTACACACCATCAAACAGTTTGTAACCGAGAGCGCATCTCCAGATGGCGAGGGCGTCAACATCGACATCGATTACGACGAATTCAAGATCATTTATGTGGCTCCGTTGAAGGCCTTGGCAGCCGAGATTGTTGAAAAGTTCACCTCAAAGCTGGCATGGCTTGGTATCCAGGTGCGAGAATTGACGGGTGACATGCAGTTGACCAAGAGCGAGATAATGAGTACCCAAATCATCGTCACCACGCCGGAAAAGTGGGATGTCGTCACAAGAAAGTCGAACGGTGACACGGAGCTCGTGGAAAAGGTGAAGCTACTCATCATTGACGAAGTGCATCTCTTGCACGAGGATAGAGGTAGTGTCATTGAAACTTTGGTGGCCAGAACCTTGCGACAGGTGGAAAGTACCCAGTCGATGATCAGAATCGTCGGTCTTTCGGCCACCCTACCTAATTTCATTGATGTTGCCGACTTCTTGGGCGTCAATAGGAACGTGGGGATGTTTTACTTTGACCAGTCGTTTAGACCCGTGCCATTGGAGCAGCAGTTGATTGGTGTCAAGGGTAAAGCCGGCAGTAAGCAGGCAAGAGACAATCTGGAGGAGGTTTCATTTACAAAGGTGACAGAGATGCTTAGATTGGGACACCAGGTGATGGTTTTTGTCCACTCAAGAAAGGATACCGTCAAAACGGCAAGGAACTTCATCAAACTGTCCGGTGACAATTACGAGATGGATCTCTTTGACTGCAAGAATACGGAGCGATACGACTTCTTCCAAAGAGAGATGTCCAAGAACAAGAACAAGGATGTGCGGGAGTTGTTTGTGGGCGGAATAGGTGTCCACCATGCCGGTATGAGTCGATCGGATAGAAACTTGACGGAAAAGATGTTTCTCGCCGGTGCAATCAACGTCCTCGTTTGTACGGCTACGTTGGCATGGGGTGTGAATTTGCCCGCCGCTGCGGTCGTTATCAAGGGCACGCAAGTGTACGACTCAAAGCAGGGTGGATTTGTTGATTTGGGGATTTCGGACGTGATCCAGATCTTCGGTAGAGCAGGTAGACCTCAGTTCGAGGCCCACGGTATTGGTATTCTTTGCACATCCTCGGACAAGCTTGACCACTATGTGTCATTGTTGTTGCAGCAGCATCCGATCGAGTCAAAGTTGGCCGCAAAATTGGTGGACAACTTGAACGCCGAAATCTCGTTGGGTACTGTTACAAACGTCGAGGAGGGTGTTCAATGGTTGGGTTACACCTACCTTTATGTGCGGATGAAGAAGAACCCATTGGCCTACGGGATCACGTGGAATGAAATCCAGAACGATCCATTGTTGGTTCAAAGAAGACGAGACATGATCATCGAGGCAGCCCGAAAATTGCACAAATTGCAGATGATTGTCTTTGACGAGCGATCCACGGGTTTAATAGCCAAAGACTTGGGTAGAATCTCGTCCGACTTCTACCTTTTGAACGAATCCGTTGAAATATTCAACCATTTGATCAACCCCGAAGCAACAGAGGCAGACGTTCTAGGATTCATTTCAATGTCTACCGAGTTTGATAACGTCAAGTTCAGAGACGAGGAGAAGGACGAATTGTCGAAGTTGAGGGAAAACAAGACAGTGTGTGAAATCGGAAAGAAGTTGGAAGATTCTCAGAAGAAGACCAACATTCTCCTTCAGTCCTACATTTCCAACACATTTGTGACTGACTCAGCGTTGGCGTCGGACATGAACTACATTGCTCAGAACGCGGCACGTATTTGCCGGTCGCTCTTCCTCATGGGTTTGGGCAGACGGTGGGGATTGTTCACGAGAAACATGTTGGAGATCTGTAAGGCAGTGGATAAGCAGCTTTGGCCTTTCTACCATCCGTTGCGTCAGTTTGATCTTCAGCCGCAAATTGTGGCTCAATTGGAGAACAGAAACCCCTCTATGGAGGAGCTAAGGGAGATGTCCGCCAAAGAGTTGGGGGAGTTGGTTCACAACCAGGGTATGGGCAAGAATTTGCACAGAATGGTGGGCAGGTTCCCATGGCTCTTGCTTGACGTGGAGTGCTTTCCTATTACCACCAACGTAATGAGGGTTCACCTCACGATCGAGCCTGATTTCGTGTGGAACTTTGAATACCACGGTAATGCCCAGTTCTTCTGGGTCTTGGTTGAGGATAGCGACAACTGCAGCATCCTGCACTCTGAGAAGTTCATCTTGAACAAGAGATCGTTCAACTCGTTGCATGAATTGGACTTTATGATCCCGATGACTGATCCGGCACCACCTCAGATTGTTGTGAGAGTTGTGAGCGATTCATGGCTGGGGTGTGAGGCCGTGCATGCGGTGTCGTTTCAGCACTTGGTCAAACCCCACAACGATACCGTGAGGACCAAGCTTTTGAAGCTCCACCCGCTTCCTGTGAAGGCCTTACACAAGGAGTCGATTGAGAAGATCTACACGAAGAAGTTCTCGTACTTCAACCCAATGCAAACGATGACCTTTCACACACTGTACAACACAAACTCAAGCGTGTTTGTGGGGTCGCCAACCGGGTCAGGGAAGACCGTTGTTGCTGAGTTGGCCATCTGGCACGCATTCAACGAGTTTCCCGGTTCTAAGGTGGTGTACATTGCTCCGATGAAAGCTTTGGTGCGTGAAAGGGTGGACGACTGGAGGGAGAGAATTCAGAAGAACACAAGACACAAGATCGTGGAAATGACCGGTGATTCCTTGCCTGGTAGTAACGAGGTGAGAGAGGCGGACATCATTGTCACTACACCGGAGAAGTTTGATGGTATTTCACGTAACTGGCAATCGAGAAAGTTTGTCCAACAGGTTTCTCTTGTCATCATGGATGAAATCCATCTCTTGGCCAGTGATAGAGGTCCAATTTTGGAGATGATTGTCAGCAGAATGAATTATATTTCTTCCTTCACCAAGAAGCCAATCAGACTTCTAGGATTGTCAACCGCTGTGTCTAATGCCATGGATATGGCCTCCTGGTTAGGTGTGAAGGAGGGTCTATTCAATTTTCCTCAAAGTGTCAGACCTGTTCCGTTAAAAATGTACATTGATGGGTTTCCCGATAACTTGGCTTTTTGTCCGTTGATGAAGACAATGAACAAGCCTGCGTTTATGGCCATCAAGCAGCACTCTCCAACAAAGCCGGTCTTGATTTTTGTTGCGTCTAGAAGACAAACCAGATTGACTGCTTTGGATTTGATCCATTTGTGTGGGATGGAGGATGATCCCCGTAGATTCTTAAAAATGGACGAATTTGAACTGGAGGCGATCATTTCCAAGGTTAAGGACGACACGTTGAAGCTATCGTTGCAGTTCGGTATCGGGTTGCACCATGCAGGGTTGGTTGAAAGCGATAGACAGATTTCTCACAAATTATTTGAACAGAACAAAATCCAAATCTTGGTTGCCACCTCTACGTTGGCATGGGGGGTCAATTTGCCCGCCCATCTTGTCATCATCAAGGGTACCCAGTTCTTTGACGCGAAGATCGAAGGTTATCGAGACATGGATTTGACCGATATTCTACAAATGATGGGTAGAGCCGGTAGACCTGCGTTTGACACGAGCGGGATTGCCATCGTCTATACTAAGGAGGCCAAGAAGTCTTTTTACAAGCACTTCTTGAATGTAGGGTTTCCTGTGGAATCCTCATTGCACAAGGTGTTGGACAACCATATTGGTGCAGAAATCTCCTCCGGGACGATCAAGTCGAGGCAGGATGCGATGGATTTCTTGACCTGGACTTTTCTGTACCGGAGGGCCCACCACAACCCCACGTATTATGGGATTGAGGACTTAAGTCAGGAGGGTATTTCCAAATATTTGAGCGGCCTAGTTGACGGTGTGATTGACCATTTGGTGGAATCTCAATGTTTGCTGGCCAATGGGGAGAAGCTTAACCCTACGCCCTTCTTGAACATCTCATCGTACTATTATCTTTCACATAAAACGCTGGGTAACCTATTAAGGAAGATCAAAAGAGAAGACTCGTTCCGTGGTTGTTTGAGATGGTTATGCGAGGCGACCGAGTATGACGAGCTACCCACGCGTCATGGTGAGGAATTGATCAATATGGAAATGTCACAGCAGGTGAGATACACTGCTGACGATCTCGAGGATTACGAGTTCATCTGGGACCCTCACATCAAGTCTTTCCTATTGCTGCAGTCGTACATGTCGAGGGAGGAGTTGCCGATTGCGGATTATTCCCAGGACACGATCTCTGTGTTAGACCAGAGTTTGCGTATCTTGCAGGCTTTCATTGATGCCACGTCGGAGTTAAAGTACCTGTCAACTACGCTGATAATGATAAAATTGATGCAATGCATCAAGCAAGGGTGCTGGTTTGATGACGACTTTGTCACCACGTTACCGGGCTTGAAGTTAAGGAAGTTGCCCGACCATGAGGATGCATTTGATGACGATGGGACCGATTGGAGGTCCACGCTGGCTCCACCCCATTTGAACCTCAAGACCATTGGTGGGATGTCCACAAATGAACTCAATACCCTTGCGGACAGGTTGAAGATGGATAGAAGGAAAAGACACGAGTTTATCACCGTGGCCTCCACACTGCCGACGGGTGACTTTACCGTGAGACAACCGGGATGCGAGAAGGTTGTTCTTGAATTGAAGCATGAAAACGGTATGTTTAAGAAGGATTTCCGTATCTATGCCCCCAAATTCTCCAAACCCCAGAGGGAGACCTGGTTCGGTATTGTGTGCGACCTAGAGCAAGACCAGCTTTACGCTGTGAAGAGAATCTCCCCAAAGAAAACCAGCGGGGGTGATGTTGTCATGGGGGAATTGGACGTTCCCATGGAAGTCAGAGGCCAGGCTATGGATGTTTTGCTTGTTTCTGACTTTACTGACATCTTCTACCAGGAGAGAGTTGAGTTCATTTCTGGGGAGTGCTGAGCAGATGAGCTCTGGCTTGCATCTTACGTAATCAGCTGTGCTGAGCACATGAGCACCGTTTATAATCGTTGTATTCTTACGTAACCCGCCGCTTTGAAACACCTTCTTCCTCATCAATGGCAAGCGAATTGAGCCCCTTGGTGGCTAAATTCGACCAAGCGACAAACGTGGCTCATTGCTGTTTGACGATCAACTCGGTTCCCGTTTTTACCTACTCAAATCCCGCCATTACTAACGTTGTGAACGCAAACTTTTCAGAATTAATATCGAAGAACTTGGGATTGATTAACAGCTTCCAGGGAGAGAAGAGTGATGTGATTCCATTGGGAAACCCCTGTTTAATTAATGACACGGATGTTCGCATGTGTCTTTATTATGCAAAACGGCTATCGAAGGAGAATGATTTGATAACAATCATGGTGTTAAGTGATGACCGGTTGATGCCTAGTTTTGTGTTCAATGTGCTAGACATGTTGATGAATGAGTATTTGGCAAATTATCATAATGTGGACGATGGTGAGTTGAAATTCAAGATACGAATGAGGGAATTGATTAACACGGAGGAACAAAAGTTACAGACGATTGTCAACTCGTATGGAACGCTGACAACCGAAATCAACCAGGTGCGAGAGCTAATGAATGATAACATTGACAAGGTGTTGCAAAGAGGAGAAAACCTGGATTCCTTGATCAGTAAAACCACGATTTTGAATACCAACGCAAATCAATTCAGACGTAAGACCAATGAGGTGAAGAGAAAGATGTGGTGGGCCAACGTGAAGTTTTGGGTTTTGGTGGGATGTATAATGGGGATTCTTGTTTATTTGGCTTTGGGGTTGGAATGTGGGTTACCGTTTTATTCGAAATGTTTACACGGAGAACGAGCGAGCGAATGAACGAACGAAGTGCGGGCTGCTTTGGTGAGTGATGCACGCATTGATGGATGTGCCGGCTGCTTTGGGTTTGAAGGTGGGTTGCCATTTTATTCAAAATGTCCGCATGAATGCCTGCAGTGATACCAGCATCTTGAATCACTGGACCCCTTGTTTTCCTTATTAGATTTGCACCATTTTATTGCTTTTGATTTCTTTATGCTTTTACTGTCACAATCATGAACGATGCTCCTATGCTTACATCGATGCCTCTAACTTCAATCACTGCGGTAGGGTACCATCTCCCCATCAATTTTGTTGTGGGAATTCTTCTGGGGAGTGATTTTTGGTAACGGAGACCCAGGTCCCAGTAAATTCCGTACTAATTTTTGCAGTAGGAACGGAGAGCCAACCATTCCGCTGAAGCCATATTGATCCAACCCTTAACGAGATTATGTGAGAAGCCAAGTTGGATATGGTCTGCTTACCATCAAATCTTGCCGCCTCAATACCAGCAAACTCTCACCTACAAGTATAAGAGAGCTTCAGAGAGATCAAAGGTATAACTCACTCCACCAATCCTTAGAATCGCCAGCAAATCACCATTCTGATGGGCTAACAAATACTGCATTTGTTATCTTACCGCCCATATATATTTTCCATGGTACTGCATTGACAACATTCATGCCAGACCTTCAATGCACTCACAATATTCATGCCCGACCTTAAATGCACTCACAATCTTCATGCCCGACTTTAAATGCACTCACAACCCTCATGCCTCAATCTGAATCCACTCACAAGTTTGCTCCATTGGGTTGGCCTCATCTTAGATCAACCCAGGATTTCGGTTGTTCATTCCCACCCTAAATCCACTCACAAGCTCACTTTATTCGCAGCTTGTTGCATTTTGGTATGTCTTTTAATTAAACACTTCTCAAACATTACACAACCATGAATCGTGAGTATCCCCAATATCTTCTGTTTCTCTTTGTGTGAGACATGCGTGTGCTCTTACCTTTATGCTCTAATATCACCTCACCTCACAAGTTAATCTTCTTCATCATTTTCTTGCATTTCTGGCTGGACTTCCTCAACGTCAGAACCCTCAAGCTCTTTTTGTTCTCTCTGGAGTTGCGATAATCCCGAAAGACCTCCTTCGTGTTCATCCTCCTCCTCTTCCCCATCCTCCTCCTCTTCCCCATCCTCATCTTCTTCCTCCTCTTCCTCTTCTTCTTCCTCCTCTTCCTCAACTCCCTCACCCTCATCATCTTCCCCTATCGTTTGATCCGTCAGGCCCGGCGATGACCTCAAACTGGGTATTGGGGAGTCGTTGTTCATTATATTTGTCAACTTCATCTTTTTATTTGATTCTTCAATTGAGGGGGTTTCCTCCTCATCTAATTTCTGTTGCAACTTATCCAGCTTCTTCTGCTGCTTCTTTTTCACAAACTTGTCCAACTCCTCGTTCAAAACAGGAAGAAAGTCATTGAATCCTACAGTTGAAATAGCCTTCAGCACATCGTCCGCATTGACCACTTTTCTGCCTTCTTGCTTCACAATCTGCTTCGCATGGTGATAAATAAAGTTCACAAATAGCAGCGAGCCCCTCTGGATCACCATCTGGGAGTCCTTGGCCAAGATCATTGGGTGTTCATTCGATTTTTGAAGAATCTGCTTCGCAAGCTTATTCAACGTGGATTTTGGAAAAAGGTATTGGTTGATGTCACCATCGTTTGAGATTAAAGTATCCAAATTCGGCTCCTTATCGTCCTTGCGCCACCCCTTAGCTGGCATCTTGATGGTGAGAAGAGTGGTGAAGGTGTTGTGAAATTTGATGTTCGTCACGTGAGCAGGCGCATGAACCATCCTGTGGCGCATGAAATATGCCCATGAGCCGTTGGTCCTCACTGGCTATTCTGGAATTCCAACGTTGTTCATCCTCTATTTAACTAAAGGAGTAAGGCAAAAATAACCCAGATAAAATGGTGGAATGGAGCAATGGTTACCAACTTTTCCCGGTGTTTGGAAGTTGCTTCTAAGGTCATTAATGTTACCAAATGAGTGGATAATTTAGGCCAAGAGTTGGTTCCCCGATGGTAATTTTACTCTCACCACAAAACCCAATATACCCATGAGTTTAACATCTTTGCAAAATGAAATGCTAGTGATTTTAGCAAAACCGAATTTGAGATTGATCATGACCTGAAGCAACACCATAATTCTTAAGCCGTTGAACGCATTTAGAGAAGTGACACTTTGTACTTTTTGCACTACGCCTGTACTGGGATTGAAGGTGTTGAAGATGGTCATACATTTAATGCGGTGTCACGTGACCAGACCCTTGTGGCGTAGCCATCTGCTCATGATTACCTCTTCTTGCTTGTCTAATAGCCGATCTGTTCCACTATATTGAAGGTGTGGGACAGAACTAATCATAATAAATATCTCAGGAGGAAAACATCCATCAAAATAATGGGTTTAAGAATCTTTGCAAATTGAAATGGTTTTGATCTTAAGAAAAGTAAGCGGAATTGATCATATCTTTAAGCAAAATCAAGATATTTAAGACTGATAAAGTAATCTGTATCAAAATTTCTATCACTATCAAATCAACTCGTTGAAGGCCCCGAAGTTGTGACAATTTATTTTGCGTCACGTGACCGGAGATGACTCATCGCCATTCCATCCAGATTCGATAGCAAACTACCGGTCTGACTCAGTTTCCAATCCTCCATCCACATGTTTACTTCCAGTCTTTATAAGTAACTGCATTCACAACCTCATATCTCATAATCTCACTGTGTTTACCCCAAGTGTGGCGCATGCATTCAATCAATTAACGGTCGAGTTGCCGCTGCGCAGAAGTCAGTGAGAGCCCGCTTACAAGCCTACTGCGCTTGCCTCCAGCGGTAACTTACCTTATATTTAACCACTAACCACTCGCAAGTAGACCGCGTTTACTTGTATTTGCCAGTGAGTTCGTTTGGTTGGAAGTGGCGCATGTAATGAGCACATGAGCATCTTCTCTCTTCACCAATCTGGAACTTCTAACCGAACGTGACTTCTTCTAATGACAACGGTCGAGTTGCGGCTCCACCTCAAGCCACTGGGCACCTGTCTTGCCAATTTACCCTCAGGATGGATTTTGCCGTTGATTGATTCCACAAACCTTTTGGTTCAGCAGGTAATCGTCAGATTGATTACGAACGATGGTAGCCAGATAGCTGTTGGTTGGACGGGATTCACGAGTGAAGACAACTCTCAGGTAGAGTTGGATCCCTTATTTGCCGATTTGGTTGGTTTGAAAGAGGCAGAGGTCTTGACGGTTGAATTGGACTTGAAATCAATCCATCTGACAAACGCAACCTCGGTGGAGCTAGAACCGCTCACAATTGCCGACTGGGAGCTCACCGAGCTCTACGCTGAGAGTGTGGAGATGAAGTTTCTATCTCAGGTGAGATGCGTTTCCAAGAACCAGTTGCTAGCTGTAAGAACAAGCCAGGAGAGTAATGTTATAAAGTTCCACGTGAAATCGATCAAAACGGTGGATCGAGACGGCCACTTTGCACGAATCGGTCCAGACACCGAGCTTCACATCATTCCAAAGGTCAACAAGCAACCAGCGCTACCGACAACCAGCAAGAAGAAGAAATCGCTAAGCAGCAAAAGATCAACAACCACCATGGGTCAGAGACTAGAACACATCTACAGATCCAGTATCAACCCCCACGGAGAGGGATTCACAATCTATTCGAAGTTGAGGAAGGAATTCTCTGGTTTGAACTATGTCCACGTCAGTGTGGTCACGGGCCCTGGCACACCCAAAGCCGCACTCGCCGTCAACGAAAAGGAACTGGAGATGGGCCTGACGCAGGGATCCTTCGCCGCGGGGGTCGTGGCCAAGTTGGTGCAGGCGCAGGACCAGATTGACGACGACATCGATCTTGATGTAGGAATCGAGTCAATCCAGATCTCACCGCTGCTGGCCACCACATTAGGCGTGGAATCGACCCAGGGCGAGCTACTGTGCATCCAGCCAACGACACGGAAGACAATCCGCAGCGAATTGAAGGATTGCCTTGTCGAGGTGTATGGATTCGTAACGGATTCCTCGTTCATGGCCAGTGAGGAAGCGGTGGCCCAGGTGATGGAAGAAAGAAAGGTTTTGTCACATCAGGTGTCTGATTACATTGGTAGGCTTTCGATTGAAACCCCGCTCACCAGCGGTATGAAGTTGCCCGTCATTGACGGCGTTCTTCCCCTAGGAGGCCAATTGCAGATTATCAACAAATCAATAAACAACAAACGGGGCCTGAACCTGTGGTTGGCTATTGGGGATCCTTATCCAGCTGCGCAATTCAAAGGTGAGATCTTGGTCCCTAAATCCCGGTTGCAATCAACCCACCAAGTTGAAGATGTCAAAATCATCGGCAACGATAAATCCGTCGAGAACTTGAAGAGACACTTGAACTACCACATCCCCACATACCTCTACGGTAAATCAGGCAGCGGAAAGTCTCTCATGGTTTCGAAAATGATTCACGACTTCACAAACTTGGGCTTTTTTGTCCAGATGGTCGACTTTCAAGGAGAGTTGGAAAACCCGATCGAGGCCTCAAAGACAAAGGATCGGACTAAGGTTGTCACCAGGGTGATTGATCACATGATTGAATCCGCAATTTGGCACACCAAGTCGTTGTTGATCTTTGAAAACCTCGATGCAATTCTACCCAAAAAGCTGGAGCAGGGTGACTCCGGCACAAGCGATAAGCTGGCGGAACTCCTGATAAATAAGCTAGATCTTCAAGCCAGGAATGTTTCCATCCTATTCACAGGCAAATCAAAAGATTCCATCAACCAGTTGATCTTTCATAAGCATTTAATAGAGGAAGAGGTCAACTTGAAGGCTCCAAACAAAGACCAAAGATATCTCTTGCTTCAGAACATCTTGCAAACAAGGTACCCCAAATACTGCACCGACTTGAACACAATCTTGAGTGATATATCCCATGACACCGAAGGGTATTATCCAATGGACTTCAATAATCTCCTCGAGAGGGTTTACCATGATTTTGTGACGAACGGAGATGGAGCCCACTTCTCGATGGCCAATTTCCAAAATGGACTAAAGGGGTACACTCCAATATCCCTCAGAGGCATCAAACTTCAAAAAGAGACAGGCGCAAAGTGGTCTCACATTGGAGGTTTGTCCGAGGTGAAGAGGTTACTTTTAGAGACTCTGGAGTGGCCTACCAAGTACGAGCCCATCTTTGCAAAATGTCCCATCAGATTACGATCCGGGATCTTGTTATACGGCTACCCTGGATGCGGTAAGACAATGTTGGCTTCTGCCATTGCTTCGAAAACAGGGTTGAACTTCATCTCCGTGAAAGGTCCCGAGATCTTGAACAAGTACATTGGTGCAAGTGAACAGTCCGTGAGAGAATTGTTTGAGCGGGCCCAGAATGCCAAGCCGTGTATTCTCTTCTTTGATGAGTTCGACTCGATTGCTCCCAAGAGAGGCCACGACTCAACCGGTGTCACCGACAGAATCGTCAATCAATTGTTGACCCAGATGGACGGTGCGGAGGGGTTGGACGGTGTCTATGTCTTAGGGGCCACCAGCAGACCCGACCTGATCGATTCCGCGTTGTTGAGACCGGGAAGATTGGATAAGAGCATCATCTGCGACCTACCGGACAACGAGAACAGATTGGACATATTGAAGACTGTGGTGGAGTCGAACGGGTTCCAACTAACGTCGGATGTTGATTTGGAACTAATTGCTAGATCCACACATGGACTCACCGGAGCAGACTTACAGGCTTTGACATATAACGCATACTTGAAGTCTGTTCACGATCTCTTAGACAACGAAAACACCGAGGTGGATCCTGTGAAGACGGACCATTCACGAAAGGCCACGTTTAAGTATCTACCGTCTGCAGGTTCATCCACCAGATCTGTGAGACAGAAGGAGATGTCGATGATTAAAAAGGTGGAGAACGTGATTAATCAAGACGAAGATTACGAGCCCGATGGACCGCAAGCCAAAGCCATGGAAAAGCCTCCAGTCTTGATCACAATGGACCATCTGATGACCAGTTTGAGGGAAACAAACCCATCCATTTCACAGAAAGAACTGCTCAAGTTCAAGAAGATCTACGGTGAGTTCCAAGAGAGCAAGAGACCAGCAGACATGAAGAACGCAGACGATAACAGCACGGACGTGGGCGTGAGGTCGAGCTTAATGTGAGCTATATATAAATCTAAAGTGAAGCCTTGCCTCCTGTGGAGCCTGTTATAGTGGCCTGAGACACTATAGGCTGGGAGGAGGAGCCCATGATTGTCAACGTCAGCACCATCACCAAGAGGTGCAAGGTGAAACAGTAGCCGACAAAGATCCATCTTGTGTATTGCGTACTCAACACCGTTTTGGTGATTTGAATAAAGATCCTCTCCCAGGGCGAGATTCTCGAGTTGATCCTCTCGGTCTCCATCATCCTGAACCTCTCGATTGGATGGAGCTGCCTCTCGTAATCCTTGGCGTATTTGTCATCGACGCTGGAGCTGGCCGGAGTCGACCCATTGTGGAATTTCAGGAACTGGATGTTCTCAAAGAGCTCCTTGTTGTCATTCTTAAGGGAGTTCACTTCTCTCTTCAATTCCATCAGCTTTGAGAAGTGTTTCTTGTTTTCATCCTCCAATTCTCTATTTCTGGCTCTGAATCGGTCTCTTTGCTGGGTGATGATTGGCAGAAGGGTGGACTCCTGACCAGCAGATGGTATGACACTCTCGGCGCCGGCAATGGATCCTGCTGGGGACAGCTTGCCCCCTCTAGGAGGGGCAATTGAGGATATCATTGACATTGTTTCCCAATTGTCATGGCTGTTTGACTGGAAATTGAGGAAGTCCAACTCCAATTTCGTGTTTGCGGCCTTCAAATTATCAGACTCCTTTGTTAGTGTTTCCAATTGCAAAACTGAGGCTGTGAGTTGAGATTGGAGGTTGTCGTTCTTATTTCTCAACTCTACAATCTCCTCATTGAGTTTACGATTGCGCTGGATGATGACAGATTCAATGTTGTCCGCGTCTTTGGTAGTGTCACTGTTGTTGTCGTCGTCGTCTCCGAATTGGACCTGTTTGAGTATGTCGAGCTCTTTTTTGATTTCCTCGTAGTCGCTTGTATCCAACTTAAGCTTGTTCAACGTGGCTAGTTCTTTTTCCAACTGATCCATTTGAACCCGGGTCGTCTCCTTCAGAGAAGTCAACTGGTTTTCTAGATTGACACTGTTTGTTCTTTCGTTATTCAACTTGGCAACAAGGAGGGCATTTTCGCTCTCCAAGTCTAGAGATTGAGACCTTTGAGATTGCCTTATCTTTTCTAGATCCATTGTCGACTTTGACTTGACGTTTGCCAGCTCCTTGATCAAACCCTCGTTACGATTCTCAAGAATTTGAACACGGGATTTTGACGCCTCCAAATCCTTTTTGAGCAGACCCAATTCCACCGAGTTGTTGCCCATAACATCCTCATCATCTGGCTCGTCATCTCCTAGGGCAATCTCGTTGTTTTTGAGCTTTCTCTTGAGCATCTTTTCATTTATGAGGGATTCTTCCAATTGGGCCTTCAAGTCGTCAATTGTCGACTGCAATTTCGAGGCTTCCTTGGTCCAATCCATCTCCTTCTCCTTGAGCACCGATTGCCACTTGGAATCCACCTGTTTTCGCTGAGTTTGCACCAAATCGTCACTATCTTTCATGGTTTGCGCCAATTTCGTCTTCAAGTTATCGTAATCCGCCTGCTGGGCAAGCTTTTCCCTCAACGAGTCCCGCTCCTTGGTCAACTGGTCGATTGCCGACTGCGACTTTGTTCCACGCTCCTTCAAGTAGGGTGTGGGATCTGGCACCTCTGCGAGACCACGATACATCTTGAAGAATGTTGTTTCGATGAACTTGTTCCGCTTGTTGAGGGCGTCAATTTCGTTCTGATAGGCCTTGAGTAAGGGCTGAAGCTGGTCCAGCTTCATCCCCTCCTCCAAAGCCTTGAATTGCTTCGTCTTGGACGCCAACTGCTTTCTTGACAGCAACGACTCCTTCTGGCTCGTCTGGATCTCGGTTGCGTCCGTGTCCAGTCGCTCCTGAAGATTCCCAAGGTCCAGTGCAGACCACACTGCAATGATCGTGTCAATTGAGTCTGTCATGTGTCCACTTTAAAGAAAAGACAAGTGGTGGTGCCACGGTACCAAATTTCGAATCCATCTTTGCTTGAAACCGTGATGATTATCTTCATTGGAGGGCCTTCCGGGTGCGGTAAGACAACCATTGGAACCCTAGTGGCGTCCCAAATGGGTGGGGCTTTTATTGAAGGCGACAACTATCATACAGCGGCCAATAAGGCGAAAATGGCCAACGGCGTGGCTCTCGACGACAACGATAGATTGCCATGGCTTGAAAAGCTTGCACAATTGGCATCAGAGAACCAAGCACACAACCCAGGCTCTACCGTGGTGGTGAGCTGTTCAATGCTGAAGAAACAGTACAGAGACCTCCTCAGGAGAGAGATTAAGAGTGATGGAGAGGTATATTTGGTGATGCTGATAAATAAGGACTACAAAGAGGTTGCAGAGCGGATGAGGCAAAGAAAGGGTCATTTCTTCAAAGACAAGATGCTTCAGTCCCAGTTGGATACGCTCGAGGTTCCAGAAGAAGAAGAGCCAAAGACGTTTGTGGTGGAATGTAATGGATTGACAAGTGAGGAGGTTGTGAAGAGGGTGGAGGAAGCGGTGAGCATGCGAATGGAGTGAGGTTATGAGGTTGTGAGTGGATTTGAGGTGAGAGGTGAGGTTGTGAGGTTGTGAGTGGATTTGAGGTGATTGACCTTGCGAACTTGTGAATGCATTTGAGGTAAGAGGTGAACGAGCTTGCTTCTTTTGCTTGTTGATTGATTTAAGGTGAGAGGTGAAGATGGTGGATGATTTAAAGCGAGGTATGAAGATTGGAAGTGAAAGAATGAACAAATTATTGATAAGTTGGCCGGACACATAAATGTCCCGCAACTTTAGATTATGCCCAATGAAGGAATTGAGACATATGCCACTTCCATCTATACTGCGTTTACATTTCTAATTAAACCCGGCCGCATTTACAGTAGTAAAGCCACAATGTGTTGCAATGTAAATCCCGTTTTTAGCAATTAGCTACGGTGTAAGTGAGTGCAAAAATAAGTTAACAACTAGTCTATCAACGAGTGCAATTTGTGGGTGAGTTAAATGAGACTCACACCCAATGAAACGAATGTTGTTTTCAACTCTACAGTGAGTATGGTGCACCAACACAGTTGAGTGCTACAAGTTCAGCTAAAATCAGAGTAAATACTTTGCAGCTGTTTCAAGCACTCTTGAGATTACTATCTTGGGTATCAATGCCACATGTACAACACTGAGCACAACACTGGGTACAACACTGGGTACAACACTGGATGAATGGATTGATTCAAGCGTGATTTGGCAATAATGGCGCAAATAAAGCCATTCTTAATCCTCCTAGCCCACAATCAACTCGCTGTACCTGAAAGATATAAATTGCGCTTCCTAATTGGTCTCCCTTCTCTTCCAATTAAAATGGGCTCCGCATATTTCTTCCAGAAAACGAGGTGCAGATTCTTGGAATCACCAAAAAATCAAAACCTTTCTAATCCGGAGAACGTATCCCGTTATCCCGCAATCGCACGTTTAAAAATCTGCAGGATAAAGATTAAAACATCTATAAACTTGAACTTGATTAAAACTTAACTTTGCACATACGGTAAGCTGGTCATCGGATTTTTAAGTTGCACAATATCAACCTCAGCTTTACACAAATGATATCACTACCTCTTTTACCTGCTTTGATTACAAGTGGAAGTTTGACATATCAAGGCTTGATCAATGATATTGGGCTAGCATTGATGTTCACTCGTTTGCAGTGCACAGGTCAGGGTGGAATTATCCAGTGCAGACACCCCACAATTGCACCTCACACCTCTTAAAAACGCTACTTTCCTTCTTTCTATATAAGAACAGAAAAGCGTAACATAGAAATCATTAAATCCTTTTTAATAAACATCTTGATAATAGAGGTACCGAAAGTCATTGCTTGCCCACTACCTCGCCACTTCACTCCGATTTTCCACCTTCAACATTCATACCCAAGATCCCCAACGGCTTCAATCTGTCCAACTGAATCCGTCTTTTGACGTACCATTTTCTACCAGTGATCAACCCCCAAACGGCAAACGCAGCAAAAACCAACCAGAAGAGCCACGAGTAACCAGTAAATAAGGTATCCCCACGCATCTTAGAAAAGGTCGCCAACTTCAACAACTCCACGGTATCATATGGGGCCATCTGATTGATCGACTTTCCAATGTAGTTGCGCCAATACCTATTCTGATATTGTGAAACAATAAGCGCATCACCTGCCTTGAAATCCTTGGGATTCAAATGATTCCATCCTAGGGCCTTTATGATTCTTGGAAAGTGATCAACATCCACCAAAAGGGTTTTCAAGGAATTCTCACCATTGGCGAATGCGTTAGGAATCGGCTCCTTCATTTCCATGATGATATCGACAGAATCAGAGTCCATTGCCTTCAACTTTGCCACCTTTTTGGCCTTCTTCTCACGAGCGTGAACTGTCTTGGAAAATTGGAACTCTTGGTTCTCAAAGCTGAACTTATGGTAAACCCAAGAAAGGTAGAATTGGGATTGGAACACACTGGAGGTTTGAAAATCAGTCAACTGGATCAAAACTTTTTGAGTTTTCAAATCAAGACCCTTGGTGGGGTTGGAAAAATGAGTTTCCACGTTGTCTGGCGTTAGAATGTCGATCATAGGCTCAGAGTTTCTTTTGATGAATTCTAGAAGCCCGTCATAAGATCTGATTTGGTCACTTTGGAATGATTGATACATCGACGAGATAAGCGACCCTGATTTAATGGCCAAAATCATTGGGTAAGTGGTGTGGGTTTTGGAAGTGAACAATTCCTCATGAAACTTGATTTTGGAGTCCGGGTTCAGCAAGTTGATATAATCAATCAAAGATCTTTCCTGGGCCTCTAAAAATGCCATCACCGCGTCGACATCCCCTGTTTTAAATAGGTAAACATCCGATGGTATATCTGAGATTTCCTGGAGGAGATGCTTGAAAACAAGGTCATCCTCTGGAACCTCGGATTTGGGGTCATTGACGACCACAAACCCCACCTTTGAGTAGTCCTCCACCTGGGTCAACCGATCTGCTGACTGCAAGCTGGTCTTGGCGTCCAAGAAGTTGCGGATTGCGCTGAACGGACTAGTCACCAGTTGGCCGTTAACGGTTGTCCGCCTCACCCAATGAGACAATTTCTTGACGGCTGCCTTCATGTTGGTGATCTCCAAGTCGGGCATTCCGTTGAAATGGATTCCGTTGGCGCCTGACTTGTCAGGCAGAAAGAGCATCACATCTGGAGTGAGCGCATTCTGTTTCACAGAAGAGGCAACTTTAAGTGCCTTACAGAGCTCAAGATCGTCTTCACAGGGGAAGTACCTGATGTCAAGATGACCTCCAAGGACAAGGTCCTTTAGACTTGTCAAAGTAAGGTTCCAGAGGTTTCTGAAGGTGTAGCAGAGAGGGAATTGTTGGAAGAACTTGTTTCTCACGTGATCTAAATGGAACGTCTCGTCATTAAGCTTGGAACTATCTGTTGGCCAAAAGGAGACAAGCGTTGGCAAACTGGCCTTACCACCGATCAAGTTTGCGAGATCCAACTTGGAAATCACCCTATTGTGTTCTTTGATCGACTGTCCGAACTGGGATTCGTCCTCAGACCACGTTATGAGCTGGTCCTCAATGAATTCGTCCAGATTTTCCCGTGTACGCTCACTAGTGTTGAGAGAACCAAGCAATTTCGATCCTGGGCCGTAGAATCTGATCATTGGATAGTATTGGATCGATTCTCGGTCACACAGGTCTCCGTCTGTTACGCAATTCACCTGATGGATCGACAACCGCGTGTCCTCCTTGTGAGCCTCAAAGAGGTCAACCCATGTGGGCAGTAGGGCCTGACAGTGGTGGCAGTAGGGAGAGAAGAACTCGACGAGATGGAAGCCATTCTCGAGGGTGGAATCAAAGCTATTGAGATTCAAAGTTTCCGGCAACCGGGCGTGGAGATCAGCCGTGGTGTCGGAGGCACCGCACAAGGCCACCAGGGCCACCACGAGGGCGAAAGCGGCGTGAATCATGGAATCAAATCGGTTAATATAAATAGATATACAATGGGTTTGGGTGAAGAAGAAAAGTGTGCTCAGATGCTCAGAGGTTTATGCGTATTTCTGGAGATACTTCTTGAAGTATTCGAAGGAGACAAGGGTGACCCCGCTGGCGGGCACGGTACGTGCTAGGTTAATCACAAAACCCGAGTAGAAGCCCCGAAATCCCTCGGTTTGGAAGATTGTCTTTATGACCCTTAGAAGAGCCCGCACCTGGGATTCGTTGAGTCCCCCGGCCAACTGCATCCTAGTCCGCACCATCTCGTGGGGGTAGGTGATTCCTGATGCGATCATCTTGGATAGCGATGAAGAGAGGAAGAATTTGAAGAACTGGACGGTGTGAGAGGAGCTGTGTTCGTCGACGTTGAATAGACTCTTGAAGTTCTCGTAGAGGGGGAACTGGATGGCGACATGGACGAGTCCAAAGTAGGAGGGTATAAGCCCCTTGTAGAAGACACCGAGACCTTCGTTCTTGTACATTTTGATGAAAGCGTCCGCAGTACCGTTGTACCACTGACCCTTGGGGGTGTTCTTTGTGACACCAAATTTGTCGTAAATGGTCTTACCGTCGTCCATTTGCAACATCAATCGTGTCTTGACGACCCAGATGGGGTTTGTGAGTGTGGTGGATATGGCCCCGGAGGAGATTGCGCTCGCAAAGTAGACCAGGTTCGAGTCCTTGGTGATATTTGTTTGATAGAAAGACTTGAAATGATCGTAACAGGAGAAATAGATCATCCAGGTAGGGAAATAGCCAAGGGTGATAGGCACCAGACCTCTATAGAGCCCACGAACACCCTCCTCCTTCCATATCATGTCCATTGACTGCAGGAGGCCCTTGTATTTGAATTGGTTGTACTGGGCAGCCTGCTCTGCACTAAGGGTTTTCAAGAACGCTCCTTGGGCCTGAAACCTGGTCTTAGCCACATCAAGCGGACAGACCACAATTCCTGATAGAAATCCCGCAAAGGCTCCTGCTAGAGACGTGATTTCGTTCTGAGTCAACTTCAATCTGGCGTGGAGCACCTCGTCGGTGTGAGCCGTGATCGGCGCGTCTACCGTCAGAATGTCTGTATCGGAGGAAATATGATGGCGCTTGGGCGGCTCTGCATCTCGCGACATGGAATGGATGGAGCTGAGTGAACAGCGTTTGGTATGGAAAATACCGGAATCTGAGGGTGTGAAGAGGGGGTGTGGGGAGGGCGTTACGTAATCTCTATACTGCTTACGTCAGCGCCATCCCAGTGGCCTGGGACGCAGCTCAGCGCGGCTCAGGACACTGTCGCAGTAATTTGCCAAGTGAAAAGAGTGCTTGGGCCGCAGAGCGGAATGGGGTACCTTTGAAATGGTCCCAGTAAATTCTTAAAGAGTATATCACGGGGTTGTGGTACCGGGGGTGTGGTGTGGTATGGGGTTGTGGTACTGGGGTGTGGTGTGGTATGGGGTTGTGGTACTGGGGTGTGGTACTGGGGTGTGGTACTGGGGTAATTTTTTGATCATCCGTTAACGTTATCACCGGTCCAATGGAGGTGGGGCTCCAATGGACTGAACTGCGCGGCTAGAGTCGTGCCAAGTGGATCATGGCAACTGAATCAGTAAATTATTAAACCACAGATAATAGAGGGTATGTGCCGCCATGGTGCCGACGTGGTGCCGCCGTGGCGTGCTGAGGTGATTTTTGCTCATTTGTTAGAAAGGTACAAGCACTAAATACGCTATGGATGTGTGGTTCAAAGCAGTTGATGGGAAGGTGTGGAAAGAGGTAGGCAATGAGTGGCCTAACTATCGGTTTGGACACAAACGATGTCGCGTGGACAATACAATCGCCATGCTATTAGTGGTTTGAATAATAGGACCAGTAGTAGCACATTTGAAAGCTCACTGCATTCTTTCACTCGAGCATTTCACAACCCCAACTCCTTCAAAAAAGCCCCATTTTCAGGCTCACGACCTAAAAACTCCTTAATAATGTCCATCTCGTCACACGACCCACCCTTGGCCAAAATCATATCTCTGTAGGCAGAGCCAACGCCCTGGTCCAAAGGATCGGCCTTGAATTTGGTGTAATAGATGTCCGACGCAAAAACCTGCGACCATAAATATCCGTAGTACCCACTGGCATATCCACCCATCATATGACCAAATGACCCGTAACCCTTGAAAATCTCCCCGTCTTGGGAAACCAAACAGATCTCCTCACGCAGTCCATTCCAAAGCTGGTCCAGATCAATCTGCTGCTGGGGTCCAAGCGTGTGCAGAGCCATGTCAAAAAGTCCAAAGTGAAGCTGTCTCAAATTGAAAAGTGCCCCATTGACATGCTTCGAACCAATGAGGGAATCAATCAAATCATCCGGCAATGCTTCTCCACTCAAATAATGATGAGACAACTTCTTGAGAATCGATTTCTCCCAGCAATAGTATTCAAGAAACTGAGAAGGCATTTCAACAAAATCCCTTGCAACAGCAGTCCCGTGGAATCTGCAATAGCGGGTCTGTCCCAAAAGATCATGGATACCATGCCCCAACTCGTGGAAAAAGGTCACAACCTCCCCGTGCTTTAAAAGCGAAGGTTTGTCCTTTGTGTCCTTGGTGAAGTTGCACACAAGAGAAGTGACGGGGTAATGCTTGGTGCCGTGTGAATCCTCAAACGAGGGCTTGAGACCAAAGTTTGCTGCATGACCGTATTTGCCAACTCTTGGATGCAAGTCAAAATAGAGGTGTCCAACAAAAGTGCCATCACCTCTCCACACTTGGTATTGGTTGACCTCCGGGTGCCATGTATCGTAATCCTTTGAATCCTTCTCAACCTCCACAAACTTTAATTGGAACAATGTCTCGTAAAGATTGAGCATGCTCTTGATAGTCTCATTCATGGGAAAGTACTCCGAAATCTTCAATTCGTCAACGTTGTAGTCTTCCTCCAACATCCTGGTGTGGTAAAACCGTTGATCCCAGATGTACAAAGGCTTGTTTGTCGCCAAATGGCTGGATTTCATCTCAGACAATCGATCCAGTTCGGTCAATCCCAACGGTTTCAACTTCACCTTCAAATCGTTCAAGAAGTTCATCACGTTTTCCGGGTTTTTAGCCATCTTGTCCTCCAATGTGTATTCAGAAAAGTTCTTATAGCCCAAAATGTTGGCAAGTTGGGCTCTCAACTCGACCGCTCTCTTCAAGATGTCCGCGTTCTGGGAGACCTTGTTCTGGTCACCGGTGAAAGCTCTTCTTCTTGTTTCACCCGACTGTGCGTACTTTAAAACTGGGAGAATGTCGGGGTACTTGAAAGTCATCTTCAACTTGCCATCCACCTCCTCAAATCCATCCAGCACATCTTGCGGAACACCTTTCAATTCCTCCTTTTTGAAGAGGATGAATTCCGCTTCCTCACTCAAATTCTTCGAGTACTCAAGACTCAATTGGGTGAGTTGGGTCTTTAATTCACCCACACAGGCCCTCCTTTCACTTGGCAACCCCAGACCGTTCTTCAAGTAATCTTTGTGGAGCTTTTCGATGAACTTTTTAGTCTCCGGGTCCAATGTGTCCAAATCCAGCGATTTCACCACCTTATCGAGCACCTTGAACACATCCTCCCTCAGCCCGGATTCAACACTGAATGCTCTCAGTTTTGAGTCGGAAGAGGTCGAAGCTTCTCTTAATTCTTTTGAGGGAGAGACGTATTGGTAGAACGTGAGCTGGTTCATCAAACCGCTCTGGGAGTTTTCCAGCTGAGCCATTGGCTTGATGACCGAATCAAAGGAGGCCATCTCTGGATCCATACAGGCAATCGAGTCATCGAGAGCCCTGGCTTCATTGATCAGTTTGTCTGTCTGATCAAGGATATCTTGGGGCGTGTGGTTCCATTTGAGTGCCACAGATGCAACTGTAGCTGTAGACATCTTCCTAAATGCAATAGCCGTTAGCGTCGACACCGTTGTGAATAGAAGCAAGCGGGAACGCCTTGCCAACATGAGGAGAAGGATGTGATGAGAAGTGCTCATGACAACGGCGATGCAATGGATATGCTCAGTATGCTCATGCTGATAGAAGACGGGGAGGAAAAGAAAGATGGTGATGGCAAACGAGGTGCTAACTGTGTAGCAAGACAGTGATGTACTGATTATCAGATTGTTGAATGTGGGATTTCCAGTGAGAGTGGGCATCACATTCACTGGGCAACAATTACCATAGTAGCTTATAGATGGAGCTTACTGATGGTGATACAGTCACTGCACGACTGCTGAAGAGTAGTGTTATTAGGGATTACCTGGTATGCTAGTGTATATGTCACACGGGGTAGGTGACGCACTGTCATGCATTACTTGGTCAAATTGGGTTACGTATTCTTCATGTACTTAATCAGAGTGCACTTGGCCACACATAACTGAGAATGTTGTAGGTAATAGATAGAAAGCCAAACACGTATTTGGGCAGCAACTGCTGCATAACTGGTTGACAATTGCTTTCAAATTTCTTTTGCTAACGACTAATTCAATTACGCGGGCAGTTTAGGTCGCCATAAGTCTTATCACGGTAAGAAACGGTGTCAAATTCCTAAATTGCTGTTTAGCAAGTGAGGACAGTTGACTTGACTGGCCTCAGTTTTTAGTAGGAGATTGTCTACTAAGTACTATCTACAGAGTAGCAAATGGTAAATGTTTGTTTTACGGTAGCTGGGCTGACAGAGTTATTTCGCATTCCAGTTCACTAGGTGTTTACTGTATACAAACTTGACAGCCACCGCCATCTGCAGCTGATGTTATTCAATAAAATTATGTTATCGGTCAACGATCAGTAACTTTAATTTTTGCTCGTGCATGGGTGGATACTGTCACTTGTCGTGCACTAACGAGGTGACTGTTTATTGATTTTAATGCGGTCTATTTGGTCACCGGTAGTGCCGCAACTTGTTTGGCCAGGTCTGCGCACGGTCATCTTTCAAATTACACCTTATATTCACCGTCCCGCATTGCTAGCGTATTAACTTACCACTTACCACTTACCACTACGTCAGTTCTCAGTCAGGCCAGTAAGCTGTTAATTCACAATCTCGTTAGTCTCATCTATTCACTCGCTCGTTAGTTCGCCTGTTGTTCCCAATGTTATTACCTACATAAAATTAAAATCTTGTGTTTCTATCAAGCTCCCTGATACAGGACACCACACTCTCCACCTCCACCATCATCCCCGATCTATTCAGAGTTGCAGCCACTTTAGGCACCTCTAGTTTGGGCACCCGCGTGGAGATCATTCTGAACGCATCACTACAAGGAATATAGTGCTTATCCAACCCCAAGCTTGTGATTGACGGCAGGTCTCTTGAGTTTGTGGCCACCGTCTTACAGAATTGAGTCATTTGGGGGTCCTGTTGACACTTCATACAGGACCCAGGATCTCCTGAACATTGGATCATTTGGTTCATGTCAGACTTGACCCCACGAACAATCTCGTTAATGAGTTCTCTTTCTTTGCGATCGATCTCCAATTGGGATGGCACCGGTTTTGTGCAGGAGGCTTCTGCGGCTGCCTTACACACACAGGTGCTGGTATCGCCTGAGCAGAAACCGCAGTTTTCGAATGGTTCTTCGCCTACGTTGGCGTCGCCTTCCGAATTGAGCTGCGACAGGCTAATTGACGATGGCGGTGATATTATTGATGACGTAGACGACGATAGATTTTCCTGGACGCCCATAAACGTCGGCATCTTCTTCATCTTGAAGCTCTGTGTGAAATCGATCTCAAGACCTTCTCTTTTTCTCTTCAACGGCACCGCCTTCTGGGGTTGGAAGTCCCATGCAAGGGTGTCCACTGGAACTGCCCCACGGGTATTCACTTGGGACTCCAACGCAGCTATGCGCCGTTTCAGTTCGCAGTTCTCGTTCTGGAGCGTTGTGATCTCCATTTGAAGCGTTCCTTCCTGGATTGCATGTTCCCGCTGAAGTTTCATGATGTGGGTTTCCAATTCACCGATCCGAGTCGCACGTCTCTCTCTGAAGGCCCTCTGTGCCTGTCTGTTTTGAGCTTTGCGCTTAGTCATCGGCTCCTCCTTTATCGGCTTTCTGCCCGGCTTTGGTCTTGGAGGAAGCACCCATTCTTTTGATGTGGAGATCTGTGTCACCGTCGGCCTTGGTGCTAGCAGCTTTGGCTTTAAACTCGTCATACCGATCAGCTTCCTCACTTATCAAGGGTGGGGGCTTTCGCAGCTTTTTATATTCTCTTCTTTTCCGCCCTGGGTCCGATAACTCCTTATGGTTGTGTACGCAGTGCTGGTTATCTCGAAGAGCGGTAGTCTTCTCTTCCACACGAGGGGACCACAGGGGCCCACAGGCCCCCTACGGGACCAGTCGCCCAATGATTTGCTTATTTTAGCGTCTAATCTGCATGGAATTCATGCCATTGGGGCACAGTTAACTCCCAGTAAGGTTGTGTCTGCGGACCCTTCGGGGGGGAGGCGTCATGCGAATCTTAAGGGCGTACGTGCTGTGCACTGTGAAGGCTTTACGATCTTCATTGATCAGACTGTCACCGGCCTCAAGTTTGTGGTGATGACCTCGTCGGACATGGAGGAGGATGGCGTTTTGACGTTGGTTGACGGAATTTACGGCTTGTACTGTGATTACGTGATGAAAAATCCGTTCTACAGGGTGGAAATGCCAATCAGAATCCCGGGATTTGAAAGGCGTGTGATGGAGTTAATTGCAGAGCCGAGCAGACGAACGTAGGCAGTAGGACAGTAGGACAGTGGCAATGCGAGCCAATTAACTGTCTGCAGGTGCAACGATAATGCGAGCCAATGTCTGCAAGTGCAGCGGCAGTACGAGCAAATTAACAACCTGCAAGTGCAACGGCAGTACGAGCAAATTAATAACCTCCAAGTGCAACGGCAGTAAGAACAAATTAACAACCCGCCAGTGCAACGGTACTGCGGGAAAATTTACAGCCTACAAGTGCAACGATAGTGCGATCAGGACAAGAGCATTAGATGATGATTTGTGAGTGGTATGGATCTGTGCTATGCGATTGACGCCGGTTTACTCTTTTTCCACCCTTTTCAAGCTTGTGGATGATATTCCACATTGACACATTCACTAATTTGTCTTTGGCCAGATTGGCCAGTACCAACCCAGCTATATGTCTGTTACAACTCATTGCCACCTATTGGCTGCTTATCGACCCGCTTACCTAATTAAAATTCCACTCTGAGAAGCATCGATACCGATTCTTGCAGCGACTATCGGCTCTGCGGGGTAAGCTCAAAGGGATCATGATCCACTCTCCTGTAATTTATTTCAACTCCGATACACCTCCGTGTTACCTCCGTTATTTCCTTATCTGGTCAAGCGTGGCTCATTTGACTCATTCTTGAGCTCGCTGGGTGAAATAATCACTTGCTCACTTTCACCGCTCGCTTTTCCTAGTTATGACCACGATCACCGAGTACCACCACGGGGTGTTGAAGTCAGGCAGAGCCGTGACACTGGTGCCGTTCATGTCGAAAGAGGAGACTCCGGAATGGGTGATTGAAGGTCTCCACACTCTTTTGAACGAAATCATCGTCGACGGTGATACATATCCAATTGAGGAACCCCTGGACAGAGAAGGCTTCCTCAACTATTATCTGCCGAAATTTGTTGCTGTGCTCTTTGATGGCGATCTCAAGGGTGCTGTTGTCGAAGGTACGCCAATTGTGGGGGCCTTCTACATCAAGCCAAACTATGTGGGTAGATCAAACCACGTTTGTAACGGTGGATTCATTGTGAATAAACAGTACCGAGGGGAAGGTGCTGGAGGCTTCATGGGGGCACAGTACGTTAAATGGGCCCCAATGTTGGGGTTCAAATCGAGTGTTTTTAACCTCGTGTATGTAACCAACGTCGGCAGTGTCAAGATCTGGGATAAGCTGGGGTTCAGGAGAATTGGGATTGTGCCACAGGTGGGCAGATTGAAGGGCAAAGATGAGCTAGTGGATGCCATCATGTTTTCGTATGTTTTTCCGAACAAGTAAATGAACCCAATGAGTTTGTGAATGGGTGGAAATGTGGGTTGTTAGGAAGATGATTAGGAAGGTGATTAGGAAGGTGATTAGGAAGGTAGGTGTTTAAGAAGGTGAGTGGGTAGATAGGATAGTGAGCATTTGTGTGATTATACTCCTTTAGCCAGCTGCGTTCATCATTAAATAGAACTAGAAAGACATTCATATATCAGGTAGTAAGAAAAGGAATACATGATGTAAATATATCGAATTTGTAAACTGTGTATATCTGTAGCAAATAGAGGCGACACATTTGACGCTTGCTGAGCAGGCACTATTAAGAGTGAAGTTTCTTGGTGGAGCCCTTGGCCAATTGGCCATCATTTTCTGTCTATTAGCAACGCTTTTAACCTTGCAGGCCCACCGCCAGTGTTCCCGTCCATGGTTTGTCCGTCCGTGGTTTGTCCGTCCGTGGTTTTTCCGTCCGTGGTTTGTCCGTCCATGACTTGATCCGTCCGTGGTTTGTCCGTCCGTGGTTTGTCCGTCCATGACTTGATCCGGATTTTATATTTAACGCTTACTGAGCAGAAGAAGTTCCTTTCCTTAGTGGGGACCTTGGCCAATTGGCCATCCTTTCCTGTATATCCGCAACGCTTTTACCCTTGTAGGGCCACCCCGTTGGTTTGTCAGCATGTGGTTAATCCGTCCATAGGCCCACCCCGTTGGTTTGTCTGTCCATGGTTTATCCGTCCATAGGCCCACCCCGTTGGTTTGTCTGTCCATGGTTTATCCGTCCGCCCATTAATCCCTTACTTGTTTACATCATTTTTACAGCTCCATTACAGTAAATGTACAATTAATGGGCACAATTAATGCACAAAACCCCATTCATCTGCTAGATAACAATGTTTATCGCTCATGCAATAGAAGGCGGCTGATATTGCACGGCTAATTCATGGGGTTTTTTTAGAACATTGCTCAAGTGATTAATAGAGTGGGGGTAATCTTGCAATACAATTAGCAGGGGTTCTGTTTTAAATCCAAATGTCTGCACCAATCCAAATAGCTTCACCTAATAGGGGTTATTTTAGTCTGCCTAGAAAGCGTTGACTGCCTTCAGCATTGAATAAAATTAAAACGACATTCATATATGGAGATGTGGTGTTAGAGATCTAAATTGATCTTGTTGAATGTAAGTTTTTAAACTGTTTGTGCTTCCGGTAGAGCGGACCCGGGTTTTGAAGTTAATGCTTGCTGAGTATGCCTTTTTAACATAAAGTTTCTCTCCTTGGTGAATGGACACCATGGGCGGTTGCTCCTTGACGTAATTGGTCATGCATCCTACATGCCTGTAATGCTTCTATCTTAACATACACATTCTAAGGGCTTATCCGCTTATTTCTACGCTCATTTATCCCTGCCGGGGGGGGGGGATGAGAATGAAACAGGACAACCATACCTTATTTACCTTATTCAATGACATACTCGCCTCAACAACCCTACCACCTTGGCCCGTGATTATGAAGATTGATTGCGATTATCTTCCCTTTGATATCAGTTACAAAGTCACGTCGCTCGTTTGTTCGGCTCCTTGCCACCAACTCTCTATTGAGGCAAAGGTACAGAATTCACTCAAACCACACACTTGCAGACCCACTCCATGAGTTTGCTCGCGTATCGGCAATAACTTGGTCAGTTGATAGTATTCCCCTACTGACAATCTATTGTTCACCGAATTTGCTCATGGGAATCAATCAGATGATATGTTCCCTCACCGGATTTCTTCACTAATGTGGCGTTATTCTCCATACTGCGGGTTTTGAAATGATTTGATTACTCATACGTCATCATCCGCTCCAACTCCTGCTGTCATATATGCAAATATGATTCATCGAAAATATGACTGGGTGTGACTCTTATTGTCGCCAAGATGGAATGATGTTGCCGATACCTGTCTGTCTGGCAATGAAGACCACTCCACTTTACATCAACATGAATCCATGGACCCATGGACTTATATTGCACAGGCGTCACTTCTCTCCTCTTCTTCTCGCCGCTTCCACTCCGGGGTCATTGGGTCCACTGACCCCGACCGCCTGCTGAGCTGCTGAGCAGGTCACGTGTCGATATCCTTGTGAGTCAACGGCACCAAATGACTCACGAAAAAGTTTAAATGAGAAGGCATTTCTGCTGTTTTTAGCAAGTTGACACCACTTTTTCTTCACGACTGTTCAATTGAACTCTCAACCAAGACTCACAAGACAACCTCCCACCCCTTTTATCTTTGCATCGTTCCAAGTCGTTAATATTGAATAATGTTTTATTCATTCTAATTGAAGGGGACTGATAAGTCACCCTATTGGACTACCCAAACAAATCTCACTCTCAACAGTCAAACTTACCCTTCTTCAACACTTAAGGGTTAAACAATGAATCATTTTTCAGATCTACCAGATTTGATGTCCGACATCGAGTCGGACTATTCTTCAGATGATAACGATTGGGAGCCTAGGGCTCCCTCCACGTTATTGGATACAAATGACAATTGGTCAAAGAAACATTCTATGAGGACCCACATTGGGGAGCTTACTGTCAAGCTGATCATTGACCATCTTGTCAAGAAGTACGAGCTCTTTCCTCATTCACATGATGTTGTCATCATATTGGTGAAATACTTCCATTTAAATATGGACCAATTGATCACATTTGCTCAGTTGGTGGACCTCCAGTTGACCGTGATGGAAGGAATTCCATCCCCAACGGAATTGAACCAACTCATGGCCATCACAATGTTTCATCAAACAGGAGTCCATATCGGACCGGAATTGATCGGATTGTCAAGACAATCAATGGACCAAAGAGTCCAGGTCTTGAATACAATCGGAATGAAATTGGACCCTAACAATCAAATAACTGCGGCCATCAAGTCTCACATCAGACAATCGTTGGCCCTTCATTAGCTTTCTTTTTAAAGGTTTTATAAACGGTAAATGGGTATATTGAAGCTTACGTAAGCGCTCCATTATTAAACGTGCCTCCTTAATGACTAACTTCTATATTTATGACGAGAAAGATCCCAGGGGGATGACCTATCCACATGATTCCGGTGTAGCTGTTTCTGAAGAGGATTTGGAGAAGATCGGCGTCTTTTACAGCAGAATGAACCCCACCGAGGTCGACCAATTAGCGATCCAAAGAGGTTACAAGAATAGAGATAATATCCATCTGGACAATTCCACGCCGGAATTGGACACAAAGTTAGGCATCTTCTTTGAAGAGCATCTTCATGAGGATGAGGAAATCCGATACATCACCGGAGGCGACGGCTATTTTGACGTCAGGTCTAGGGACGATGTTTGGATTAGATGCCATGTTGTCGAGGGTGATATGTTGATTCTCCCTGCCGGTATCTACCACAGGTTTACCTTGACCAATGCAAGAGATATTTCTGCTCTGAGATTGTTCCAGGACGAACCAAAGTGGATTGCTTTGAATAGATGTGATAACCCACATGTGGAGGCGAGAGAGAAGTATTTGGAGTTGTCTATGTGATTAAAGACGGATGGGGAGTGGTGTTGGTAAAGATGAGTGGACAAATAGGCTGGATTATGTGGATACGGGGGATTTCAAGGCGAGTTAATTTGAGTTTATAAGTTTAATTGAATTAGGCAAGCAATAAATGGATTACAAGCGTCATTCGACTTGCGATGAACAACATTTTCATTTTATCTTGCCTGTGGATGGAAAATACTGTAAGTACCAATCAAATCAGCCATCGAATAGGTCTGTTTAGGTTTTGCACAGAGTAGAAAGATCATGCTGAGCCAACTGAGCTACACTTTGTTCATGTTGAACTGGTAATGAAACAGCTTGTAATGCAAATTCTTGACGAATGATTAGCATGAAATGGTAGTCTCAAAGCAGTAGCAAAAGGATATGAGAGCAAGACTTCAAGTGGATATTGGCGAAACCAGAATTTGAGACTGCAAGTGGAAATTACGCAAGCCGTGATTAAACGGAGCAAACCAATGCCTGCAAGCTCATAGACCACACTTACAGCAGGAATTACAACAAATAATCATATCAATTCATTCAAGTCCGTAAAGCAGGTGTCCATCTACACATCCATTCGAGCATGCAAAACCGTTTTTGAGTTTAGCACATGTAAATCAGATCAAAGTAGTTCATTTACTTTCAACCGCTAAAAATAATTTACCATTGGCAAAATTCTACAAAACGTGCCCATCCATTGTTATCCTATAAGAGTCATTTTGGTTGAATAATCACCACTGGCCGTATTTGTTTAATGTTCCCAGTATTTCTTGGAGTATTTTTTTTACTGGGAATGCAACAGTAGTAATTTCCCCAATAACTTTTTTTTGTGGACAATGCGCCCTCATCCACCCTAACCACAACATCTTTAAGGGAAACTTACTATTTTGGCATACCCAGTAATTCTCCCACCTTCTTCTTCTCAACAAATGATCAAATTATTGAGGCCAAACACCTTATTCATGCCACGAGGGCCCCCTATCGGTATTAGAACATTCTCTTCTACCCAAACCAGTCTCCTCATCTACAAAAGAGCAGCCAAAATCAAAAAGGCGCCAGAATCCATGGCCACCACTTCCGAGTTCATCAAATCCGCAAAGACGATATCGGAGATAGAGGATATGGACAAGATAGGTGTGCTAATCAACAACAAGTACTACCAAAAAACACCTCTTCTCTTGAAACCTTACATGAGATCAATAATATTGAGACCCAGTGGGTTCATCATCAGTATAGCCATACTCCAACAGGTATTCTCGATCATTCCATTTCTTATTCTCTGGTATCTATATGACCAGTACTCTGTCCAACCTCCGTTTCTTCCGGAGGAGTTGAAGGAGAAATCGAGGCAGATGATGAGTCAGGGGTTGACAAATTGGGACGAATCAATGGGCGACAAGCACAAGGCTGTGGATACCGGTGCCGATGCCTATGCAACAGTGAAGGTATTGATGCCCTTGGTTTGGGTTAGCGCAATCATGTTTGCTCCATTCTTCGACCAGTTTGTTTTGAGGTCGTTGACAAGAGTGGTCAAGAGAGTTTTCAAGAAAGCACCAAAAAAGGAGGCCGTCTGAAGAAATAAAGGAAGTGTTTACATATATTGGTCTTGGATTGTTGCATTGACGCTTAGTGGATCGTTTCTTGGATATTATTTCACTCAATTCATCAACTTTTCGTCTTTGTAAGTCTGTCTATAGTTTAATTTGCACGCATCGATTGATGTCTTTTAATCAACATAAAAGCAGTAGTAGTACAATAAACTTCCTGGAGAAAGAATAGTTTTCTTTTTAGATGGATTCATCCTTTCATTTCATTTTATATCAATTGTATTATCTTCATTTTTTAAACAACTTTGTCGAATTTGGCGATATTAACGACTCCAATCACGAGTTCCCGTGGTCCACTTCTCAATTAAAGATGAACAACAACATTCAAAATAGGCTGATGTATGCCCAGCAACTACGGCAACAGCAACAGCAGCAGCAACAGCAATTAAATTCCAAACCTCAAAACCAAGTCCAATTGCAACCTCCTAATGGCCAGTACACCACCAACACGGTCCAGATGGCGCCAAACAACTTCTACACAATGGAACTATTTAAATCCCGGCGGGAGGCCCAGAGAGTTTCGATTGTCGATAAGTACAGCATTTTGGGATATATTGCAGCAGGGACATATGGTAAGGTGTACAAAGCCAAGTCAAAGGTCTCCACGGTTTCATCACCAGAAGATTCGGGATTCTACGCTATAAAGAAGTTTAAATCAGATTCAAAGGATAATGAAGTGATGTATTACACAGGATTATCACAATCAGCGATCAGGGAGATGTCTCTTTGTAGAGAGATAACACATAAGAATGTCTCAAAATTAAAGGAGATCATATTGGAGAAAAAGTATCTCTTTATGGTATTTGAATTTGCAGATTTCGATCTCTTACAGATCATTCATCATCATTCTCACCCAGGTGTTAAACCAATCACAAAGTTGATGTTAAAATCCACCATGCATCAGCTGATTCAAGGTTTGAACTTTATTCACCAAAACTGGGTGATACATAGGGATTTGAAGCCAGCAAATATCATGGTGACAAGAGATGGTTGTATAAAAATTGGAGATCTGGGGTTGGCACGTAAATTTAATGACCAGTTGCAATCATTTTATCAGGGTGACAAGGTTGTTGTGACAATTTGGTATCGTTCACCCGAGTTGATCTTGGGCGCAAAGCATTACACACCAGCGATAGACTTTTGGTCGGTAGGGTGTATCCTTGCAGAAATGATCTCTTTGAGGCCTATTTTCAAGGGGGAAGAGGCAAAGATGGATAAGAAACATGTTCCGTTTCAAGAGAATCAACTTTTGAAGATTTTGGAGATTTTGGGCACTCCTTCATCGAATGAATGGCCAACATTGACCCAATATCCTGAATATGAGCAAATGTCGAAATTCACCCTATTCCCATCCAATTTGAAAGCATGGTACGATTCCAACAGTGGAAATGATCAACATTGTTTTAATTTATTGAAGAGGCTATTGGATTATGACCCAATAAGTAGAATAAACGGTGTGGATTGTCTAAATCATGATTGGTTTAAAAACGAGTCCCCATCTCCCGTAGGGAACATTTTTGAGGATTGCTTTGTCAAATATCCCAAGCGGAAAATTCATAAGGATGATGTTGATATCATCAATTTAGGAGGCTCTCAATCAAGAAGCAGAAGCCAGCAACAGATACAGCAGGCTCAACGAGCTCAAGAACAACAAAGAAGAATGCAACAGTTACAGCAGCAACAACAACAACAGCAGCAACAACAACAGCAGCAACAGCAACAACAGCAACAACAGTATAATATCCAAAAAAGAAATTACGATATGATGAATACTAATAATTTGAGGGGAATATATGAAACCTCAAAGAGGAAGAGGTGATGGCTTTGATAGAGGTGTATAATCACTTTATAAGTTAATTCGTAACTGAGAAAAGTTGTTGGAGATTATTAGCATTACGGCTATTTAACTCGGATGCTATTAAGCCCATATTCTATACCAAGGAAAGCATCATTAAAGAAGTCAATGTCACCAAGAATGATAATGGATGAAAAAGCGAAACACCGCCTGCAAATTGTTAATAAAGTAAAGTAATTATTTAGCTAATATTATTAAAACTCAACATCATCCTTTTAAAATACCGATTTAAGGACATTTTTTCTGCATTCCAGTGCGTAATGGGATCAATCACATAAATGAGCAAATGAGCACCTTTACATCTTTAATTGTTACGTAATCACCAAAATTTTTCACTTACCGTTACACTCTGTCTCTATCATGTTCATGCGATGCAGAGGGGCAGTGGGTGTGCGATGGTATGCCCAGGTTGCATTGGTGAATCATAATCAGTTGGCGCAGATGGTGAAATCCACTTTTCTCACTTTAAACGACAATATCAAGGCTTCAGACAAGAAATTCCAATACAACCTTTGGGATAATTATACCCGTGGTGATTTCCTCCAAAAGTTCCAAAAGGTACTATTGAAGGAGTCTAATTTTATCGAAAAGGAAATTCAGAAATCTATTAACGAATTTGTTCAATCAAAGTCTCCAAGACATGGAATGACAATGAGCCATTTGATGATACCAACGATTACCAACACCCCGTCAGTTTTCCATCATTTGATATCCACAAAGGGTCCGTTGGTCTTACCGTTTAAGGTTGCAAATAAAGACCCTTCCGTTGTTGCACAATACTTTATTGAGAAATTGATATACATGAAATTCAAACCCTATTATCTGCAATATGTATACGGTGATAAGTCCAATTCGCAAAACTTCAGTGAGAACATGACTATGAACATCATGGATGTCGATAATCCCTATGAGTGGTTTCCTGAGGCCAGGAGGCTAAAAAGAAAATTCATCATGCACGTTGGTCCAACCAATAGTGGTAAGACCTACAACGCGTTGAAGAGATTGGAGCAGTGTCAAAAGGGATACTTTGCTGGGCCTTTGCGGTTGTTAGCCCGTGAGGTTTATGATAAATTTCAAGATAAGGGCATCAGATGCAATTTGGTCACCGGTGAGGAGGTTGTTGTCGATATCGATGAGGAAGGCAACAGAGCCGGGTTGACTTCCGGTACTGTGGAAATGCTATCCTTGAGTGACACATATGATGTGATTGTTGTTGATGAAATCCAGATGATTGGAGATGAATTTAGAGGTTCAGCTTGGACAAACGTCTTATTGGGTGCCAGGGCAAAGGAGATACACCTTTGCGGTGAAAAGTCCGCAATCCCATTGATCAAGAAGATTGTTGAAATGACCGGGGATGATTTGGAAATCAACGAATATAATCGTTTGGGAAAGCTCGTTGTGGATGATGAACCGGTTTCAATTGATCAGCTTCAACGAGGAGATTGTATTGTGTGTTTCTCAAAGCCTGTCATTTTGGAAATGAAGACACACATCGAAAGAAACACCGGGTTGAAGTGTGCAGTTATTTACGGCGCTTTGCCACCAGAAACTAGAGCTCAAGAGGCACAGAGATTCAATGACGGTCATTACGATGTTGTCGTCGCTTCAGATGCAATCGGTATGGGTCTCAACTTGAAAATTAATAGAGTCATCTTTACAACAACAAAAAAGTACAATGGGAAGCAGAATGTCACACTATCCAACTCCAATATTAAACAGATCGGTGGTAGAGCAGGTCGATTTGGTGTTGGTGCCGGTGAAGGTCACGTTTCGGCCATTTCAAAGGAAGAATTGCATGTCATTAAGAAGGGTATTGAGGCACCAATTGATTACCTAGAAAAGGCCATTCTTTGGCCCCCTGATGGTATGTGGGTCAAGTTTTACTCAATGTTCAAAGATAAAGATGAAGTGACTTCAATGTACAGGAGATTTGAAAAGGATTTGTCAGCTCATTATAGAAAGACAAAGGGTATGCAGAGAGATTTTGAAATCCAATCCATAGATGAAAGGAAGATGGTTGCCCAATTCTTTGTGAAAAACGGATTGGCAAACAAGTTCTTCATCAACGACCAGCTGAGATGTATTGCTTGTCCGACAACGTTGACAAACTCTCCAAATAGGGCTTTGAAATATGTGACAGACGATCTATTCAAGCAATTCATGGACACAATCACCTCCAGATTAAGAAAATCTTCCTTCGATTTTGATTCAATGCCCCTATACTTGACTGCACCAGAGGATTTATCAAATGATGCTGAGGGTAAAAAGGTGTCCTACAGTGGATCGTCCAATGTGGATTTGGAGCCGGTTCCTGCCCACTTGAAGGAAAAGATCAGGAAACGTATAGAGCATGCCAACATAAGGGAATTCCAAACACCAAAGTCATTAGTCAAGAAAAGTTCCCCAGTGGAGGAGAGGTTGCAGAAATTGGAACAATTCCATAAAGTTATGGGCACATACATGTGGTTATCGTATAGATTCCCACAATCATTCATTGATTTGGAGGCGGCCAATAAATTGAGGGAGTTGATAGAGTACAGGATATCGGAACTCTTAAGTAATTTGAGAGCAACGAACAAGTTGAATAAGAAAAAGTATAAAACCTTTTAATATTGTATATAGTTCACATCTTAACGTTTAGAGAAATTAGCTCGTTTTCTTAATTATACATTATATAGCCCATGGATCCTCAGTGTTTGGATCCACCAAGGGTTCATCAATCTGGTTGATTTTCATATCACTACAAAAACAACAGTTTGCAGAAACCAACTGGCCAATTTCCTTCTTTGTATCGTTGATGATTTTACTATTGCCGTTGTTGAGCTTGATCATTTTCTGTAATTTATAGATTTGTGATTTCAACTTGTGGTCATTGGATTTCAAGATTGCAGCAATGATGCAATCCTGGTGGAATGAGTGAAAGCATGGGAATACATAAAATCTCCTTAACGACAATAACTGATCGCAAATCAAACAGGAGTCATAAGATTCAATAATTTGGAATGAATCGACCTTCTTGAACTGTTCAATCTTTTCCTTATTTAATTGGGTCATTGATAGCGATTGATCCATCTCTAAGGACAGTTGAGATATCTTTTCTGACGTTTGAGTCAATCCTTGGACTAGATCATCCTTGAAATCATCAATGGTAATGAAATCGGGTATCAGAGGTAAGATATCATTGATTGTTATTGAGTCACATTTTGATATGATGAATTTTATCAAGTAACTCATCTGGGAGCAATTATTCTTGAAGTTGGGGAAAATATCTACATTGTCAGTAACGAACTGGTTATTCAGAACCAACTTTTGGACCAACTTCTGTGAAATCAACAACCAGAACCTTTTTCTATCCCTTGTTTGTTTATCCGCCATCAAGATCGCCATTCCTATCCAATCGTTCTCCAACGCCAACTTTATGCAATTCTCATATTGGCCCAGGTTAGAATAGACCCTTATGGCAGTCTTGATCCTCCCCAATTTGAAACATAGACGTAGGATGTAATCAGAGTCAAAACTGTGGTTACTCACATCCAAGTGGGCCAAGATATGCGATTCATCAACTTGGTTCGGGTACCTCAATAAGATCGTGAAGAAGGTATTGTGGATGACCCCATCTGTGTTTTTCATCTCGTATATCAAGAATTTCAAGTATCTCAACACTGCGTTGAACTCTGGTTGAATGCCCTGGGGAAATGCAATTGACTGATTATATGTCAATAGAGAGGGTATCAACTTCAGTGGGTCCAGCCATTGGTGCAATCTGATCCATATATCCACGGTTCTTAGAGGGTCATTAATGATGAGAACGGTGGAACTTTGATAAACCAATTGTGGATCTGCACAATCAACTAAAACCTGCAGGGCCTCGTCCCATTTTTGGTTCTGGATGCAATTTTTTAGAAGAAACTCGTAATCATTCATCAGATTTGCAAATTCGATGAGATCATCAGTCCTGTTATGGGATTGCAGCAATTCATATATCGTGTCCTTATCCAGGTTTTCCAAGTTGGCTTTCGAAAACTTTTTAAACTCTTGTGTCAATTCTGACTTTGTGGCCATCAACTTTTCATCATCTGGGGTCATCAGTAGTTTTCTGTCAATGGAATTCAGTTCTTCAATTAGTAGCTCCATTATCCATGTACTCAAGATCATCTTTTGTCCCGTGTAATGTTTTGGAAGGTTGGCCATCTTTTCGACAAGGTAGGTCTTCAAAAACGATTTGTCCTCCAGTTGCATGAACTTCAATGCTATTTCTTCAAATGGATCGTTTGTCTTACCATACAAAAGAGCTGCCTCTCTCATTTCACCCTTTTGGAAGTGAGAACCGGCCTCCTTCGATAGCACCATCTGTAGCTTGGCCCAGTTTTCCGGTCCGGACACTAACTGCTTTGCCTCGTCAAACATTGACTTTTCCAAAAACAACTTCCAGATCCCGTCCGATTCCTGCTCGGGAACTAGCTCGTAGAGTCCTGTTGGGGTGTATGCCCAATACGTGGACATTTTGGTGTCCATTTGAAGGCCTAGAAATTGCTCAGCTTTGTCCAGCTCGATCGACTGCACCAAAGCATGTGACAGCTGCTCGTAAACAAAGACGGTGTTATTTGAAAGAAGAAGAAGGTGGTATTTTGTCAACATCATCGATTCCACTTGAGTATTGTTCGATAATCTAATTGTGGACAATTCACTCTCAGAGGCGCAACTGGTATCGCCGAAAATGATGCTATTATCAGAAACAAACCCAAATTTGTTCTTGCCGTAACTTCTACAGGTAATTCTAACGTTGAGGCCTCTTGTTACCTGTTTTGGTTCCACCGTGAATGTAAAATGGCCCGCAGAAAGTGTTGTTTTGAGCTGATACATAGATTTTCCCTCAACAAGCACGTTTACCAATAACCCCCCATCTTCTTGCATATGAGTAGAAACGATTTCACTTCCCACCGCGTCCTTGTCCTGCTTCTCTTTAAACCTGTATATCTGTTTCAATGCAGATTCGTTATATCGTTCGTCAATTGAGCCCTGGACAATACTCGCCCCGACCACCGCTAGAATCATCCCTGCGCGTCTCTCATCTGAATTCACAAACACCATTGACGTCATCTCAACTCCTTTCCACTTGTTTAGATGCCTGAATTTACCTCCTGCGAGGTAGAAATAGTTCCATTTTGAGGACTGGAAAACTAGGTGTTTGCCCAAGGGGTCTAAAAACACCCTTTTCACCTCCACGCCACCCTTAAGTGGGGTATTCACCCGCAAAACCGCCTCTGGATTATCTAAATCAATTCTGTATGTTTGGCCCGATTTCAGTACCATATAAAGGTTGTTTGACTCCACACAAAGACCAGCCAGTTGGCCACCCATCGGAAACTGGAATTGAACCCGCTCTGCTCTGAATTGAGGGTTCTCCGGCATCATATCACGGCTTTTCACGGCTATCACTATAAGGAGCAGAGGAGGCCCAACTTTTTTTGACTGGAGCAAGCCTTTCTTAATGGTATCGATTCCTATCAAGCTCCTCAGGGAGACTCAGGGCCACGTTGTGACCGTGGAGACAACAGCAGGCACTGCGTACCGGGGCCGCCTTGTGAGCGTAGAAGAGTGCATGAATTTCCACCTTGAGGACGTGACAATAACAGGTGTTGACGGTGCAGCCAAGAAGGCAGACAAGACGTTCATCAGAGGCTCTCAAGTGGGGTTTGTGTCCCTTCCAGGGGTGCTACAGAGCTCTCCGGTGTTTAACCCTGACCCCTCAAGGGCTCCAGCGCCTGTGCGGGTTGTTCGCAGGAGATGACAGTGTACAGTAAGTAAATGTATAGAGCTAAAGAGAATAAGAAAGCATAAAAGGAGCATCTAGATGGCACGATGGGAGGATGTGACCCTCGAGAAGAGTGAAGTGACTGTGTACAGTAAGCGAATGGATAGAGGTAAAGAGAATGAGGAAAGCATTGAAAGAGCCAGTAGGCAACTGGGAGGATATCAATCGAAGCCCTCGAGGAGGTTGAGAACCTTCTCAAGACGCAGCATGCTCTGATCGTACCGCACGGGGTTGAGGATCATGTTTGCAGTCAATCTGCTTATCGAGTCAACGACCCTCTCGATGAGGAACTTCTCCTCGATTGGAATCCCAAGAGAGGCAAACTCCTGGCCAATGACAATGCCGTCGGTGGCGTTTAGCAGTCGGGACAGTGTCTCATAGGAGAATGGTTTGATCTTGGACCCTGTGGAGCTGTGGGAGGCATCCGAGTCCTTCGAAAGCCTTTTAGATTTGGACCTTGACTTGGTTCGACTTCCGCTGCTGCTGCCACTGCTACTACTGCGGTGGTGATGTCTGTGCTTATGTTTGTGTTTTCTTTTCGTCTTGGCGTCTGGGGACGCAGGATCCTGCAGGGTTCTTGCTTCTGACTCTGGTTTCATCATTGGCTGGTCGTCTGAGAGCAGCTGGATCTGGTTCTCCATCTCCCCAGTGGCCACCGAGTCCGCAGCAGTGTGAAATGATTCCCCGCCTGTGGAGGATACCGACACAGACCTTGTTACTATGGGGTTATGGTCGGCATGTCTGAGTGAGTGGGCCTCCTTCATGAGATCATCCAGCTGGACCCGCAGAGACTCCTGCGACGAGCTGCGGCCGTGGGTGATCTTGGAGGGTGACTCCGGCTGTCTCTTGACGCTGGGCAGGGGAGACTTTGGTGGAGAGGATCTCTCTCTGAGAGGACTGGACGTGAGCAGAGGCACACTTGTGGTCATTCGATTGATCTTGACCGCATCAATGCTCAACCGACGAGGAGATCGTAGCGGCACCCCATCGTCGTCCTCCTGGTTCACGTATTTGATCGTGTCAATATCCACGTTGTGGATGATCCCCGAATAGTCTGACATCATCGAAGTGCGGTTTCCTGCCTGTCTGTTCTCCACAGAAAGCCCTGCGTAGCTGTCTATCGTCATCTCACTGGAGTGTGAGGGCTTGTGGTTGAGCACCCGGCGGTCATGATGCTCTTCTAAGGCAGCATTGATCTTCTCAAAGTTGCGTTTGATAAGAGAATCCAGATGGGCCTGGGAGGCCTGTGAAGGCTCTGACCCTTGAGTGGGTCTTGTGTCGTCTTTTGTCATTGCCATTTGCAAAAGGAAGCAACGCAGGGAGGAAGGGTGGCTTACTTTTAACCAAAGTGCTGGTTTTGGGGGCTTGAGATGGCTGGTTAATGAGCATTGCTCATGTGCTCAGCATTAACGAGCGAACAAATGAACGAGCGGACGAGCGAACAAAGGAAGTGAGTGAGTTTTTGTATGTGTGTGTGAATGGGTGAGTCTTTGATTAATACGGTCGCGAGCAGTTAGAGGCCATGAGTGATGCAGCTCTTAAAGACGCTATACACTACAGTTACTTTTTGAGGCTAACTGTGGGGTTCTTGTTTGAGAAGCCCATCTTTGGTACAAACGGTTTCAATTATTTGCTATCAACATCAATGTGTTTTACTCATCTGTCATGCCTTTCAAAGCGAAAATATTTTAAACCTACGTATCAATATGAAGAGTACTTTCTAACAGATCTTGTTAATCCGGACTAATAAATGGAATTAACACTTTTTCATGAACACATTCAATTAGATTAAAATATTTCAAGTTGAATGCAGGGTAAGGTGTCAGTGGGGGTATTAATAGTTGGAAATAGAAGAAACTTGACTATCTACCTCGGGTTTTCTGCCAATAATTGTATCTTCTACCTCCTTTAGACGAGCTAAAACCCTGGCGCCTAGCAAATTACTGAGCGTGTAATTCGCCTACTACCAGTAAACCTAATACTTACCAATGTGTGGGGGATAATATCGATCGATTTTATCCAAACAATTGGATTGTCAGATTGTTTTTTGTGGATATTCCCTTTAAACAGTCATTATATTGTGGAGTTATTTTTGAACGGTGAAATACAGGACCTTGTTGCCATCTAGTCATCCCGAGTCCAGGATCAATGAGTTGGAGATGTGGCTTTGCTCATCTGCTCAGCGACATCCACCCTTACCCGCTCTTTTTTCACCCTCTTAGGTCATTTGTTAACTACATTTTTTAAACAAACATTAATCCAACTCACTAATCTCCACTTCATTGGCTTTCAAGCCCATAACATTCAAGAAGAGGTTGAGGTTCTCCAACAAGGTGTCATATACCTCCAGCTGACCCAGTTCCTTGACTCTTTGTGCAACGGTCTGGACACCGAAGATCTCCTCCCTCACCTCGCCGACAATCACCCTTTGGTGGTTCAATTGGCCCGCCAACGTGAGCGAGGCTAAGAACTGCCAGATGTAGGAATCGTCATCGTCCATGTTGTTTCTAACACCACCCTTGTAAGACAAGTACGGTGGGAACAAGGTTTCCAGTCTGCCCTCCAATTGTTGGAAGAGAGAGTCGTAAAGGGTCGACCATTGGGCCAGCTCTGGGGCAGAGAGAGTGTTGGAGTAATCCTGCTTTATCAACTCCAAACGGGAAATCAAGACGGTAATCAATTGCAAACCAACCTTGGTGGAACAAACCACCAAAACATTGTTGTTGTTTATCAAGTTTGACATGCAACCCAAAACCGTGTGGAAGTCGGATTCACTCAAGTAGTAGACTAACAACTTAAAGATTGTCTCCTCAAAGATTTCCACCTTCTGGGACACCTCCTTTGGCAGACCCTCGCTGTAGTTCTTGTATGAGCCCTTGGAGATGACGTCAAGCTTCTCCAAGTTTTTGAAGATCAATTGGATCAACTCCACCTTCTGGTCCTTGTTCAAGAAGTGGAACATTCTGGTGAACAATTTCATCATCTTGTTGAAGGAGAGAATGGAAATGAATGGATTGACCTTCTCATTGGTGGAGGTCTTGATCAAGTCATTCAAATGGAGGGATTTCCAGAGTTCGCTGGAATCCATATCCAAGTGTTCTCTCTCGCTGGATTCCAACTTCAAGACCTCGTTATAAATCTTCTCAATAATAGATAATTGGAACGATCTTGATGATCTTGAAAAGGAGTATTCTGTTGGCAAGTCGGAGTCCTCCTCCTGTTCCCTGTTGATTGTCAATTGTCTTCTTGGGTTTTTACCCGAACCAACGGACACTCTGCCCAATGCACCCTCCTTGGACAAAACGTTGGCTCTTTCTCCTCTCTCCTTGGCCACGGAAACGGCCTTGGAGACCTGCTGTTGCATTCTTTGGAGGGCAATATCCGCTCTCTTTGATCTACCACCGAGCCTGTGACCGGACTGGTCCAAGTATTTCTGAGCCAAAGAATTCATGTCGTTTTCGTCAATTGCAGAATTCAAGATCTTGTACACCTGGGAGTAGAAATCCTCATTGTATGGATCCTCGGTAACAATCTGGGAGAGTTGGAATCTCGTCACAAAGTCCTTGTCCTTGGGGGTCATGAACCCTGAGGCTCTTGTAATTCTCGACACCTTCTGTTGTCTTTTCAGGAACTTTTCTCTCTCTTCTGCAGACATTTGCTCCAATTGTTGTTGCATCATTTGTTGCTGCTGCAAGTGTCTTTGGTGGTGGTTCATGTGGTGTCTTTGACGCTGAGGACGGTCCTCTTCAAGAGGAGGTGGTGTTAACAACGATGGGGACACCGACCCTTGGTGGATCTTCGTATCCAAGTTTTTTGCCTCCGACAACGTTGGCATGCTTCCCAAATCAATCCTAGCATGTGGAATTTGCTGAACATGTGCAGCATGCTGAAGCTGGTGTGCCTGTTGTGCCTGTTGCTGCTGGTGGAGCATCTGTTGTTGTTGTTGTTGGAACATCTGTTGCTGCTGCTGTTGTTGCTGCTGCTGTTGCTGCTGTTGCTGATCTTGTGGCATTTGAGATGGCATATTTGGATAAACCATTGGTGGTGGCATCATTGGATAGCCCATTGGTGGCTGGCTCATCAACATTTGGATCATAGCTTGAGTCGCCATTTCAATGTTTGGAAATCTGCCCTGCGCCACGGCCTGCAACATTTGCTGCTGGATCTGTGGCGAACACAAAGCCTGTTGGATCTGTGGTGGAAATGGCAAATTCACCCGTGGCACCATCACTTCCTGTTGTTGTCCCAATTTCGCCTCGATTTCTTCCATTGAATAGACGTTATCCTTCTTCTCCACTGGTTCATCTGCCCAAAGTGACTCCATAGGCTTCAAAACCTCCTGAATTGGATCGTGTGCTGCTCTTGCATATGAGATGTCCTGCTTTGGTGCCTGTGGTGCGGGCTGAAGGCCACCACGCTGCTGTGGAAGACCAAATTGGAAGTCGTTAGAAAGACCCTGTGTGGCCTCTGCTCCAAACGTTTCTTCGTTCAAAGCATCCTCCTCTTCAAAGTCTTCCAGGTCTTTCAATTCGGCCTTCTTTGGAGGTCCTGTAGGGTCAAAACCGAAGAACGACATGGCTGAATGGAGAGCATTGGAGTGTGTTTTTTCGAATTGACGGAAGAAAAAGTCGTCGTTAGTGACCCGATGGTAAAATGGCAGCTGCTCAGCACGACAGACCGAACAAACCCATGAGACCTGTTTGTTAGTGTTTGAGAGCGTTGGCGCAAAGGAAAAAAGTTGGAAGAACAAACGTGAGCTTGGAAGTGTCTTGTGTTAAAAGAAGGGATTTAAAACATGGGTTGAACGTTGTTATCACTGTTCTTATGCGCGATCGTGAGGTGATTGCGGAGCTGGCTGATGTAATGGCTTATTTAGTTGACTATGTATGAACCACAGGGGAAGGAAGAAATGAGTTGGAAGATCCGAGAGGTAGCATAGAGTGAGGTTAGTGTTCATCACGTGACATGTTTTCAAGAGTTTGAATAGATGGCTGTAGGTGTTGAAGTAATGCAAATGATTGGGGGTTTTTTTACGTATTTTGGTCAAATTTGTGGTCACCTTTGGGTGGACTTGAAGGAATTGGAGGGATGTAATCTGGTTGATGTACGAAGTGGCGCATGCCCATGCGCCACCACAAGTAACGGTGGTCAACCGTTCACTACTCATCAAAGACAGTTGTAATAAAACCCAAGTTAAAATTAAACCACCAATGATCTGGCAATATTGTATGCCAATGTTGCTTCTCTATGAAATGCTTGTCGCTAAGCACACAAAAGCGCACCCTGCCGTTTTCCCCATTTAAGTCCTTATTGATTCATCACTTCATTGCCGGTCTAATAGAAAAACTGTCATTTTACCACCAGTAACACTTGCCCCTGTATTGCTCTGAAAGAGGCTGCTCCCTCAAAGGAATGTTTGCATGCGCCACCAATATAACCCTTCACAAAGTAAATCGTATCATAACTGCCAAAAGAAGAGCACATGTCATAGTTTAAACGCTGATGTTTTCAAACGGCCAATATTCTTTGACACTACAACCTGGAGCACAATTCGAATGTGGTGAAGGGTGGCATCTGTGATGGAGATATTGGCATGCGCCACATTTGCGGAGAGTAGTTGTTGTGGCGCATAACTGGGCTCATTTGCACATGCGCCACCAGCTCATCAACTGCACGCCTTATCTCCTTGAACCATCACTTAGTCGTGAGGTTTCATAACAATGGAAAAACAACTAAATCCATTATTTTTATCTCTCGCTAGTTAACTTAAAAACCGCTTTAAATTGGCTAATTGGACTGCAAATCCAATAGAATGGTTCAGCCAATGAAAGCGGCTAAAATTGACGCTGTACAATGATCAGCTTTGACGCATTGAATCACCGTGATCGTATGATCGCCGACGCTGCCCCCCGTCGTAACTCATTCACCTATTCTTAAAAATAAAAAAAAGTTGCATAATCATCCATACACAGGGATGCACCCATCACCACGATGGCCCCACACCCCACACTTCAATCATTTCACCTCAAACCTTCTCCCACTCGCGGTCTTTCTCTCTGCCCGCACCTCATCCTCATCGCGGTCCTTCATGGCTCTGTTCAACACCTTGGTGAACCCGTTCACCCTCGATCTCATTCTCTGGTGAAGATAGCACTTGACAATCTTGATGTGGTAGTGGAAGTAGGATCTAAAGAGTTGGATATGGGTGATGGAGTTCCATTGAACTTCCTCCCCGGTCAGATGTCTTGGAAAGAGAACAAACGTGATGTACACCTTCTTCGCATCACCACCTTTTTCCACGCCCCTAATCTCCAATGGCACTTCTCCGTGAGAATTGATCACCTGGGGTGCCTTCTGGATCGACCTCTTACGTGCGTCACTGAATTCCTGTAAAAAGACCTTGGAAAACACTCCGTCAATCTCATCGCTGAAGACCGTGGAAAAGATCACTGTGACTCTGTCGTTAGCTGGCTTAATGAAAATCGACTCGTCTCCTCTGTAGTCAAGCTTCAACACCGTCTCATTGGAATTCGTCTTGTTCACACTGTCCTCCCCGTAGATGTTGTTGGGATCCGCAGGGTTTTCCAGTGATAACTCTTCATACCGCTTGAAAGCCTTAAAAAATGGTGCTGCAAAACACGTCCTCTTCAACAGAGAGAGCTCTTCAACGAATGCCGTCTTCGCTTCCCCATCCAATGCCTCCTGGGCCTTACCAACATCAACATAAAGAGAAAAGTTGTACCCAGGCTCGCAATTTGGTCCGGAAAGAAGCTGAACAAAGCCGTAACCCTTGTATCTGGCTTGCAAAAGGTCCAAAACCCCATATCTCTCCAAATCCCCCCAACACTTGATCTCAATCGATAACAAGATCTTCGTCTTTTCTTCCGGCGTAGACAGCCTGTAAGTCGTGAAATCGAAGTCGGTAAAAATCCTATCCATCGTCACAGTCTCCCCCGCAAGGGCCTCCTTGAACGCCGTCTCAATCAGTGGGTTTTTCGCCTCTAAATGTAACATCTTGTGGAGAAACAAGTGGCGAGTAATCTTTTCCTCCGTTTTCAACCATAAATGTATGCTCATTAAAAATTACATAATCAATTGAATAAGGTTATAAGCTCTAAGTGTTTGTCATTTCGGCTAGAATTGCGTCGTAAACCCCCAAAACGCCGTCGTTTGTTTTGCATCCCACGGGCGTCACAAAAAGATCACCCAATCCCACTCCACCTTCACCCATCTTCTTTAACAGAGTGACTAAATTGAAAGGGTCTCTACAGCCTCTTAGAGCCTCGACGAACTGAGGACGGTTCTTGGTGGGATCCTTCTCTAATTGCTTAATTGCATCCATCAAATTGTCATCAATTACGATGTCCTCCTTGTTTAAAGCAGAGGGTTGTGCCTTTTCCATTAGCTTGTCCAAGATAGGATCAAAGGTGCTCTCGGGCGACTGGTTGGAACCCATCAACTCAAGAGACTTGGAGATCGAAGACTCCAAGGTCATGAGTCTGATCAAGACCTCCTTGCCCTCGGGACTCAACTCATTCTTCATTTGCAGTTCCAGCAGCTGGGAGGAAAAGGACTTGATCCTACGCCTCAATTCTTTGGACAATTCGACAATCCTTTGCACCTCCTCAGCAGGCACACTCAATTCCCCCTTCATGACACCGTAGAGGTACTCAGTGAACGAGGACATGCCCTCCGGTAAACCCAACATCGTCTTCAAGGACTTCTCGTCGAGCTTCGACACCATCTCCAAGATCGACTTTTTCACCCCGTTCTTCAAGCCCTGGGTCTGATAGAGCTGTCTCTCCACGTTCCGCATCGTCAGCAACCCAATCCGCTCCTGATAATGGTCGGAAACGGCGGTCTTGTCGAAATTGATCGAATACAACGTCTTAGAGCTCTTCAAAGCTTGGCAAAGCACCTCTAACGCGGTTTCCTCAAATTCCTGGCCCTGGACTGAAATGTAGTTGATGTTCTCCATGAGAGGAATAGTTTGGAAAAGCAGAACAAGGTCTTTCGTTGAGAAATCGCAGTAATCCAAGTTCAGCCTACGCAACTGGTTCCAGGTAGGCAAATACGTGCAGAACTTCGTCATGAACGTCTTGAACAATTTCTTGTTGCCTGAGAGATCCAAGTACTTCAAGTTAACCAGGTGCGACATGTTGTTCAAGAGACTGACTGTGTCCTCGCAATCAAGCAAATTACAGTTGTTCAAACTCAACATCCGCAAGTTACTGCCCTTCTTTTTCGAATATTCAATAAATGGCTTCAAATGGGTCGAAAGATCATTAAAGGCCAAATCCATCCCAACCAAACCAGAGTTGTTTGCCATCCACTCCGCAACAATTTTACAGTGGTCCTCAGTCAAATCATTATAAGCTAACCCCAGCTTAGTCGTGCCATTCAATGCCAAGTTCAACAAGTTTGAAAAAAGATTCAAATCAGGGATCTTACAGCTCGTCAAGATCAATTCATCAATTCCCCCCCTATAGATTAAAGCCGCAGTCAAGAGGGCCCAATCCATGTCCGATCTGTCATTCACATTACATGTCATCCTCACCTCCGTCGACGTCTTGTTCTTGCTTCTAATCCTCTGGGTGTTCACATCCAAAGAGGGACACTGGGTTAAATCGAGTCTCTTCAACGCCCTATTCATCGATAGGAAGTAGTTCAACATCTTCCATCCCTCGGCATCGATTGGCGTGTTTCTCAAAGTGACCTTTTCCAAGAACCGCTTATACATCAATGAGGACAAGATGATTCTGAACATCTCCCTTGTCAACGACACGCCATCAAACGCCACACAGATGAGAGGCGCAATCCTGATAAAATCCGTCAGGGACCAGATTTCAATCATCGACGGTCTGGGGTTTCGCAAATGAAGATATGGGATCGGGTCCGTGCTACCCTTTGGTATTTGTTTCAACGTGGCTGGAATCGGTAGGATCTCTCTCAAGTGGCAGCATCTTGTGTATAGCTCATCCATTTTTAACGTCACGAGTGGCTTATCCATTGGTCTCTTACGTTTCACCATTGGTTTATCGATCGTGAGTCCCTCCTTCTGGGCGTCAATTTCGTCGATGTGGCTTCCCTTGGTTCTAGCCCTTTGGGCTGCTGCATCCTTATCCTCTGTTCTAATCGTCTGATCAAATGACGTCATCGAAGCTGTTGATTCTGTCTTCTTCATCGATGCTGGGGCCACGGTTTCCCCGGAGTGGCCATGCATTGTCTCCTCTTGAGGAATCAACTTCAAATGGCCTGTACCACCAACAACAATCCCTGTTGCTGAGTTCAGCTTGTCCTGAGGATCGATCTTGTGGATGATGATCTCACCATTAGGCATCAACTCCACATTTCCTTTTCTTGGGTTTCTGCTTGGGATTTGCTGTGGTGGATCGTAGACAAACGTTGTGGTGGCAAATGCCACCTTCTTCATCTGTTTGACTCCCTTCAACGCGGTCAACGGAGGTGCTTTTTCCTGTTTCGAAGGGGGAGCAGTGTATTTCACCGGTTCAAACGTGAATGGTGGTGTATCCTCCGATTCGTTGAGTGCTCCGTTCAAAAGCAGCCATTCGGGGGAATTTGTTTTTGTCTTGTGTAGCAATCCACCGAACATCGATCCCTGTTGTTCTCTTTCCTTCTTTTCCTTGATGAAGATCTCCTTTTCGATTGGGCCTCCGAAATGGGGGTCTGCGGCCATTGCCGAGGGCCATCTCGGCTTGTCAGGATGAGGAGGGATCTTGTCTTCTGAGTACGTGATCTTCTTGCCTGAGCTTGCCGAGAAGATCTTCGACAGCTGTGCATCCGCTTCAAAGTCCATCTGCTCTCTCGATTCGTTATCTTCTAACTCCTTGAGATAACTGGAAAGCTGTGGATCCACGCTTTTGAACTTATCCGACAACAGCTGGGGCACCGAGTTTGCTGTGCTGGGTGTTGGAGTCAAAGTTCGCTCCACGGTCAGTGCCTTTCGATCGCTCGAGGTCATTGAGAATGATCTTGATGCTGGCCTTTCCAAGCTTTCTGATCTAGCTGGAGTTTCGGGTGGAGGTGCGCTGCTCGCAGCAGAGTCAATTGGAACACCAATTGGCTCCACCGGCTTCACAGTCGACACCTTCGCAGCCGGTCTTGGCGCCGGTTCCTTGGATCCAAACAACTTCTTGAAAAACCCCTTTTTCTTAGCAGGTTGTGGCTGGGACAACGGTGGGGAAGGTGCCGGCTTTGCTGCCGGCATGTGTTTCTTTCCCACATCAGAGGCAGCCACATTAGTTGAGGTTCTTCTTAAGGAGTTGTTTGTTGAGGATCTAGACAGGGATCCCGTGGTCGATAGCAGCTTGGCGTCTGCTGTCTGGCACCGAGTCAGCTCCAGTGGCCCTGTTGTGTCCTGAGTCGGCCTGGCTTTCGCTGTCACTGCCGGCTTCAGTGTCGACACCAGGGCCGGCGTCTGCTGCTCGGGCGTTTTCGTTGCTCTGAAGAACCAATCGTAGTCGTGGCTTTCGGAAGAGCTCTTCAGCTGTGAGAGCTCCTCCTCAAGTCGCTTTCGTAAGTTGTCATGCTGTTCTCCTTCCATCGTGAAAGAATGGATGTAATAGCGTGATAAAGATATTATTTTTGTCCTCACCCCACATATATTAGAGGGCAAATCCCGGATTTCCTTGTGGTAGAGTGGTGTTTTGGTAGTATTAGTGTGATCATTGGCTTTTTTGGTGATTGATGGTGAGATGGATGTCTTTTCGGGACGAAATGGCGTCTCTGAGGCCTCTGATAGCTTAAAATGTCAATCCGGAGTTGAACAGAAAATAGACAATTGTGGCTTTCCGCATCAATTGGGGGTTTATGGGTTAGGATATGATAAATTTGGAGTGTTTGGGGTATTTGCTTGCCTGTGGCCGAAGAAGGGACGAAAATCGATCAAAACTGCATGATTTAAAAGAAACAGATGAACAAAGTGAGTTGGTGAGTGAATGAATGAAATACGCATCTGAGGTTAAAAATATATGCTAGAGTAGGGGAATATAAGATGCCGGCTCTGATTTGAATACAATATGGTTGAAAGCAGGATGAAACAAGCACATCCTTAGTGGATTGATTGAGCCTGTGAGCTTGTGGGATTGTGGGATTGTGAGCTTGTGAAGGTTCTTGACTTGTGTATGGATTGAACAGGTAGAGTGAAGGATTAATTATAAAGATGGAGATATATTGAGATTGAATATCGAGATTGACTGTAATGGACGTGGTGTATCTTGCCGTCCACTGTCCAAGGAGATGGAACTCGTTCACTCTCCCGGGGGAAGTTCAAAAGGGCGGAAATTTATGGAAATGTATGGTGCATGGTGCAATATCATTGTTGGGTTCTACAGTGGATGTACAGTGATTGTTGTGCTGGCAAAGTACTGTTCATCCAATCACCTGTTCCTCCCATCACAATTGAGTTGCTTGAATTGTGGCGAGACATAATTTTAAGAATTGTGATTAAACTACTGGAATTTGTGTTGGCCTTTGTGTTGGATCTTAAATAATCATCGGTTTAGCTAACCCGTGTCCTCTTCACTCGATTGGATGATTACCTGGTAATGCTGAGCAATTATTAGATATAAAAGTGCTCATTACAAGTTTGCCCATGTCTTCAAATTATCGGTTTACCTCACTCCAATTCTGTTTTAATTTTGAGTCTGAAGAGGGTGAATGGCACAAAAAAGAATAATTTGTAGACAACTGGATGGAAGATGCCAAGGTGTCAAACGTACATTTGCCAATGAAAAGAGCGTCAGATATGGATAGACTGGAAGCGGGAGTATCAATCACGCGTTTCTTTTCTTGTGGTGCCTACCGGTGCGATTACAGACACCTGCCCTCTTATTTGCTACTTTATTCTTACTTTTATCTATACTCTAATCTATTCAAATAAATTTCAAAGTGTGTTTGTTTTTAAACGGTGGTGGTGGCATTGCAGTATAATTGGCCCCATAGAGATGGTCGTAATCCTTGGTGGTGACCTTGAATTGAAGACTCTCGCAGTCCAAAAAGTCGGGATTGAGCTCATCAATGGAGTTGACTCCGAGCAACTTCATGTCTCTGATGACCTCACTCTTGAGCAAGTCAAATGACTTCTGGACACCCTCCTTGCCGTAAAGCTCACTAAAGAGAATTGGTCTGGAGATTGCTGGCGTCGCACCTAAGCAGAGAGCTTTCAAAATATCGCTTCCTCTTCTGAACCCACCCTCCACAAAGAGATCAAATTCCGAGGGCATATGGTTCTTGTAATGCTTGTTGACGTTGAAAAGAACCTCAATTGGGGACATAGCCTGATCCAGGGTCTTTCCCCCATGATTGGAGATCAGAGCTCCACGGAATCCCAACTGGTGGCACTTAATCACATCATCCACTCTCTGGAGACCCTTGAGCACAATTGGAACCCCGGATTCCTTCTGGACCTTGACCAGATCCTCCCAAGTGAGAGAAAACTCGTGCGTGGCCAGTTGGGGAGATGGGTGGAGAGACTGCTGATGGCCCCTAGCCTCCAGCTTCTTGAACGTCTCCAAATTGCCCCTGGCCTGGGTGTCAACCCCAATAAAGAAGGCCCGAATGTTGGGGTGTTTCGCGTAGATTGCCTTGAGCTGCTTACCGGCAGCTTCCAGCTGCTGCTTGGAGTCAATCGTGTACTGGTAAAAGATTGTGTTGTTTCTATGGCTGAGATTGTCAAGGGAAACGTGGGAGTTATTGGAGACCATAGGCAGGACTCCGTTCAGGTTGGCTGTTTCAACAACCATTAAGTCGTCGCCGTTGCCATTCATGAGCTCTGACCCCGAGAGCGCCCCAACAATGTAGGGCACCTCACTTTGACACCCCAGCACTTGGGTGGCACAGGTGCTATTCTTGACATCCACCAGACATCTTGGTCTCAAAAAGATCCTCCCGAGGGCCCTTCTGTTTTCCAAGACACTGTATTCGTTGTCCGACCCGGACTGTATGTAGCTGTAAACCAGTGGTGGCAGCAAGTGTTTGGCGACGGTCTCAAAATCTCCCAAACAGAATATCTGTCCGATGTGAGGCTTCTGCTCATCGGAATAGGTGATCAACTTCTCTTCTTCACTCAACTTGACCTTTTTCTTTGGACGGTGTTCCTTAACGAGAGCCCTATAGTATTCCTCCTCGGAGGTAAATGGATCCCTTGTGACTTCAACCTGGTTCTTCTGCTTTTCCTTCTGCTTTGCAGACTCCTTCACAAGTTCACCCTTGTACCATTCTGGGTCCAAAAATCTCTCCAAATATGCCTCAGGATGCTGAATCTTGAATCCTCTCGTCGCATCCTTACCAGCAAATCTCATCAATTTGTCAATGCCCCCGGGGTGGGACTCGACAAATTCACTCACATCGTAAACGTGGCCGTGAATAGACACCCATAAATCCCCCATTGAGTTGTGTTTACCCAGTTCTGCCTGAGTGATCAATGGTGAAGTATCCAAATTGGCCCGTTCGTCGTTCCAAATCGTTGCAGATGTCGCGTAAAGCAATCCCCCGCCAGCGGTAAGTGTTCCCAAAGACCGTAGCTTAAAAACACGGCCAAACATGAAGAAAACGATGAATAACGGAGAGACAGCCAGTGGATTGGATTTACCGAGATTAAATAGCGGATCGATAACGCTTTCGATTGCCTAATCGGGTAATTTGCGCTAAGCGAGCGCTCAGCATGTGAGCTGACGGTGGCCAATGACGGTTATTCAGTAGGTAATAAGCCAAAAAAGAGAGTGTAATGATATAGAAGGTGGATATTAACCGGCTCCTGGATAGCATATAAGCGCGCTTGTGTATGGGCCTCATAGGTTCACTAAAAAGCCCTTTTTGAATGCTGGAAAAACCAATCTGGTTTATTTCAATGGTTTTATGGTGAGAGATTTGTTAAGTGGATGGTCGGAACACCGAATACCGTGAGTTCATTCTCTGAATTAGCTGATTTTATACTGAGCGCTTTTTGTAGCATGCTCAGCACTAGCTCAGCAACGGCTCATTAAGACCCTCGCAACTAGCATCATCGGAAATACATTTTAAAAGGTATCGCTCTCATTTTTAAAAGCTTAATCTTCTACAGTAATAATTCTACTTACTAAAACTTTTTTACAATTAGCTTCTTAGCTTGTCTTGCTAATTGAATACTTTTGAACGGTAGTTAATGCCATAATCTACATATGTCATGGTGACAAATTTCCAACCCCTACCCGGCACCCTTCCTTTAAACTAAGAAAGCACTCTCACATCAATCTACTATCTTCTTCATTGTCAATTCAAGTATATCTATCATCTCAACATGGGAAGCTAAACGAGGGACCAAAAATAAGTGTTCACCATGGAAGTCCCTTTCGAAGATTTTCGGGTAAATAACAGAATTATATTTGCCACTAATCTTCAAACCTTTGGGGTAACATGGCCATAATACCAAATGTCCTATATTCATCATAATTACCATACTATGCGTTTTTGATCATATGCTCAGCAATAAAGGAGCGCCTGCTCAGCACATGCTCGGCACTCGCCTAGTAAAATATCAAAATCACCATTTAACACCATAAAGCCAATCCATGAAATTTATTAAAAGTCACTCTCTGTGATACCAGATTGATCGCACATGGTCCTAAATTGACCACCAGCTTTAAAAAGTTTCAACGGAGTGTCGAATTCGCATATTTCTCCCTTGTCCATAACAACGATTCTATGGTGCTTGATGATGGTCTTCAACCGATGGGCAATACACAAAATCGTGCAATCGGAAAACTCTCCTGCGATGGTTCTTTGGATCTGGCTGTCAGTCTTGTAATCAACGCTCGACGTGGCCTCGTCCAAAATCAAAATCTTGGTCTTCTTAACCAACGTTCTAGCCATGGCAAGTAATTGCCGTTCACCAAGTGAAAAATTAGACCCACCATCCTCCACCTTCTGGCTCAAATGAAATTTATGAAAATTGGACCTTTGCTGTTCTGCCTTCACCAATTGTAATTTGTTCTTCTCGATTAAACCAGCGCGGCATAGAGTAGCCCAAAGGGTATCATCATCAAATTCATGGAATGGATCTAAATTACTTCTGATATCACCAATAATCAACATTGGATCCTGTGGAATGATGGACAACTTAGATCTCAACGTATGCATACCAAGCTTCGAGATGTCAACATCGTCAATCAAAATTTCACCTTCAAATTCCGTCAATCTGAACAAACATTGCATAATTGTCGACTTTCCCGCACCTGTTCGACCACAAACACCAATCTTCTCTCCCGGTTTGATCGACATATTAACGTTCTTTAAAACGTACGGCAATTCTGGCCTGTACTTCATGCTCACATTGGTAAACTTGATTTCACCGTGTTGTGGCCATTCCGAAGGTGGATTGGTCTCTGGAATTTCGTACGGAGCCTCTTGAGGAATGTGGAATGCATAGTAATCTAACCTTTCAACAGAATTGAATTGGTTTTCCAATTGAGTTGCAGATCTCATGAATGATTGAAATTGGGATGATAGTGACATGACGTAGGTCAATAACAAACCAGTTGCTGAGGCGCCCACATGAAATACATTGAAGACACAGCAAATAGAAATGAATAAAACAATTGATGACGATAAAAGGGACAAGTTTGATGCCAACCAACTCTGAATCGCAATGGAAACATAATATGATTCATTCTGAGTATCAATCAGCTTGTTGATCCCGTTACAGAATTGTCCTGTTAACCCGTATGACTTTATGGTAAGTCTTCCACCTAACGTCTCATTAAAATGGGAGTAAACAAACGATCTCTTAACTGCCTCCAACCTTTTCACCTCTCTAGCTGAAGCCTGATAAAACTCGGTCAAACTGGCAAACAATAGTAACATACCCGGTAAAATAATTGCAAACCATGGAATGTAAACAATACAAATGATAATTGTACCAACAATTGTGCACAATGGGGTTATGGCCAATCTTATCTGTTTCACAATTTCATTATCTAGAACGTCAGTATCCTTGGAAAATCTATTCAAAATTCTACCCAATGGTGAGGTGTCCATAAAGGACATTGGAACATGGAGAATGTTTTCGAATGCTCTAATATTCAAGTTTTTAGCGGCATTGGCGGCAAGATGAGACAAGAAGATGTATTCCAACGCCAACAAAATTGAAAATAGGAATGTCAACATGATGTAAATACCCATATAAAAGCTTCCTGATTTAGTGGGCCATTTTGTTTCAATCCAAAAAGTCAGCCAGGTGTTGGAAAAGATATTGCAAAATGTTGACAGCACCATTGTTGAAACTAATGCGGCAGGAAATAAAATTCTATATTCACCGAACCCTAACCTGAAATAATGCAAATAAACGCTGCGTCCAAGAGCATTGACTGATTTTTCCTCGTCACCAACGATTTTCACTACATTATCTTTCTCATTGCTTTCAAATTTTGGGTTCTGTGATTCGATCTTCTCGATATTTCCAAGCCTATCATTTTTCTCTGCCTTTTCCCTTTCTCTGTTCGTGTAATACTGAAAGAGATCTTGGAACTTAGTGTTGGTTTTCTTAAGTTCATCTACAGTACCAATATCAATGGTACCATTTCCATTGAGAAACACCATCTTGTCTGCCTTTTCAATTAAGCTCAACTGATGGGTTGCTAAGATTCTCGTCTTATCTTTCAATAGATCCAAAAAACAGTCTTCAACAATATGTCTCCCAACTTTGGCATCGACGGCACTGAGAACATCATCCATAATGATGATGTCTCTATCTGCATAAACTGCTCTGGCCAAATTGACTCTGGCTTTCTGACCGCCTGAAAGTGTGATACCACGCTCCCCCACCTCCGTCATGTCTCCACCGGTGAACTGAGCAAAATCGGATTCCAATGAACACGCTTGGACAACACGATCGTATCTCTCTTTTTCGTAAGGTAAACCAAACAGAATGTTGGCTCTAACTGTGGCATTCTGGACCCATGGGTAGCCACATAGGATGCTGGTCCCGGATTGCTTAACGCTACCACCAATACGATCCATAAATCCACTCATTGCCATCAATAGTGATGTCTTACCGGACCCAATCGAACCAACAATTACAACGAATTCACCCTTCTTAATCTCCAAATTGATATCCGATAATCCCCCAAAATATGGTTTCTTTTCTTCCTTTTCATCAATTTCTCTAAGTAATGGATCGGATTCGGTGGCCACCGGCTCAGGGTCTTCGTCATCAAAAATTTCCCATTCAAAATTACCATTCTGCACTTTGATTGCGCAGGCGGACTTTTCAACAAATTCGATATTTCTCTTCTCCTCTTTGTAATCTTCGCATGATAAAAAACCCGTAATCCTTTTAATACCCATGAGGAAATCCACGGTAGAAATCAGTGTCATAGGAATGTAAATGAAGACATCTGCCAAGATGACAAACAAGGAGAGTGATGAAAAGATAGCACTTATATTTTGGCCATTGGAGACGGCATAGTATGTACAAAACGCAGTCATCGATGCAAAGTTGGGCATAGATTCAGAAAAAGAGATCATGAGATTTCTGAGCGATTGCATCCTGAGTACATATTGTATTTCATCACCTCTTATTTCCGTTATTCTCTTGCTGTATGAATTCTCCCACGCGTAATACTTGACAAGTTTAAAATTGAAAAGCAATTCCTTGAATAAATTCAACCTTCTATCCGTTTCAACGGCACTCTGTCTTCTTAGTCGAAACAATCTTGGCATAACAATACCCATGAAGGCGACCACTAGAACAAAAATTGCTATTCCAGCAAGAGCCGAAACACCAATGTTGTCCAGTAGCAACCCCACACAAATTGCGATTGAGGGCAAGCAGATCAACCCATATGGTAGTACGTATATTGCGTTATCAATCCGGTTCAAATCGGTACTGATTAAACTCTGGATCCTGGCATCACTGTAATAATGTTGGCCCCGGGCATCCACAGTCATTGCTTTATCCAACACAAGTCTAGTTAGAACTGCCCTCACCTGAGCGCCTGTCTTTCTCAAAAGATAGAAACTGTACGCAAAGAGGACCAAATTCAAAATTGACAAGATGGTACATGCCACTGAATATCCTACACCCGGGCCCATTTTAATATTGGAGTTAACGATTTTCGCTTCAACAAAGGAAATCAATTTCTTCTGAACTAGAGGTGATGTGACTGCGCAAATATTCGATAGAAAAAGGCATAGTATCCCGATGGTATGGGAGGTAAAGAAAGTCCGGTATAGAGCTTTCATAAGTTTCATATGATCTACCTTTTCGTCACCGTTTAAGTCAAAATAAGTCCGGAATCTCGTATACAGAGTATCCACTTGATCCTCTGGGTCAAGTGTGAATAAGTCAACATCGGTGACTGTACGCTTGTATCCTACCTTCATGATCGGGTTGAGCCACCAGAACATTGCTCTCGAGACAAAGTTAGCGGTACGGGAGGGAGACTTGGATCTTTCGTTTGAAATGGGTGGGACCTTCTTACTTAGAAGAAATGTCCACAACCTTCTCTGTAGTTGGGAATGTTGCTGGGCTTCTAATTCCATCTTAGTTATAAAGAGTGAGTGATGTCGGGAAGCCTAAAACAACGATCCCCAATTGCAAATGAAATTACGGAGATATGATGGAGATATGGATAAGTTGGTCAAAATATCGGAGATATGCTTGTGAGGCTTATTTGAGTTGTAAAACGGGTCAAAAGGACAATGAGAGGTGTCGTCTGGTTGAAAGGCAGTGATTGACACTTTGTGAACGCCTTTTATTCCGCCTAGTGCAGTGAAAAAGCAGAGGTGCGAGGAATTGCACCGTACAACACACGGACGCTTTTGCGAAGCTTGGGGGCGTTTGCGGCCGCGAGGCCCCCCTGTGGGGCCGAAAGAAGAACAGAGAAACAAGGGAGCTGATAGCTACGCAAAACACAGTACCGGGAGACCCACTCCACTTTCACGAGAAACAAGGGAGCTATTAGCACAACTTGAAAACTCAAAGTAGTTATCTGGTTGATCCTGCCAGTAGTCATATGCTTGTCTCAAAGATTAAGCCATGCATGTCTAAGTATAAGCATTATACAGTGAAACTGCGAATGGCTCATTAAATCAGTTATCGTTTATTTGGTAGTGCCTTTTCTTCATGGATAAAAGTGGAAAATCCAGAGCTAATAGATGTGACAACTCCAGACTTTTGAAGGGACGTATTCATTAGATAAAAAGCCAATGCCTTGGGGCCGTTTGGTGATTCATGATAAATCGTCGAAGCTTATGGCCGAGAGCCGGCTACCACGTCCAAGAAAGGCAGCAGGCGCGCAAATTACCCAATCCTGACACAGTGCGTCTTATATGTCCTACGGTTGCCATGTGAATCCCTCACAAGAGTTGTGGATATAATCGATCTTTGGATTATAACGAAATTCTATTTACTTACCGTGCTGCCCCACGTGAACATATATTGGAAAGTGTTTGAATCTACATGCCATGATTCTCCGTTGACAGGGTGCTTTATCGATTTTACACCTCTCTCTTGATGTCACATAGTTCGGGATGTTTGGTTCCTGTTAATGAGGCAAATTTTTCATATTTCAATTACACGATTTTTTATTACCAAATTACTCAGAGCTATTGCACTTTTAAGAGATTAAGTCCATGTTATTCCAGCATTCTTCTTTATAACGGTCAAGATGCCAAGAAATGACGCTCATCTGCTCATCTGCTCATTTTGTTTTTTACTTTTCTAAACCCAGCGGCATCTGAAGCATAAAAACTTTTTGGTTCCAGAGGTTTACATCCAATCACATATTTTTGTTACAAAATTGTGTTCTTGACCTCAATTTCTTTCTCACACTCACCTTTCTTCCATCGACCAATGTTCAGATTTTGTGGTAAAACGCCAATATTCGTCTGCACCAACGTATTCGTATGACTCCTATTGGCAATTACCATTAACATTGAGCTTTCCCTCTTAAAATCAATATTTCCTATGATATCATTTACTTGCAAAATCATCACTTAACTTTAAGGTAACTAGGTGCCCCTGGTTTAGTGAAAACATGGCGTTGCCTCACTCAGACCAAGAATGATCAATTTACTAATAATTTCTCTAAGACCGAGTTTGAACCAAGAAGATGTCTTTATTCAATCATAAATCGGTTCGCTTTACCTGTTTACCTGTTGAATTTTAATCAAGTATAATTTTTTACTAACAAACAGGAAAAGTAACGAATTTAACCACGTTCTCACACACATCAAATTAAATGGATATAGGTACTCTTTCACATCGAGGTTAATTCGGCCACTTTTACAATCAAATTAACTTTGAATTTAGCTACACTTTCACTTGGATGAATTTTGAAATAAGCAGACACCTTTACACACAGATAAACAGGCTCGCTTTTCTTCTTAGTTTTTTTATTTACTCATAATCTCACAAGTCATGAATTCATCCACGCTTTCACTTAACGCAAGTTGAATTTAGCCATCCGAGCAGGTTGAATTTAACCATCCTTTCACTCACCAGTTGAATTTAATCATCCTTTCACCCTGATAGAATTTGACCCCAATTTTGCCCTGATCAGACCCTATCTTTGCCATATCTATGCAGCCTCCGGGGTCTCCAAATTGGCTTCTCCACCAACTCATTTACTTAGAAGATTTTCATACTCACCCACAAACTCACTTTCCACAGTTTCCTTATCCTGCACACCAAGTGAACCATTCACAACATGGTCTTCCCAGGCTGGTTACTTCTTTACCTTCACCAGTTCCCCATATCTCATCTAAGCGTTTGCCGCTCATGTACTCAGCAGGCTTCTAGTAGTGATTTGATAACCCAGCAACCTGGAAACTTGGGAGTAGCAACGCACCCCCCTCCCCCAGTAATTGCACATTAGCCCACTCTCACTCCCTTTCCCCTCCACCAACCCTGCCACACCCCCACCCCCACCCCCCGACCATGGGCTTCCCAGTGGGGGAAAAAAACGAACCTCCATCGACTTTTTCCCCCTCCAGCGTTCCTCTCCCGCCCCCTAATATGTTCAGTGAGACGTTCATCTTTGTGCTGGCTGTGATCATCAACGCCCTCTGCCTCTTTTCCGAAGTGTACTTTACAATCTCCTTCTCGGATTTGGAATGCGACTACATCAACCCAATTGAATTGTGCAAGAAGTTGAACAAATTCATTGCCCCTAAGGCCTACGTACACGCAGGATTGTCTGTGATGCTGCTTCTACACGGCTACTGGTTTGTTTTCTTGTTGAATCTCCCATTGTTGGCCTACAACGCAGACAAAATGTACAAGAAGGCCCACCTTCTCGACGCTACAGAGATCTTCAGAACATTGAGCGCCAACAAGAAGGAATCGATCTGCAAATTGGTCTTCTACTTGTTTCTCTTCTTCTACTACTTGTACAGGATGATTGCTGCCTTGATCTCGGATGATTGGGAGTAAGGTTGGGATCAACGGCAACTCGCCCAACTATTTTAATGTACACGTTAGTTTCTTCTACAAATGTATAACAGTAAGAACCTGCAGGAGGTCATTGCAAGCCCTGCTCCAATCTGTCGTTGAAGGCTTTTAATTGGTCGAGAAACAGCTGGGTCCTTGTTTGATTCACCCCCACTACCGATCCGCTCAAAACACGCGCCAGCTTCCATTCCACCGTCTCCAAGAGCGTAGGCGTGTTCAGGGTATCAAACCGGCGCACCATCTCCACTTTCGTCTCATATGTTCGCCGTAGTTCCCCAAACCCGGCTCGTAGCTCATCCAATTCCTGCGCCAACTGCAATCGTTGATCTCGCACCGCAAACACCTCCGAACGAAGACTCTCCTTCTCCCTGTTCACCGCCTGCATATCTGTCGCTAATAACTGGTTCGTGAGCTTCAAATCAATCAGATTCCCAAAATACGACCCCAGTCGTTGGATGTAATCCTTAAACAACGTTCGTGTTTGTTCCCTGATCGCAGTCTTCTCCTTCTTGGGAGAATTCTCCACTAGTCGACGTCCGATACTCGTAGCAAGGTCGTTCGACTTGAAGTAATCCACCACAATCTGAGCAAGCAGATCCAAACAAACCAGCTTGGTTCGGTTCTGCGGTGTCCTTTTGTACCGGATTTTTGCCCCAATTGCACCAGCAATGGCCCGCACACGATTCACTGTGGTCCGGGTGGTCCTCAAATCCCGTAAGGCCCGGCGCCTGCCTCGCAATCGCCTTTGGCGTCTTACCAGTGCCATATCCTCATGTTTTCTGCTAATTGAAAGCTTTGATCCCCGCACAAAGCTCTCAGGGGGCAGTTCCAGGACCAAATTGTCCAAATCCGTGGTCCGTGAGGCGTCGCCTCTTCGCCTCATGCTTCTACGCTCCTCTCTTGACAGCATTTGACTGAGAAGATTGTCGTCTTTTTATTTCTTCCTCATCACAAGCAGCTCCTTCCTCATAATTATGACCTCTTTAGAAGAGTTTGAAGCCGAGATCCCTCCTGGAGGTGGGGGTGACTCCGAGGGTCCATTGAACCCCCTGTCAGACTCCATGGTGGGAGAAACGAGCGAATTGCCACTGCAGGAAGCCCCAGAACAGACCTCCCCAGGATTCGAGTACGCCCAAATCCCATTGCCGGCACCACCGGTGAACCCTGCCAACACGGTACCTTCTAGGACATTGTGGATGGGTGACTTAGACCCTTGGTGGGATGGTCAGTTCATTGGAGATTTGTGGGCTCAAATGGACAAAAAGGTTGACGTCAAGGTAATCAAGCCCAAGGCGGCTTTGATGGTCCACCAGGATGCGAAGGAGTTGACCCACTCGGGATACTGTTTTGTTGAGTTTGAATCCCCGCAGCTGGCACTTGAGGCGCTCTCGTTAAACGGCACGCAGATCCCCGGAATGGGCACGAAGAGATTCAGGTTGAACTGGGCCTCCGGAGCCACATTGGACTCGGAGGTGGCACAAACCCCAGAGTTCTCTCTTTTTGTGGGCGATCTATCCCCCAACACCACCGAGGCACATCTCTTAGGCTTGTTCCAGACCCACTTCAAATCAATCAAGACCGTGAGAGTAATGACAAACCCAGCAACAGGACTCTCGAGATGCTTCGGTTTTGTGAGATTTAACAACGAGGAAGATAGGGAAAGGGCTCTTGTTGAGATGAACGGCAAATGGTTGAGCGGAAGACAGATCAGAGTCGCCTTGGCCACTCCAAAACACCACCATCAACACCAGCTACCGAACACAATGCCTATGACGAGATTTAACAAAATGCAGATGATGGCCCCTCCATCATCAATGGAAGAAATCTACGGTGGTCCACCCATGGGATACTACCCTCCTCTGCCCCAAGAACCCCCTCTCTTTAATGATCCCAATAATACTACGGTCTTTGTGGGTGGATTAGCAAACGGAGTCACCGACGATACGTTGGTCACCCTCTTTGAACCATTTGGAGAGATTGTGAACATCAAGGTGCCTCCTGGTAAAGGATGTGGATTTGTAAAGTTTGCTAGTCGATCCAATGCAGAGTCAGCAATCCAAAACATGCAGGGCTTCATCATAGCCGGCTCTAGAATTAGGTTATCGTGGGGAAGATCCAACAGCGGCAGAATGTCCATGGCAAGACGCCCTCAGCTACAGCAGGGTGGACTCTTAAATCCTCGAACCAACGCAGGCATGTTTCTGCCGCCAGGTTCCAATCAAGGAAATTCCGCCCTGATGGGTATACCACCGCCGTATATGTATGATCCATACATGGCACAGAGTAGTGGGATCTCCAGTTCGCCACCAACAGGCTTGGGGCTGGATGGGATGCCAATGTCGCCGCCTCAATTCCATCCGGGGATGGAGGGTCCTGTGGGGCCTGTGGGCGGCTATATGTACTTACCCCACCCTCAGCAGTTTCCCAATGTCATTGGAGGCTTAATTGGCACCGGGGGTGGTAAAGATGAAATTGTTGAAAACAACGAAAAGTAGAATGTGAATTTATCTTCTTCAGGGGGCTAACGCTTTTATTTGGTTTACGGTTTTTATTCATTCCCCTGTTTTCTTCCGTGCTTTGTGCATTCCTTCATTTATCCTTTTTACTCATGGGGTCATTGGTGATATTCGGATTATGGCTCATTTATTTTTATTTAATTATTTTCTATCTCTTATTGACATCTATTGGATATCATCCTTTATTGGCAGATTGGGAAAGCATCCCAAGATCATGTCCATCGTTTCCAACTCCATTGTACACCATTCCTCGATTGACCACATGTCGGTCACTTTCTTCAACCAACCCATTCTGACCTTGATGATTTCAACACTTTCTCCAGGGCACACCTCCTCCCTCATCTTGGCTCTTATCGTCCCCAAATTCTTCACCGCCATCTCCAAATCCAACTTATCAAACATCGGCTCCAACATTTTCGTCCTGATTCTGTTGCACAACCGAGGAGATTTACCGTTTGTGGAGATCATTATCTGCAATGGCCCTTGACGGTACACCGAACCGAAGTAAAAGTCACATTTGCTTGGCTTATCTGCTAAGTTTACAGGTAAGGATAGAACCGTGGCCATGTGGTGAATTTTTAGTGATAATTCATAGGAAGGGAGACATGTCAAGACCAGGGCAAATTGGGAGGCTCTGAATTGGTCCAGCTGAGCTTCCAACCCCTCCCCCACCTCTTGATCCAAGAAGTTTTCAAAGTTTGAAGATTGCATAGATCGACGCAGCTCTGGATCCTCGTACATCACCAAATCCTTAGGTTGGAATTCTCTCAACTCCAACTTTTCCAATAACCCCAGCTCGTGGTATTTAAGCAAAACTGGGTGGATTTCAACACCAATAACCGTGACTTTTGCATCGGCTTGTAAGAGATGATTGACTCGGGAAAGACCCACCTCCCCTGCACCAATCACAATCACATGTCTTCCTCTCACCTGCCATGCCAACATCAACGAGCCGCCGCCTCTCGGCACCTCCAATTCACTCGATTCAGTCATGAAGACCAACAATCCAACTGAAAAATTTAAAATATGCTCATCACAATTGAAGGATTCACAGGTAAATGAGGAGGATGTCTACCCAAGCGCACACATTCACACGTTACAGTCATTAACGCAGCTATTAGACACTTGTTCACTTCTTTTTAAAGAAGTTCATTAAGGATGCCTGCTTCTTGGCTCCTGGCTTGGTCTTGGCCTTGGATTCCATTTTTGCTTCGATTGTGAATGCCCGCGGAGCTGGCTTGGCTGGTGCTGGCTTTGAAGTGCGCTTCGTAGTGATGTACCCGTCGGCGTCAGTGACAGTCTCAAATTCAGCAGGCGGTTCCGCAGGGGCTTCCACTACATCTGGGGTCTTTACTGGCTCGCTTTTGAGAAACTTATCCATTTTTGAACAGCTAGATGGCTGTTCTAAAGACTCCTGCAGTGGCTCCTCAAGCGGCTCCTCCTTATCTCCTACATTGTCAATTGGCATCTCCTCGTCGTCACTAAACGCGTCATCCTCCTCGTCGTTGAACAGATTTTGAAGCTTCTCCTCATTTTCTTTACTGTTTGTCACCACCTTTGTTCTCTTGGTCACCAATTCCACATCATCGACAACCTCCTTTTCAATGAACGTGTTTGATCCACCACCCAACTTCCTCTTTCTGGAAACATATTCCACCTTTGGTTTTGCCGCTGCCGGAGCCGACGCCGACGCCGACGCCAAGCTCATGGCCTTGCGGGACACGTACTTCGACCCGGTATCTTCCACCTTCTCTTCCTTAACCCTTGGTTTTTCGCTCACTGGTTGTGAAACTGTCTCCACCATCGTTTTAACTGCAACCTCCTCATTGACGATACCTTGATCCTTGACACCGTTGGTTTCCGTCAAATAGATGCCCCATTTCACCATCTTCTCCTTCGTGTAGGGCTTATCGTTCGTTATAACATGAATCACGTTTGAAAGAGGCAAATCGCACAATTGAATGCTGAACGCTCGACAGCTCATAACCTCCTTTAACCCCATCTTCACCGCCTCCAATTGAGATCCATCCACCACTTTCACAACAATTCCGCCCTCGTCGCTACCACACAAGCTGTACTTCACATTCAACCCTTTATATGCAGGATCACTCAAATGGCTTGCATAGAAGTCCTCAATTGCCTTAGCAGCGTGAAAAGAAGAGATATCTAAAGCTCTTGATACAGTAATTGCAGTCACAGGTAGCTTGTCAACACGCAACTTGCTACTGATGAAATCAACGGCCTCCATTGCGATGAACTTTGGCGTCACAACGCGTTTAGAGAAGGAAATTTCAAGTGGGCAAGAAAAGGGTGTATGTGTGGCGCATGTGTGTGGCGCAACATTGGGGTGGCCACGCCTGCGCCATGATTATTAATGTGGCGCATGCTATTTTTCAGTGAAATCAAACTCTCTACTCAATACTTCTTCTCCTTGTGGTCTGCGGATGGTGGATTTAGACTGGAACAACGTGCCCAAGGACTTGTGTCCCGTTTGCAAAACAGACAAGTATCTTTCGCCAGAAATCGAGTTCAAAATCAACCCAGAATGTTATCACAAGATCTGTGATGCGTGTGTGGATAGAATCTTCGCCTTAGGACCGACAAAGTGTCCCTACCCCGACTGTGAGAAGATTTTGAGAAAGAACAGGTTTAAATCCCAGGTTTTCGACGATATCCAGGTGGAAAGAGAATGTGATATCAGAAAGAGGGTGCTTCTGGTGTATAATAAGAAGGAGAATGATTTCGAGGGTTTGGAACCATACAACGAATACTTGGAGGAGATTGAAGAGATCATCTACAACTTGGTGCACGGCATTGACACGGAGAAGATTGAAGAGAGATTAAAGCAGTACTCTCTTGAGAATAAACAATCGATTGAATTGAATAACGTGAGAAGAGATCAAGAATATGAGAAGTTCATTCGATTACAAAAGCTGGAGAGACAGTACAAGTCGGAGCGCAATAGACTCAATAGGGAGATCATGCAGGAAGAGTCGAACATGAAGAACTTGACAAAGATCGAGGTGATAAACCAATTACAGAATGCGGCGACCGAGCGGGACCCAGATAAGGTTGTTGATGAGATCAGAACTTCGATGATGAAGAAGACGAATAGGTACAGAGAGGAACTTGTGGAATTGGAGCAAAACTATGAGAAGCAGAAGGATGCTATCAAGAGAAACATCAACCTCAATGATAAGAAGAAGCGCGTGAAAACCCCATTTACCCCCTTCAACGGTGACAAGATGTACGATCTGCCCTTCCACTTTGAACCCCAAGCTTATAAGGATACAAGCTTGAGGAAGATGGTCGAGGACATTCAGTATAAGGCTGCGGGCTACAACCTCGACAATTACTTCATGATGGCCCTGAACGACGCATTTACCGCAATAGCAATAGACGTGGAACAAGAGAAGTGTTAACCTTTTATACATCAGCATTCAATTCCCTTCTCAGGAACACCTTTGAAAAATGGACGCACTGCTGGTAGCAGGTTTCGAATCCGTTCGACCCTCCATAGTAGGGGTCGTCAATGATTCTATTTAATTTCTCGTCCTCCTTGTAGTCTCCAAATAACCCCAGCTGAGACTTGGAGTTCTTAGGCTGGATTCTCTTCAGATTCTTCAGATTGGCATGGTCCATACAGAAGACGTAATCAAACTCCGCAAACCGGTCGCTTGTGAAATGCTGTGCCCGGTGTTTGATAGGAACCTTGTGTCGCTCACACGTATCCACAGTACGAGAGTCTGGCGTCTCCCCCACATGATAACCTGCTGTGCCGAAGGAATCGACTTTAGAGACCAGGTTTCCCAGGCCGTTTGAGTCCACAACGTGTTGAAAAACCGCTTCTGCCATTGGTGAGCGGCAAATATTACCTAAACATACAAACGCCACGCTGACAGGTGTTTCTGATGACATGGCAGGAGAAATGGATAATTTCAAGGAAGAAGATAATCCGGTGAGTTGCTCAGGAATTATCAGGTCATTTTTTCGACAAAAGTGAATGAAATGTTTTTAAGTTGATGCTGGAGTGTCCTTTCATGCTTTATGCGAGAGTGGGCGTCAATTGTGGGAATAATAGAGAGATGGTATCTTGTGCGACAGATCCCCTGTTGTAACAAAATTAAGATCAATATAAGTTTTCCAAAGAAGCCTTTAGTGTGAATTTTATTAACCTGATGTAACAAAACAAGATTTTTAGTCGCTGATAGGTAAACATGTCGTTTTTCTCTTTTACAAATTTGATTTCTGTTAAGTATTTGAGTTTGACTTTTGATATACTTATTTTAAAAAGGCCTAAAAGTACAATTGTTTTGAATAAAATTAATATTCGGCCCTGTTGATGCATTACGCTTACCTGTATGTTCCACGCAGTTTCCAATCCCCTCCGTACCGCCAACTTTACATGTCTCAATAAAAATTGCTCAGTATTTTGCCTTTATCGCGTTATCAAATGGTGTCTTCTTTTCATCTTAAAAGTCATCAGGCGCTCAAACCTTCCACAGTTGATACATGACGGCAAAAGATGTACAAGGATTAAAAGCTCAGGAAATTCTTCAATACATTGATGATGCAGAACAATATGTAATGGAATTGATAGATCTTCTACTTTCAAAATATGACGAAAACCCCCATCAGGGCGCCGTAGATATTGCCACCTTATTTAAAGGGTTTAAAGCTAGGGGGATTGAATTGGATATTGCGGGAAAAATGGCGCTATTTGGCCGGGATAAAGAATCCATGTTGCAGACAGCAGAAGTGGACTTAGATTGCATTCCACCGAAATTAACTACATCGTTCTTTAATGGCCAATTTGGACTAAATGATATGGGGAATTTGGGTAAATATGACTCCCCACAAGTCTCACTGGCGTTGAATCCAAATGATTTGAACACCCTATTTTCAAGTCCATCAAAATACCAAGGTATCACTTATACAGCAACAACACTAACAGAACAGGATATCATTGGTTTGACGGAGGAAATGGGTTTAGGATCATCGGGGTTATTGGACCCACTGGAGGTGATGAATCCGCATTTTTTAACTTCACAAACAGACGAAAGTATAATAACACGGGAATCAATATTAGAGTTATACACTCATTGCAGCGATCCATTGCAACTGCACAACCCTAATTGCAAGGAAGCTACAAATGGAGCACTTTTAGAGGCTGGTGAACCACCTTTTAAAAAGCTGAAATTGGCTTCACCAACCAAGTCCATCCACCCACTTTCAGTCACTCAAGCTTTTGACTTGATTACCAAGCAAAAACTTAATGACAGGGAAACAAAACTTGAGCAAATTGTGAAGGATTCAACAAGAGTAACGAAATCAACAAGGGTTGTGTTTCTTAAGGGTGAAGCAGACCCCAAAGCAATCAAATCTTTCTACAAAGGTAAACTAGATATCTTAACTAAATGTGAAACCCAGTTAAATGCCTTTGATGGCTACGAGGCAAAAGTTCAGTGGGAATTGATCGAAACCAGGATAAAAAGAAGATTGATCCAACTAGAAATGGACATATTTCTTACGAGACTCGAAAAGACGACTGCAACAAGGAATGGCCACCAGAGCTATTTTACATTCATGTTTGAATACCAAGCCATGGCAAATAGAAACCAAGGGTTGAAAACCGAAGTGGACTTCAGAAACACATATTGCTCAGCAATATGCCATAAATTGAAATTGACAAGAAAAATGTCAACTTGGATCACAAGAAGATGTCAGTCCCTTTCAAGAACCAATATTCGTTCCATTGAAGGAAAACTATTTTCCTATAACATATTCCGGTTTGGAAAGAAAAACTACATGCAGGTTTTCTTCGAACAGAGGTTAATGGTTCAAGCCTTCATGGAAACTTTGCGATTGATCATCACTCAATCAAAACAATCATTCAAGAACGTATCATTAGGCGAAAAAATCCCCCTGAGCTTCGAAGAAGCCAAAACTCACCTTCAAAATCAATTGGAACTCATTTATAAAAATCATACAAAATGTCCAGGCCGTCCAAAAATCGCTAGCTTGAATCTATTCACGGATACCTTCTGGAAACTGTTTTCCAAAGATTAAATAGCCTTAACTTTATAGATCCGCATACATAATTTGCATCTTATTTCAACACCAGTTGAACCCTTCTCTTCCCAGTGAAATCATCCAAAATGGATTTGATGGAAACCTCCACCTTGTCAAAGACAGAAACAGTTCTTTGAACAGCTGCCTTCGTGGTAAAGGTGAGTGAATAGTTTTCTTCATCAAAAGTGGCACTATTCTCCTCTCCTAAATATTCCAACTTGATCAAACTCTCCACACCAAATTTCGGAACCAAGACCACAATACCGTTGGAGAAGACTTTGATGACGTAACCCTCCTGGTCAGATTCGTTGTTCTTCATCACCTGACCAACATAGTATTCGATACTGGCTCTACCAGCAAATTGTGCATTTCTGTGACGCTTATTGATGTTCTTAACAACCAAGTCCATCTTATTCTTATCCATATGTAGCTCATGCAATGGCTCATAACCAATCGCAGCCGCTAATTGTCTATGAGCAACAACATCACAGTATCTTCTAATTGGAGAGGTGAAATGGGTGTAAATATCAACAGCCAAACCATAATGTCTAAAGTCTTGGTATGAGAAGTTACCCGAGGCAAAATATTCGGCAGCCATCATAGATCTAGTTGCCATGATTCTCACCAAAGTGTTGAAGTAATCATCGTTTGGATCCACACATCTATCTAACGAATCTGCCAATGCCTTGGATGATTCAACAGAAATACTGCATCCCTTCTTTGTTCTCAACATGTCATTCAGCTGTTCAAAGTTTGTGGCTGGCGGTGGTGCATGTCGACGCAACATTGCCACCTGGGGGAACGCGTCATAAATCTTTCTAGCCACCGAAATATTGGCACACAACATGAATTCTTCAACCAAGGAGTTTGTATCTAAGAGTTTTTTGATTTCCACCTGGTTTGGATCCGATGTTTCGCTATCGGTGTGAACTTTAACTTCCGGTGAAGCCAAATTCAATGCACCTGCATCCAGTCTCTTTTGTTTCAACTTCTTGGAAAGATTCAACAAAATTCTCATACCCTGGGTTAGTGGATCCTGTTGAGTATCATCATCTATTCTCAGTTGAGCCTCCTCATAGGCAAAGGCCTCCCTTGATTTAATAATCGACTTTGTGAATTCAACATTGACGATGTTGGCATCATCATCCATCTCCCAAATGCATGAAAATGCGTATCTTTCAACGTAGGGGTTCAATGAGCACAAATCGGTACCCAACAACATCGGTAACATATCGATTCTCTTATCCACCAGATACACAGAAGTACCTCTCGATGCACCCTCTTGATCCAAAGCAGTACCGGCTTTGACAAAATGGGTCACATCTGCAATATGAACACCAACTTCATAATTCCCATTAGGCAATTTTCTAGCATGGAGAGCATCATCAATATCTTGACACCCTGGCGGATCAATTGAGCAAATCAATCTATCTCTCAGATCTCTTCTCTTCTTCAACAATGGATCACCGTTGTCCAAGTTTTCAGGAACCTTCCAATCATGTCCTTCCTTTGGTAGACAGTCCAAAACGTTTTTTGAAAATGGTCTATACTCCACATCGTGTTCTAAGAGAAGAGCTTCCTGTTCTGCATCCTTATCTTCAACCTCACCCAAGGTTCTAACAAAGTGACCTGTTGGGAACTTGGATGTGGAATCCCATGAATCAACAGCAACCACAATACGCTTGCCAATCAAATCCTTGGCTCTTCTTGTTCTGATTCTAATCTTCGGAAGGGATCTATCCATGAGGATGACCAGGACGCTTCTTGAAGCATTACTGGCAACCTCATCCTTGCTCACCGAGTTTGGTGACAATTGACCAACGTACAATCTCCAACTTCTTTTGATCACACCCACCACTCTGGCTGTTGGGAAGACCTTTTCAGACTCATCCTCTGCGTTTTGGGCCCTTGCTGCGTCCTTAGCCAATAATCTTCTTTCTGCATCGGTGATGACCAGTTCGTCGTCTTGATCACCGATTTCGTTCTTATTCACGATTTCTTCGTCAATGATCTCAGTGGAAGGCTTCTTCCACTTTGCCTTGGGCAAGAGTTCCACCACCACCGAATCACCATTGAATGCTCTGTTTAAATTCTCTCTACCGAGAATTAGCAATGGTTTTGGCAATGAAGACACCGTTATTGTGCCTTCTAAGAAATTGTACGAAGATATCGAAATGTTCCCTTGGTATAAACTACCGTTCTTTATACCGCCCATCAGCCTAGCAGTGGAATAGTATTCTGGATACTTGATCTCATTCAAGTTCTTTGAAAACGTTTCGATGGATGGAAGCAGGTCTTGTAATTCCGTGCTGTTTGGCATCAACGAGATGTATTCATTAAGAGTGTATGCAGGGATCGTCTCCTTCTGAGCAATATCCTTATTGGCCCTATCACCCGTAATTAACAACACTTTAATACCAACAGGGCTCAAATGAGAGAGGTAGAATTGGGCCGCCTTTCGAATAAGCCTGTCGTTGTAATCATTCATGGTTTCACCTTTGTGTCTCGGGGTGAATGATTCTGATTTGAATTCATTATGGAAGACAATGCACCTCTTTTCTTCATTTTTTGTCAAAGTTCTCAATCTCATGTAGATGGGGATACTCCTATTACGCACCTCATTTAGCACTGTCTGCGGGATGATTATATCGTAGAAGACGGCAACGTGTTCCAAGATGTCAATTGCATTCAAAACCACATTTGTGTCAACAATGACGTAATGCTTACCAATCGACTCCTTCTTCAACTCTAACGGGCTTTCTGACAAAATTGGATGTGGAACCTCACCGTTTGGACCCGAGGTGTAGTACTCATTACAGGAAGAACATGATTTGGAGAAACATGGAATATCGTCTCTAAGATAGTGCTCTCTCACTACTTTAAAAGCTGAGCCATTTCTTGAGCCAACAAAAACCTTCTGAGACACAGTGAGTCCTTTTCCTAGCTTTTTCCGCTTCAAAATCGATGGAGATGCTGACATATTTAAGCAGATTCAGTGATTTGAAGTGTAGAGTGAAAAAAAATGTGATGAAAAAAAGGTGGTTCATGCGCCACACGTGGCAAGACACCACGCGCCACGCAGTGGTTTGCTCATTTGCTCAGTATCTATTAAATTATAAACTCATCATCCTCATGATCTCGCCAGAATCACCATTTCTAATCTCTTTTCTCAAGTGCATCTTTCTTGTTCCAGGATAAAAGCCAGTCGGCGGAATCCTTCTTAGGAACAAAGTAAACTCTGAGAATTTTATCAAATAATGGGATCTTTGGATCCTGACACATCAAGGCCTCGTTTATGGCCACCTTTTTACCAATCTTGACCAACCCACCATCCTCCAACTCCATATAGGCCTCCAACCTCTTTGGCTTGTAATTTTCGTGCTTACCGTCGGTGAAGAACTCCTCCGGTCTGTCCCCAAACACCAGTTCCATGATCTCATATGGAGTGGTCAACTCACTCACCTCGGAAATGACATCAAACTCATCGATTGTTGGATAAAGCACCATTGTTGGGATGATCAACTGTGACTCAATGTCTTCAGGGTCTTCCAAGTGGATCTTAGCGTCTCCAATAGTGTCCCTACCGTATGAGGAGTGGACGGTCGATATGCCCCTAGCACTGATAGCATTTTCCAAATTTGCTGCAATTCGCATCTTATCTTCCTCCTTCTTCAGTCTCTCATCTTCCCTCTTTTTGAGCAGGGCAATTCTCTCGTTTACCTTCGTCAATAGCCCGTTCACCGCCAAGTTAGTGTTGTCGATGGACACAGCAAATTCCAACGTGATCTTGGCCTCTTCCAAGCGGTCCACCAAAAAGTAAGCCCTCGAGGCCCTGTAAAGGGCCTTGACGTTCTGGGGCTGTCTCATCAAACATTCCTTACAATCGTTGATGCATCTTCTGTAATTTTTCAGCTCCAAATTGCAGGCTGCTCTATTCAAATAAAGGGCTGATTCAACCTTCTCAACCCCGCAGCCAACATCCAACCCCTTGGTGTAATATTCCACAGCATCTTTGTACTTTTTAGTCTTGTAACACTCGTTACCTTGTTGCTTGAAATTTTCCGCTATTTCGTCAGGTTCTCCCTCATATGCAAGGGCTTTCAAGGCCTCTACCTCCACAGCATTGGATCCGTCCTCAGCAACATTTAACTCGTTCATGAAGAACGGTAACTTGTTCAAATCTTCCATTAATTCATCCGTCGTTTTTGAAGAGATTTCGTTCAACTGAGGAGGCAAGGCAGGTTCTCCGTTTGCAGGGGCAAAATTATCACCACTATTCTTCTTCTCCCATTCACCGATGATCGCTTCGACAGCAGCATCGTTCTCAACTTCACTGATTTCAACCATTACAGGAAGAAGAAGAAGAAGAAGAAAAAATAATATTACCGTATTGGGAAAATATGCTCATTACTTCACAAGATTACACAGCTATTCTTCTCTCCATTTGTAGAACTTTTGGTAATTCTCATAGAGGGATTTGAAAACAACCCGCCCTTGGTTGTCAAGGGATTTGTTGATGTAATGAAGCTCGCCCGGAGTGAAGAGATCCAAGACCATGTAGATGGATGTGTCGAGATGGTCTTTGATCGTGAGATCAATCTGGTACTGAAGATAGAATTTGATGTAGTTGTAGATGAGAACATAAAGGTTCTTCCGCATGTTACTCTTCAATTGAGCCAAAGCGTTTGAAACAAACACCTCACGTGAGATTTCTCCGTCGTTTGAGTATGTGATGGAACTGCCACTTGGTTCACAGAGATTACTCACCAATCTCTGAAAGGCCAGCCCACATTCCTTGTTTAACTGGGTGGACTTCGTAATTAGAAGGTTCAAGAGCGTAACAAAAACAAGAACAACCAAGTGGTGCCTCTGCTTGAATCTGTATCGCTGGTGCAAAATGAAGGCAGACATTGTGTGTGTAAGAAGAATATAGATATCCGGAGTGAGATGGTGGGAAGATTTCAGAAGCTTGCACACAGAGGAGATAAACGCCAGGGTGAGTTCAACACAATACTGAGTAAAAATCCACGATTTGTTTGCTGCTACATATCTGACTGCTTCCAAGAGGTGAGAAATGGTGTTGAGAGACAGTGAATCCAATGCCACAACAGAGATTTCCGAAATCGACGTGACCAGTAATTGGTGGATGAGGGCCATATGCTCACTCTTCGGACAGTTTGTTATGAAGGAGCTGAGTACGTTTGAGTATGCGTTGTAGTTGGTGCCATCATCGAGATCCATCGATCTCAGAGCATTTTTCCAAAGAGAAGAATACTTATCCTCGCTGATTGACTTCAGATACTGGTTAAGCGGCTCGTAGTTGCTTTCCAAGTTGAGAACAACGTATAATGCCACGACGTGAGCTGGGTCAATGAATAAACACTTTGTTGTCAAACGGAAGACCTGTGATTGGATCTCAGAGGACCGAGAGTCGCTATACTTTTCAATCAGCTTCTTAATATCCCCTTCATTCATTGGATATTGTGGGACCAAGAAGGATAAATTGGCCAAGAGGATCTGCGTTTCACTATCTGCAATGGATGACCCTTGGAGAAGCTGTAAACACTTTGATGCCATCAATTTCAACAGAGCAGGCTTCCTAGAGGAGTCGGTTGCTGTTTCCTGGAGGAATATCATACCCAATTGGATGTAAATAAGGATGCCTTTCTTCACCCCCTTTTCGAGCTTTTTGAAAGCCTTCTCAATGAAATCGCTCGTGGAGTCCTGGTGACCAACATGGCTGGCCACAATTTGGCGGATGATTTCACTTGTCTGGATGTCGAATTCCATCAATTGGATCATGGAATCAAGTTTTGTCTCCAGCTTGGATTTGAAGGTGGGCAAACTTAAAAGCTTAGCCGTAACCGCTATGAAGTCTTCCAAAGTAAGCTGCCGACTGAGCAATGAATCCAATGCCAAATCAAGAAGATCCACTCTTTGATTCTTTGTGTAAATGTATGGAGATAAATTCTTCAAATAATGGACACATTTGTAGTTCCGTTTGCAGTGTTCAATGACCGAAGACATGATCTTGGATTGGTCCGACATGTATGGTTGGGTGAGGACACCGCTGATTTGAAGTTCGGAGATAGTCTTCGATTTGAATAAAAAATTGATCAATTGGTCGATCTGTTCTTGACTGAAAAGAACATCAACAAAAACCATCCACCTCTTGAAAATCCTCAATTTAAACGCATCAGAGGCCTTTCTATAATATTTAATAAAGCCAGGGATCCTTTTGAGATCAAAGAGCTCAACATTTTGCTCAGCAATTCTGAAACACGTGTAATAGTAGTAATCATCACCAAAAGGCTCCTGATCAAGAAATACTTGGCGAACATCAACATCCGCCTCAATGATTTCCAAATCAAACAAGTTCAGAATGTAAAATGACAATATGTAACTGTGTTTGCCCTTCAATGGTAATAATGTCATCAGCGTTGGCTTCAATTGGCCCAGGTTTTGGATGAGAGTTTTGCTGAGGGCATTGGAAACTGACCCCGAGGTACCTGCCAACAATCCCTTACAAATTGCAATCAAAGCGACCGGATAAGAATCATTCTGAGAGGCATATCTCTTGGCTAGCTTATCCACAACCGTTGACAACTGATGATACGACAACCCCACCAATTTGGTCGAGGTGTAGTTGATAAATTCCATTGAGGTCAAGATAGATTCACCACTTGTCACTGCATCGGACCAAATATCCACAAATGCGTCCACTTCTCTTGCGTTCAAATAACAATCAAAGAGTCTCTCTAAAAGTTCTAAATTGGCGGCATCGGTGGCAAATTTAAGAATATCTGCATGGAACTTCAGCCCTACCTCCGAGTTTCTCTTTATGGCCTGTGATATGACCTCAATGTTGGCAGTCTGTGCTTCCAGCTCCCTTGAGACCAATGTGGACAAGAACTCGGTGGACAAAGTCTTGTTCATTGAGGTGATTTCCTTCAATAGGGGGCCAGAATGGTCCCCATAGGACTCAATTACCTTCTTGTAGATTTGCTCCAACTGAACCACGGGAATCTTCGGTATGATCAGCCTGAGCAGATACACAAATTCAAGAGAGGTCAATGAGGCGGTTGAGGGAGAGTTCAAAAAGAACTCCACATTATCCAGCAGCGAGTCCAAGTTCTCCTCCCTCAATACCGTCCCCTCAATAAGTAACTTGACATCTTCTTCCAACTTTTCGGAGTGCAAACCCGAAATGATCATGAGCAAATTCGGCAGAATGAATGTTGAGAACTCTTTAACGTGCTTTGAATCAAACCTTGTCGTGTTAGAGTTGTTCAATTTAAAGACCCCATAAATCACATGAATCAATAGCCTCTTCACCTCCATCGAATACTCAACCTCAACAACCTTACCACTCAATTCCTTCAAAAAGTTCACGTTCTGATCCTGAGAGAAGACAATTTTGCCATTATCCAGAAGCAATTTCATCATGGTAAAAAGGGCCAATACAAAATCTTCCTCCTCAAAAAGACCTTGATCATCTATATCGGATATCACTTGGGTGAAAACATCACCGAATTTAACATTTGACACCACTTTTGATCTCATAGCCGTCAATTCAACGTCACCATTGCAAGAATTCCACACAGAGTAAAATAGGTGCCAAAACTCTACATTGGACTTGAATTTTAATGTAAACCCGTTGCTCTGGGTCAATCTATCACAGAGCAGCTCTAAAATAAACTTTTCAGCATTTGGTAGCCATTCAGGGCCGGATTTAAGCACCAACTTTTTTCCTAAAGAACAAACATCACTCACAGAAGTGGTTCTATTCCTCAAAAACTTGGTAATCCCCTCACTGGTATCCATTTCACACAGTTTCACTCGTTTCACGTGAAGAATTTTTGAATGAAAAATTTAAACGCTTGCACAGCCTGGTTTTCTTCTCAACAATGTCTCTCTGGACGTTGCAGAATGGCTCTGGGAGGCCAAATGATGTTATTGAAGATGAAATCAACGTTTCTGGAGGCGAATCACAGGATGAGATTTCTTTTGACGAAAAAACAGGGATTCCTATCCGGCATTTGGGGTTTGATGATGCGATTGGAAGAGATCTCGATTGGCTCAAGAATGGTCGTCATCTAGATTTTAATATTGACGGTGATAATAAGGGATATCTCTTTTTGAACTGCGATAACTCGAAAAAAGGGCCAAAATCAACAACTTTGTTTCCATTTGATTTGATTTCTTGCGATGAATCGGTTGAATACTTGGAATTCATGAAACAGGTGTGCAAGATGTTTGAACCGTTGTTAGAAGATAGAAGGTACAAATATTATAGCAACAGTGAAAAGTTTGGGGTGGTGAGTCTGATTGAGAAGGAGACCCATGAGAAGAAACTGTTTCTTAGGGGGTTAACGACAATCTGCGTGGAACATCTATCCCATCTGATCAAGTCGAAGAGTGTGGAGGATCCATGGATTATCAACTACATGAACTGCTTGAACGTGGTCAATTTGATCAACGCGATATATATCTGTGATGACGACGAGGTTGTTGTTTTATTGCAGAATTGGATCCAGACAGGTGACGTAGAACCGGATGAGGCAACATTGAGGGCTGCGATTGAGGAATCGGATAAACCGTATCGTAACAGGTCCTTCTGGAGTGTCTACGTCAGGAAGATGATCACGAGGGGCTCATTCGGCAACTTGATTCCGGATTTGAAGTCTTGCCAATATGAGGAGTTGGAAACCTCTGACCCTCAATTGTTCCGATTGATTGAGGATTTTATTGCATTATTGGCAGCCTATGACCCCGTGACGTTCTCCCTGGATTTATCAATCTTCCTCCAATGGAAGGATGTCGCTGTGGCCTTGAGAGAATCAATAACCAATTTGAACGTTAAAGACCAGAGTGTTCTTGTGGAACTTTATGAATTGTTGGGGATACTATCGGGATTAAATCAAACAATTGAATCGAATTGTGACTCATGGTACGAGTGTTTTATGGCGTTGTATCTCTATCAATTGCCGTCGAAATCAAAGATGGAAGGCTATTTAACAAGTATTATCAACGTGGAAAAGTTTAAGGTGGATATTCTCAAAGGAGTCAATGTTTGGGATAGTATATGCATTGACGTTATTAAGGGCAAATTTCTCTCCGTCATTTCAAGTCTCGAAACGTTGGATAAGTTCATTGCAACCTTTACAGCAATACTATTGGAAGCATCTGGCCTACTTAATGGGTATACCGACATTTTTTCTGATCTGGAGGTGGTGGAAAGAAGACAGAACCAGCAGACAGTGTCGGACAGTATCGATTCGATGGTTAACGACTTGTCGATTGGGATGCTGAATAATGAGCAATATTTTGATATTGGAGTGGGTATACTCATCACCGTGAATGAACCCAAGACAAAGACAATATTGAGCGAAATGTTGCCATCATACAAGGTCAAGAACAAGGAAGACTTTGAATGGGTTTTGTCAATCTGCATAAAGTATGAACTTTTTGATACAATGGAGACAATTTATAAGATACAGGGGGAATTCTTGTTTGAGAAAGGATATCTCTATGAGGCTCTGTATTGTTTTAGCGAAGGGGGCGCCAAATCCAAATTAGTGGATCTTGTTTGGAAGATTTTTGAAATAATGTTGGTTGATGGCGAACTGAATGACTTGACATTGAAGGGAAAGTTAGGGGACGATAGTATCTCCAATGGGTTATTGCGAAATGCGGTTTCCCCATTGGTTTGCCTCAACGAGATCTTGACAGATCACTCCAACATTGATTTCTGGTTTGCAAGGTGCTTAAACTTGTTGCAATTTCAATATCTCCCGGTATTTTACAAACCAGCTTTGTTCCTTCTTTTGGCCCCTTACTTGTCTGGGGAGATCCGGATGGAAGGCTATATGAAGTTGATTGGGATACTCAATGAGTTTGAAGGCCAATTCCTTAACGACAAGGAAAAGTGCGATATGATGTATGAATTATTGATGGAGAAACGGGGTAGCAATTTTAAGTCTGTCGAAGATCTTGTGCGGGAGATGCGGTTGACAATATCCTCTCAGCTGTCTGTGAAGTTTTTAGAGAATGTGTGAAAGGAACTGGGTAGTCGGCATAAGGGTCGGCAGATCTTTTTGATGAGACCATTATTGTGGGTTTGAATAGATATATAAGCATCTAACCGGCTCTGTTTGTTGGCTAGACCTACAACCTACATAGCTCAAACAAATATCATTTTAACAGGTTACCTGGGTGAGTCGCTCAGGTTCTACAATGCGTTTTAGATTACGGCACTCTTTTGCCTATATCCATGCAAAAAAAGTTACAAAAACTCTAGAAGCAATTGAACCAATCGTTAATGCATTCTCGAAGCTGAAAACATGCAACTTCCTCAATTCACTCACGTCGTGTGACTTACAACAATATCTGCTAACAAACAGTGGCAATTTTGTCAATTTTTAGCTATCTTTTGGGGATACAATTTTCTTTATTTTGAAGTTACCTAAAAACCTTTCTGTTCCTTGAAACGGCAAACTGGCCACCGTTTACCGGTGCATAACTCAGTTTCCCATGCTGAGCAAGTGGCTACCAGCCACGAGCGGTGGCGCAGTCACACCACTTTATTCAATTTTTTTTCATCTTTCTGCGTCTCTGAATTACTGAGTAAATCATGTCTGAATACAGCAACGTGATCCTTTTGAGACAAACAAATCAGTTGAAATGTTTGTACACGTATGTTTAATTCTTCCTTCCCTTTTTGTGCTCTCACTAACGCGAATTTTAGGATTGTTCGTGATAAAACCACATCTAGAGGTGACTTTGTCTTCTACTCTGATAGAATCATCAGATTGCTTGTGGAAGAGGGTCTCAATCAACTGCCAGTTGAACCAGTGACCATACAGACCCCTCTCAACTTGCCTTACAGCGGACACAAGTTTCAGGGGAAGATCTGTGGTGTTTCCATCATTAGAGCCGGTGAATCGATGGAACAGGGTCTCAGAGACTGCTGCCGTTCTGTGAGATTGGGTAAGATTCTCATTCAAAGGGACGAGGAGACAGCAACTCCAAAGCTTTTCTACGTCAAGTTGCCTGAAGATATTTCCAACAGATACGTCTTGTTGTTGGATCCTCTGTTAGCCACCGGAGGTTCTGCAGCCATGGCTATCGATGTTCTTCTTGAAAGAGGTGTTCCTCAGGACAGAATTCTCTTCTTGAACGTGCTTGCGTCCCCTGAAGGTATTGCGATCTTCAAGGAGAAGTATCCAGAGGTGAAGATTGTCACCGGTATGATTGATGAAGGTCTCAACGAGGCCAAGTATGTTGTGCCTGGTGTGGGTGATTTTGGTGACAGATACTACTCCATGTAATGCCTTATTTGTAATTTGTCTTAAAGTCAATTCTTGTTTACTGCTTGTTGTGCCATTCTTCTTTGTCTAAATGGCGGGAGTCCTGTTTAATCAGCCGATTGTGATAGATAACGGGTCAGGTTCCGTGAGGATGGGCTATGCAGGGGACGATACTCCCCGTGTCGACCAGACGAACGTGTGGGGGAGACCGAAGTACTCGAAGATCAAGTATCTGCCTAGTGAGGTTAGTGAGAATGACACGTTTGTTGGGAGCCAGGCGCAGGTGAGGCGGGGGCTACTGCGGCTGCACCACCCGATGGACCACGGGGTGGTGGAGGATTGGAACGGAATGGAGTTTGTGTGGAACACGCTCCTGAACGAGGAGTTGAAGGTGGAGCACTTGAAAGAACATCCGATTCTCATAACAGAGGCTCCACTCAATCCCCAGCTCAACAGAGAGCGGATGGCGGAGGTTCTGTTTGAGAACATGAATGTTCCTGCCCTCCACGTTGCTTTGGCCCCCCTCCTGGCGCTCTATTCCACGGGCAGGACGAGTGGTTGTGTTATTGATTGTGGTGACGGCGTGACGAGCGTAATGCCCGTGTACGAAGGTTTTTCAATTCCTGGAACAATCCGCAGGGTCAATGTCGGGGGTAGAGACGTCACCAGGGTTCTGGAGAAGGAGCTGTACAAGGAAGGCTATGTATTGTCGTCGTCTGGCGAATTTGAGATAGTAAGGAGCATGAAGGAAAGACTTGGCAGAGTAAAATTGGATCCTATTACAGTGGGTGGAACACAGTACAGTGGGTATCTGAACGAGAAGATAAGACATGAATTCCAGCTACCCGATGGTAAAATCATCCATGTTGGTGAACAGAGCTTGTTCAATGCCACCGAGGTCCTCTTCCACCCTCAAATAGTTGGACTAGAAGATGATGGAGTGAGTGGGAGTATTTATTCTTCGATAATGGGCTCCAGTGTGGACTTGAGGGCCGAGTTGTTTCAAACCTTGGTTCTTTCCGGCGGTTCAACCATGTTCAAAAACTTTGCAAACAGGACCCTCAAGGGCGTACAGAGTTTGGACCCGGAAATAAGATTGCGAATGTTTGCCACACCCGAGCGGAAACTGTCCTGCTTTGTAGGAGGTAGCATACTGGCCAGCCTGAGCACTTTCAAAAATTTGCTCATCACCAAGCATCAATACCACGAGGATCCATTCAGCATCCACGACAGGTTTGTTTAAATAGGATAAGGAGAGGAGAATGGATGATTGAATAAGAGTTAAATGAGGTGCGAGTCTCAGTGAAATTGGTTACCATACCAGGGATGCATGGATTGCGATTTTACTGGGAATTCAAAGGGGAAATTTACTGGCGACGATATCCTATTGAGGAGGGGGAAGACCATCTCACCATTTTTAGGACTCTTCATGAGTTTAGTTGCAATGAGAAAATTCCCGCTCTTGTGTTTTCGAATAACACCAGTGGATTGCCTATTCTATACTTACTGGTTGACAAAGGAAAATCCAGGCGAGCCTGCTGGATTGTTCATAAATTACATCACTGACAGCAAACTCATTCTGTCCTCCTTTTCGATTCACAATGGGCGTTCTTGCTCACTAACTTTCACTCACTCAAGGTGGTTAAATTCGACTATTAGCATGAACGTGAACATGACCAAAAGAATCCACAAACTCACTTGACTCATAAATTCACCCCGTTCGTTTGTTCGTCAGATCTGCTTAAATTACCGATACATACTAAAATACAACCAAAAGAAAAAATACACTACCAAAAGCAAACCCAGGTGTTTTTAAACACCCCCAAACCCATGTGCAAACCCATGTACTCATTCATCGTCCTCCAGAGGAAGGTTATTGATTGAGCAAATATCAATGCCAAATATCTCATTTGTGGAGTAACTGCCACCCAATTTCTTCAATTTCCCCGACCCGGTTATCAGCTTTGGAATGGGAGAAGAGACAAAAAAGTCGTCTAAAAACGAAGGAGAGGCCCCCCAGGATTTGCGCACCCCACTCAATGGGGTTCTGATCTTTGTGCCCGAGAGACCTTGGAGTTGTTTGGATATTGAGTTCAATTGACACCTCTGTTGTCTCTGGGGGGTTATAGGCTCCAAAATAGGCCCTGGCTCAATTGTTGGACCTAGGGGAGACATTTCAAAGTTGGTTGAGCTGAATGAGGAGGTGAAATCCAAGCTTTGGGTCGTCAAGTTAGCGATTGGAGAGTCGAATATCAATGGCGAGGACTGTAGAAGTGAGATCCCGTTGGGCATGTGGATCGATATTGGGGTCTTAAAATTGAATTTGCCGGGGGAATCAAACTGGGAACTGGTCTTCGACATTGGTGTGGATGGGGTATTTTCATGCTGTGAAGGCTCCTCATTGGATTCCGTTCTCATCTTCAATTTCTTGGGGTTGGGCATACTGGTTCCACTTCTTTTTGACTCCTTGATGTTATAGAATGTGTATTCACACCCTGCAACGATCTGCCAAAAGTGGCCCTTTTTATCCTTTGATTTTTCCGTCTTTTCAAACGCTTTATTCAACGATAAATTGTGCCTTATTGAGTTTTGCCACCCCACTTGGCCTCTTTCGTAATATTGAAAGTGGTCTGAGATCCAGTTATAAATCTCTGCCAACGTCAATCTACGATCACGCGATCTCAATAATGCCATACCGATCATGTTAGCGTAAGAAAATGGTGGCTTTTCATTCGATGGAAACACCACCGGTGGCATCTCCTCTGGCGGGGGCAACTCGAAATCCATTGGAGGCTCGTTTTTCTGTCTTTTCACATTCACACTTTGATCTGCATGTGGCCTCTTTTTGTTGTTTTCCTTGTCGCTGGAGGCCGAAGTTGGCGACGAAAATTCGGGTGAGAGTAATCCCAGACCCTCCATCTTGAAATCAACTGCAATATGAGGCGGCGTCTTCTCAAGTTCGCCTGAATCCTTCATCTTGAAGAAAAGGGGGATCACGATAAGAAGAAAAAAAAGACGCGTCCCAATTGTTTCGGGTGTGACGCGAGGCGACGCGACGCGTCTTGCCGCACATCACGCGCGGACGACCCCCTGCGGCGCCGGTGCAGAGCACGTGACCCCACCCAACAACCTTCTCTTGTGTCGCAAGCTGGCTCAACACCCCCTGATTGGGGCGTTGCTCTCTATGGAGAAATGGTGTTAACGAAACCCGGGATGAAGACAAGCCAAGCAGCACCGGCTCCATCCTCCACTATTATCAACAATAACTTAGTTGAGATCATTGAGGTTGGGGGCGTACCAATCACGAATTTGACAGCAACCTTATGCTATTGTTGTGGTACCCGGTTTGAACTACCAAAAGATACGGTGAAATTGAAGTGTCTGACTTGCTTCACGTATCGATCGATGTCCAGTGGACCATCTTCTCGAAATGGAACACTGTCGTACAAGAAATTGAAGGAGAAGATAAGCTTGTGCAGGAAATCACAATTGGAATCGTGCGATTACACGCGAGTGAGTCAATACGTGTGGATTTGTTTCACCAATGAGAAAATATTGAATGAGTCGTTTAAATTGGATCCGGAAGGAGCCCCCAGTTACCGATCACCGAACTTGAATTTCATTGAAATCAAGCAATTTTATGCATCTGTTGGGAGTCTGATGGACCCAATGGTGAAGTTATTGAAGGCATCATTGTACTTATTGAGACATCCTCCCAGTGAGCTTGAAAATATCAATTGGTTGTTGATTATTTTTGAGAACCCCTTACTCTATGAATTTGCTTCCGATAGCAATGATCCGGAAGTGAAGGGTTTACTCTACGATATCCTCAAGAGGATATTTGGGTTTATATCCAATATGCATGGCACAAATTTGAAATGGTTGTGTCATTGGTGGTCAAGATTGCCACTCTTGGAAATCCAACACAAGGTGGAATTGTGCAATCTGTACATTTCGTTCCATTTAACTCGACTGCACCATATTGTGGATAGGGACCGCAGTGGTCAAATGAGAATCCAAATAGGTCACTACTCAAATGACTGGCATCTGATCACGGTGTGTAAAACAATGTCACATTTATTCCTCGCAAATAGGAGTGCAAAGCGGTTGCAGGAATCAACCTTTTATAACCAGCTCATAGATTTGGTCGATATGAAGATGGATTTTAAATCCTGGAGATTGAACTTGAACACCTTGAAACATGAACAGCGTGGAGAAATCGACGAGCTCACAATCGACCTATTGAAGTTCAACACGGCAAGTTACTACTTTTTCAAAAATCCAACGTTGACGTTCTGTTCTTACCCATTCCTTATCCCCTTAGAATGCAAGTTACGCTTGTTGGAGTTGGAGATCAAAAAATCAATGGGGTTGAATGCAGAATTGGCCTTCATCTCAAATCTGAAATTGGACAACACCTACTTCAAAATGAGAGTGAGACGACAGTTCATAACCGTGGATTCGCTGAAATTGATCCAATCTCATCCTCGAGATTTGAGAAAATATCTCAAAGTGGAGTTCATCAATGAGCAGGGCATTGACGGCGGCGGATTGAAAAAGGAATGGTTCTTGTTGATATCGAGGGAACTATTTGACCCTTCCAAAGGATTGTTCCGCATTTCCAATGAGAGTGGGTTGTTGTACTTTTCAATAAACAGGAAGAAGAATGAACTTTACTATTTGGTTGGGGTCATCATAGGATTGGCAATATATAATTCAACAATTCTAAACGTCCAATTCTGCCAATGCGTGTACAAAAAACTGATGGGGTATCGACCAAACTTAAAAGATTTTATTCAATTATACCCGGAGACAGGCCGCCATTTGAAGGGGCTGTTAAGAGAGTCGAATATTGATGATTACGAACTCTATTTTGAATTGACGTATAAGGATGCATATGACGTCAACCACACTGTGGATTTGATCCCTAATGGATCTAATGTTAAGGTTGACAATGGGAATAAACATGAATATGTCGATAGATACATTGGTTTTATGCTTAACGATCTTATTCAGGATCAATTCGACCAATTTTTGAAGGGGTTCCAATTGGTGATGGGGTCTAATTCGATCGATTTGTTCACGCCGGGGGAAATCCAGCTAATTTTGGTCGGTGACGCGGAGGGGGAGCTGGACATTGAAAAGCTGAAGCAGTCCACGGTGTACACGAACTGCTCTCACGATGCCGAGCAAGTGCTCTGGTTCTGGCAATATTTACAGGAATTGGATCATGACCAGCGGGGCAAATTGTTGCGGTTTATAACCGGGTCGGATAAATTACCCGCTGTGGACAACTTTAAGTTCAAGATAACCCTCTTTGATGGAGACAAGCTACCCATCTCACACACGTGTTTCAATGAAATTTGTTTATACAAGTGGGGTGATAAAGATCGGATGGCGGAGAGACTGAATTTGGCGATCAACGAGTCGAACGACTTTGGCTTGAAATGAGCCTTCATATACCTTTAGCATAATACATAAGACAAGCAAGAGAGCAAGCAAGTAAGCAAACAAGACACTGGAATCTTTCCGATTATGGTAGAACAATGTACTTTTCCAAATCCTTAGGAACGGCCTCAAGAAGCCCCTTCTTCTCCAAGAAGCTTCTTGAGAAAATTCTGTCCGAGTACTTGTGTGCAGAATCACACAAGATTGTCACCACGTTGGAGCCTTTTGGAAGCAACATGGCGGCCTTTGTGGCCGCAACGACGTTCAATGCAGCGGTCGATCCTAAATAGAGACCCTCGTCATCAATCAATCTGTAGAGCATTGCAATTGTTTCCTCATCTGGAATCAAGAAAGCGTCATCTGCTAACTTGATGTCCTGAGCAACATTACTTGTCACTCTACCTTGGCCAATACCTTCCGTGAATGAGGAGCCTTCCTTGTCCAATGACTTACCCTTAGTCTTAACATAGGAGTAGAGACAGGATCCAGGTGGTTCGGCAATGTATGACTTGATTCTTGGGTTCACGGTCTTCAAATATCTCGTGGTACCGGACCAGGTACCACCAGAACCGGATGAACAGGTGAAAGCGTCCACCATCCCCTTCAATTGCTTGAAGATTTCGGGCCCTGTCGTCTCTATGTGGGCCTGTCTATTGTCCAAGTTATCAAATTGGTTAGTCCAGTATGCATTTGGGGTTGATTCTGCATGTCTCTTTGCCTGATGGTTGAAGTTCATTGGATCTGTGAATGGCACGACTGGAACCGGGTTAACTTCTGCTCCCAGCATTCTCATTGTTTGGATCTTTGCTGGGGCTTGAGTGTTTGGCATGTAAATCACACACTTGTAGCCCTTGGCTCTGCACATGTGAGCCAACCCGATACCGGTGTTACCGGCAGTACCTTCGACGATTGTTCCACCAGGCTTGATAAGACCTCTTCTTTCGGCTTGTTCAATGAAGTAGAGGGCAGCACGGTCCTTCACTGACCCACCAGGGTTCATCCATTCCGCCTTACCCCAAATGTTTCTACCCAACTCATTCGACAGTTTGTTCAACTTGACAAGAGGTGTGTTTCCCACCATTCCTGAAAACCCTGTTTCGGACTTCAAAGGTCTAAAGGCATCCTGGTAAGCTCCCAAGCGGCCACGCGAGGTGGATAGCAGACGACACTGGATCATTACGGAAGAGAGTGTAGTGACTGAAAGGTGAAAAATTTGAATGTCATGTCACGTGCCAAGACGAACGGACCAGCGATCGGAGGGGCGAAGGGAGCAGGTAATAAGGGGGAAAAAGGTGCCTGAATTGAGCGGGATGTATTGTTGAATGTGTATAATTTTGGTTATATCGGGAAATAACCCGATATGTGATGTGGTTCATAGGAAATGCTATCTTACTCAAGTTTTTTAGCTGAGCAGATGAGCAGATGAGCAAGATGCTTGTTATGGGAACCCATGGAGCTGGTTTGCTCAAGAAATGCATGAGGGGGAGCCAGTTCATTGAGGTGGGATGTATTAAAAAAACAGCAAGTGTTTAGTTAATGATGGAGCCAAAAAAATGAGTTTGGACATTTTATCACCAATGGTTTATCATGAATGGTTTTACAAAATAGATGCCTCACTATGGCTTGAAAAATGAGACGAGCGCCCAGGTTACATATACTTAAAAACATAAGAATCAATCTTAAATTGGAAGTTCATTGGTACAGTGAGAAATCCATCAGGAGGTGTTGACGCTGGTTTTCAAATGGACAGTGTTAAGAGCCATAGTGTAGAAAATTGGTAAAGCACAATGGTCATCGCTTCCTTTGTGACGCGACTGGTGCTTTAAAACAAGGAACCACTTCAAGTCACATTCACAAGCTAATCAATCAAGAAATCACATTGAATGAACTCCAATTGAGGCTTTATGTCTTTTCAGTGTCTATTGGAAACTAGAAGCATCTAACCAGTTTTTTACTTTCCCTTGCCGCAGCATCATCTGCATTATTCAATTGGCCAATCAGAAGTGGCGTTTCAAGCGACCACAGAACAACAATGTAGCATTAGATCTCTCTTTTACCAAGTAATATTATGTGTTCAAAAATAAAAGTATTTTAAAGAAACCCACTCCACTCCATTAACCCCACCCCCTTGAGCAATCTCCTCGACAATGTTGCACCCGTGAAACATCACACTTCCTGTCTCAACCAATAACAATTAAGGTATATGTGATATAACGGCGCTCATGTGCTCATGAATCAACCGGACAACAGTCTCCGCAGTTCTCCGCCGTCAACACCAGAACTCTGCTCATGTTCGTGCTCCTGGTATTCAATTACAAATTCTTCGTCCTCCTGAATCGCAGAATAGCCACCGATTTTGCCGTACTTCTTGAGATCTTCCTTTGCGTAGAGCACGTAGTGTTGCCAGAAGAAGATGAAATCAGCGATAAAGACTTCAATGGCCAAATAGAGCTTAGGCTTATTATCTAGCATCGCTCCAATGTCACCCACCGCCCAGGCATCAATTACAAGTTGGACAAAAGAGAGAAATCCACCCATGAAGTCCAGCCAGACCATGAGAACAGGCCAACCATGAGTCGACTTTCTGCGGTGGTTGTAAAGGATCTGAGGAATGTTTTTGCACACAGACATCCCGATCTTCACCAGCCCGAAGGAGTTGAAGAGTGCCACCCAGTTGAACCCACCGACCTTTGGATGAAACCCTTGATGTAGATAAATAACCACGGCACCAAACACAACATAGGAAAAGGTGGTTGTCAAGATCACCTTGGCCAGAGAACTCATGTACTGGTCCGAATTCTTCTTATAACCCCAAAAGTAGGCCTGTGACAGAATGAGCAGATTGACCATCAAATTGTGGGTTCCAAAGAACACGTCGTTGGCCTTGATCAAAGGATACCCCCCGTAGGAAAGCTTGAACTCCTCCCTCACCAGAGAGGAGGCATACATAGCTCCGGTATAGAAGGTGTAGAGGGAAAAGCCAACTCCGTTAAAGAAAAGGTAATCAATTGAAATCCCCTGGATCGACTTGAGTTGGATGTTGGAAACCAAAGTGGGGTAGTTGCTAAGACCCCAGAATACCACATAGGTCCAACCAACGGTGGCAGATAGGGCTTTGAAGTCCATAATCGTAAGAAAAGAGAGAGATAAAGAGAAAGTCGGAATTTTACCATATACGGAGATACAAATGCGAGAATCATGGGCCCAGCCAGTGGCCCAAAAGGTCGCCTAGAGATTTATTGGACGCCAACAACAGATAATTCCAAGGTCCATACCCTTCTTGTGTGGGTTTTAACGATCGTAGTAGTAATTGGAGCCCCGGTGGAGTCCTTGAGACCTAGATCGGTCAAATCAAGCGAAATGTCGTCGTTAGACCACCAACACTTACGTGCAGGCTTGCGCCAGAAGAGAAGCAATTTGGTGAGGTTGGGGTTTGTCTTGCGGGGCTTGGAGCTTGACCTGGAGATGGAGTGGGCGAAGTTGAATCGGGATCTTCTCTTTTCTTCCACGGAGGTGGCAGACACCGTTGGGTTCAAGGCAAGTGCGTCTAAATTGGTGGTGTTGTTCTGTAGACGGGCCAGCGTCAACGAAAACACCACGGTTTTACCCGGTTCGAGAGACCTGTGGCCCCATTCACCATCGATTGAAAAACCTGACGTACACAACATGTCCATCAAGTGTTGTTCAGCGGATTTTAACTGGGTTCCTCCTGACTTGTACCCAAGACCCTCAAAGATCTTCTTTTTTGATAAAAGCTGCTCACCAGCCAGGATCTTGATGTGTCTCATCTGATCCACTGATAAGCCTGCAATAGGCGGAATACAATAGTAATCCAAGTCTTCTCTCAAAACAATAATAGCCGGTCTGTCATTCAAAATACTGGGATCATGGATGTCCTGAATAGGTTGGATATTAAGATGTTGTTCAACAAGGTGCAAATCTCTCACTGCAACATCAAAGATCTGACAAATGTATTGGAAGCAATCCGGAGAAAAGTTGACAAAAACAACGTCCTCCTCAGTCAAATTTGTGATTACCTGACCATCCATACCAACAAAAACCCCATTGGGAAACAAACAGAGGAGGATCGACTCAGGCAACGCCATTAAGTCATCTCTCGTGATAGTGAACTGTTCTCCACGCATATTCATGTGAATTTCCGTGTTATAATCGTCAAAATCGCCCACAGCATCAATGCCACCCAGATTATCACCCTGGGAGACTTGCGTGATCAGATCCTCGGGTGACGACATCTTAACTGGAATGAAGAGGCGAATGAAGGCATGAAAATTTTACTTCCAATATGAGAGCGAAGTTGATGTCATGCTTACGTAAAGATCCATTACATAAGCAGCGGATTACGTGATCTTTGCTCAGCAAGAGTAAGTTGGCTCTAGGACCCCTGTTTTCCGCGTCATAGTGACAATTGTGCGGATTTCACCTCTCACCTAGTATACGACTGATCACCCACTGAACTCTGTACAAAAACTGTCATTTTAAATTTGTTGTAATACTTCTTTATACAATTATCGTATACGCACAGCATCTTACTACCCCGCCGCTCTTCAGCTCTTGCCTGCAGCAGCAGCAGCTGCTGCTGCTGCCTTCTTCAACTTCATCTTCTCAGCAAAGGTGAGTGGCTTCTTGGCAGCTTCTTCAGCTCTCTTCTTGGCCTCTTCCGCTGCAAGTGCAGCTCTTTCTTGCTCCTCTTGGGCTCTCTTCTTGGCCTCAGCATCAGCTCTGGCAATGGCATCCTGTTGTGCCAAATCTTTAGCCTTTTGAGCTTCAAATTCCGCCTTCTTCTGTTCAATGAAGCTGGCAATTCTAGCCTTCTTGGCCTCCTCAAGTGCTTGCTGAGCCTCCAACTTGTCCTTTTGGTATTGGTCGTAAACAGAGTTTCTTGTCAATTCAACAATCTCCTTGTAATCATTGACAAACTTGGCCAATCTGGTCTTCACCTTCAAGTTGGCTTCATATTCCGTCTTGGCCTTAGAAATCAGCTTCTCCTTCATCTCCTCATATTCCGCCTTTTGGATATCTAACACCTTGTCAGCCTCCTTTTGCAACAATGGCAATTCCGCCTCTCTTTGTGCTCTCTCCAAATAATCTGCTCTCTTGGCGCTGGCATCCAACTTGTCTAACATATTCTTTCTATCCTGTTCCAATTGGTCAATTTGCATTCTCTTGATATCGGTGGTAGTCATCTTCGATGCTTCTTCCATTGTGAGGTGGATCACACCCTTGGAGTTCACCTCCTCAACCAATTTCTTCAATTCTTCCTTTTGGATTCTTTCCTTTTGCTTCAAGATTCTTTCTTCCTCACGCTTTGCAGCGTCCTGTTCAAATCTCTCTCTTTCCAATCTCTTCTCCTCTTGCAATTCTAATGCTCTTTGTTTTTTGGATTCCAAGTCCTCTGCTTCCTTCAATTCTTGCAATGACTTCTCTCTCTTGAGCAATTCTTCAAATTGACTCTTCAATTCTTCAACTTCGGCATTGAAAAGATCATCACCTAAGACCTTGACTTCTTCAACTTCCGGTGTCAAACTCTTCACAGAATCACCCAACAAGTTGAGAATTTTAGCAATATTGGTGAATTCGTTCTGAGAGACCTTTGGAATGAACATGATCAATTCTTCCACTAAGTCCAATTCAATGAAATGGTGTGGCAACAACCCTGTTTGTTCAATATTCAACAACAAATCTTCCAATTGGTACTCGTTGAACCCAAAGTCAGTCAATTGGAAATCAACCAAGTTGAGCAAATAGTCAAACTTGAGGGTTTCGTAAATACCCGACAAGTTAATGATGATCTTTTCAACAATGATCAAATTCAATTGGCTCAAATATGGAGCATATTCTGCCTTTGCGGAGATTGATTCCAGCAATGGTCTAACCTCCTTGCTGACGGTGAATGGGTTGAATTCGGATTCCAAAATCGAGGCTAGCTGAATCAACTCGGAGTCGGCGTATTTCACAATTTGAGGTAATTGGACAAGTTGTGCTCTCGATGGGATCTGCTTCAAATTCAATAAAGAGGCCAACTTGGTATTCTTTCTGTTGAAGAAATCATGGTCAATGATATCATTCTGTGAAAACAATTGAACATCGTTGTTAGTACCGTTTAATTGTAATGGGATAACCAACGAGGTCAACAATTGTAATGAGGAATTCAGCTTCAATTCCTGCTCGGAGATTCTAGGATTTTGGATCAACAAATTGAACAACTTTAATCTTGCAGCTGAATCAAAGAGAAGGTTATCACTGATTTGGAAAATCTTGGCCAAATTGGTGTAGTAGGTCACCAATGATGATGGCTTTGGAGATTTCTTAGAATACTTCATCAGATAATGAACATCTTCGATGGATTTGAAGGATTCCTTCCACAGTTCCAAATTAACCGAAGTGTTCAATTGCAAGAATCTTGTTTCTAATAATCTGCTGAGAGTGTCACCCTTAGAGATGTTGACAGCATCAGGGTTTTCACCCGGTGGAGTGTATCCTGGTTTGACAACGTATGTCATGTGGATTCTCAGGATTTCACAGAACTTCTTGAATTCTTGAACTCTTTCGTACTTTTCACAGAATTGGAAGACTTCACCAACAACGTAACAGTATGGGATTTCCAATTGGTTGTTATTCTTCAATAAATCAATAACGGTTCTGTAAGCTTCCCAAACGAACTTCAACCATGGAAGGAAGAACTCCTTGTTGGATCTTTCGGTCGACTTGTCGTTGGAAACGGCGGAAAGAAGAATGTTTTCAGGAGAAACGTTGAACATTGAGTCCAAGTCACCGTCGTCTGAGTCTTCGGAATCAATGTCCTCTTGATCCATTTCATCCTCAGCATGCTTGAAAACCTTTCTGGCTTCCAAGGCAGATGTGAGAGATTGTTCGTTTGCCAACTCAGCAGCATCCAAGGCTTCATTCTTAGCAGACGCCAATTTGGAGTTAGCTGTTTCTAAAAGGTATCTGATCACGGTTTCCAAGGCCTCAATACCGGAAGGAGTGGTGATTGCACCCTTCTTAAATTGATGCAAAGCGTCCTTGATGATTCTGAAGTCCCTAGCGCCCACGGCGATATCGATGAACAATTTCAGGACATCAATTAGTTGGTGGTTAGAATGGTCCAAAGTACGGGTTCTCTTATGAACAATAAATTGATGAAGATGGTCCAAAGCCTTCTCTGATTGGTCCAATGCGAGGAAGTCCTCAGCACGACGCAGAACGTTCTCTGGCTTGAATTGTTGAGACATTGAATGAAGAGAGAGATCGGTTAAGGGTGAAAAAATTTTCACGATGAAGAAAAGATTCAGTAGCGCCGTCGCTAGGCAGTTAGTCCATTTTTTTCCAAGCAAATTTCCCATTAAAATATTTGATTCGGTAAACATTTTTTTACCTCGATTTTTAGTGCGATGTTTTTTTACTCCCGAAGTTACTGCGATGAGAACCATATCAGCAAAGTAAGCAGATTTATGATATTACCATGATATTTGATACCCAATACTTACCAAAAGTGGTGAAAAGTTGTTATTGGATATAATTTGTAATGATTAGAGTCATTTGGGTGTAATTTAGGTGTTTAAATTAGGTGCCTTGAGAGGAGATATTGAGGTATTGGTTGTGATGAGCGGCACTGCCTTCATGTCTAATTCAATTGAATGATAACCGAGAATCAGGGAGGAGATAGGTTCTGAATATACGCAGCCAATACGGTTAGCTTTGAAATGTATCAGAACAACGCGTTAAATAAATCATGGAGCAGGATTGCAACAGGAACGCATTCAGCGAAGATATTGGTCAAGAACTTACATTGAACGGTGGAAACCATCACCATTGATTAAAATTGCTTCAGATCCAGACTTTTCTGTTAAAATGTGTACATGAAGCTTTGGAGGTCTTATGAAAGAAGAAATCACGTCCTGATCATCCGCCTTTTGATCCATAATAGTCTACACGGTTTCCGGGGTAGCTTTTAGATTATTTCAAAAGCCGCTCAGTTTTGCCAATTCATTTTACTCCACAATTTTACATTGAAAGGAATTATTTGCTGATGGATGCATCTCGTCGTTAGGTCTCACTCACGTAAGGGCAGGTGATGATGTTTTTACTACTACAACTAAATTGGGAAGAACTGAAACCACCTTTATAAGTATTGAAGTTATAACTCAATCTGGTGGTGTCATCACATCTACTGAATTCGTGGTCGTTGTTCCTACTGAGCAAATTTCCGCTCAGCAATTTTCCACCATGGGTACTGCTGTCATCTAAATACACCACTGTTGCTACCACAACGACCAACAGTAGTAAGGTGATGGTTCCTAATGTTTTATGGAGTACATAACCGGTTCCACTAAGACCGTGACATCCGGAACTGTTTCATATACTAATACTAAGGTTGTTTCCACCACCAATGACGTTGGTATGACTTCGGTCTACACTGAGGTGGGATTCTACTTTCCAGAATCCAATAATACAACTGGTCAATCACATCTATGACATCTGGAACGATTTCTTCTACTGTTACTCGGGTTGTAACTACAGTGGATGACCTCAGCTTGATAGCAGTGTCCACCAAAGACGCTGGCTCTACTGTCCAGAATTTTCTCTTGTTATAAACTTCACAAGCTTGACCTATCAAAATGACAGAAAAGAATACTTGGGCGGTTTACATCTTTTTGGGTGATTATCTTGAGTTATTTCTTTGGTATCCTTGTTTGAAGGATAGCCTTTAGTAAGTTTATCTGCCATTTACCTTCCATTTTAATATCCTTTAAAAATACAAAAGGGGCTACCCCTCTCTTCCCGTCTCTAAAACACCTACTTCGTGTCAAGTGTGTTTTGGGTGCATAAATGAACATCTCTCACCATATTCTCCACGATTTCCTGCGCCCAGCACATTTCCCACTGGTTTTCCTACTGGTTTTCCCACTGACTTTTTCCCACCGTGCTAGCACTCGCTGGGCCTATTTCTACCCTGTTTTATTTTCTTCCACGCGGCCACCCCACGCCTATCATGGATCTCCTCATCGATTACCTTGAGAACGAGAAGAGGTGGCAGGTTGTTGATCACGATGGGTGGCTCGAAACCCCTAAGGGCCCCATGGTTGCTTTGAACTCCCACGAGGAGGTGTCCATTGCTCGGCTCGATGGACTAATGACCAGAATTCCCACCACTCAACTTACAATAGCTCTTATTTCAAATGGTTCTATACTCTTTTATAAACTCAACAAACAGTGATTCCACCTCCCCACCTTGGGCCTCCATTTCCCCAAGGAGTCCATCCACACGGAGCCCAAGCTGGACTCGCTGCAAGTCTTGTCTCCTCTGTTTCTCCTTCAATTGGACGGAATGGACAATCGGCTCCTCTTCATCCTCCTCGGCCACCAGTAGATCCCCACAGATGCTCCGCATGCGCCTCTGCATCCACAGAGGAGGATAATATGCCATTGGCCACCGATTCAGCGTGGCATGTAGCTTTCTGCTCTTGGCGTAGCACTCTTCATACATCACTAGAAGATATATTCTCTCCATTTGCAATGCGTTCTGAGATAGCACGCTTCGTTTCTCTACCCCCAAATTCAGTGGGGCCATCACCATGTGCAGTATGGTTGGTATGTCCGTGATGGGGCCCTCGGAGGACTCAAGATAGGGCAATTTTGCAGTGTAAAAGGAGGAATCAGGTATTATCTCGACGTTAAGATGATATTTCAAAGCCAGTTCTTGAACAAGACGCGCTATGGGGTCCACAGGGCAGATTCCTGCAGCGGCTGATCCCCAGCAGTGTAAACGTAGTGAGTTGTCTGACATTAGACAGGAACAAATGCCACTCTTCAAAGTAAAAAATTGTTTAGTGTGAGTTACTCCAAGCATATGACTAAAAGACCAGCTGAAGATGCCGCTGACACGCCTAAGATTAAGCGGGAAACAGGAATAATCTCATGGAGAAACCAACTTCAATTGATTGAAAGTTCTGGGGGAAAACAAGAGGAAATAGTTGAATCCTACACAACTTATCTCAACGACCACCCAAACGATGGTGAAACCTGGTCAAAATTGATTAGGTTCCTTCTGAAAGATAAGGACAGCACTAATGTTGATAGAGTGAAAGTGGAGGGTATTTTTTCGAAAGTTTTAACAAAGGTTTTAAGTGTTTCCTTATGGAAAAGCTATTTGGAATACATTCAATTGATCAACCCAATAGGACCTGATTCAGGGGAAGCAGTGAGAGATACAGTAATCAGTGCATTTCAATTTGCCACGGAGATGGTTGGTGGTGACCCACTCAATGGTGGGGAGATTTGGAATGAATATTTGAATTATCTTTATCACTGGCAATGCATCACCTCACAGGAGTCTTCAAAAAGACAGGATCTTATTGAAAAGACTTTATTAAAGATGCTAACTCTTCCCAGCGTGGATTTGGAAAACCACTGGAAGCTTTTCACCTCGTTTGCCAATGATCTAGGGGGTGGCAAGAGAAAGATGATTAATGACGAATCCTCAAAGTATATGAAATTCAGATCCATCAATAACGAGTTGAAAAAGATCCTATTAAGGTTACCAAAGGAGCAATTGGAGAGGGGTTTACCCCACTCGCTTGTTTGGATCGATTGGATCAACTGGGAACTGAAGAATAAGCTGGAGTTGGATGAAAAACAGTTGGAAAAGAGGCTAAATCTTGTCTATAATTTGAATTGCCAGTATGAGCGATTGAATCCAGAAGTGTGGTTCAATTATTCCACATTTTGTTTGCTGAATATGAAAAATAACCAGTTGGCAAAGGATATTCTAAATGATGGATTGAAGCTTAATCCGCTAAGTTTCTCTCTTCACATTCAACTCTCCACTCTGTATGAGTTTGATTCATTGGATTCAATTGACGAACTGTGGCAGGGATATATTTCACGATTGGTGGATGGAGGTCAGGACTCAAAAATTATCACCAACGTATACATTACCTGGATGAAGGTTTGGAAAAAGCTGTCAAACATTAAACAGGTGAGGTCGGTCTTCTCGAAGGCGAGAAAGTTCCCAAGTATTAGTCATGAGATTTTTGTCGAATACGCTTTAATTGAACATTTCAATAATGATGATAAAATCTCTCAGAAGGTGTTTGAATTGGGGCTTAAGTATTTCCCCGATAATCTGCAATTGTTGCTATCATACCTTCAGTTTCTTAAAGATGTGAAAGATTTAACAAACTTCAAGAAAATCATTGAACTATCAATCGAAAAGTTTAATGACGATGACAATAAGAGTTTGAGGTTGTTTATTGAATATTACAAAATTGAGTTAAATTTTGGTAACCTCAACTCTATCAATCTATTGACGAAGCGATTCATTACCAGATTTCCAAATCTATCACCCTTTCAATTGGTGTTGATGGCTAACACAGAAAATAAATTCAATCCCTTGATGACTTTAGATCTCTACAAAGATAGCAATGTGGTGGGAGATAGTCTTCAATTGATCCAGAGAGATGAAACATTGAATACTGTTACTGAGAAAGAATTCACTATACCAAATGAAATCTATAATTTGTTGAGGGTCTTACCAAGTGCAGACTATTATAAGGATTTACCAACTATTTTTAGTCTGGAAGATACAATCAAATTTCTCAAGTCGCTGAAGAGAGCGTCTTAGGCAAATTTTTATATACATAGACTCCGCTATAAATTTAAAGAGTATATTATGATTCTTTTTCGTAAGAAAGGCTTTACAATGGAATTATGTGTGATTGATATGTGGATACACAAGATAATTTTCAAGATCTTCTTTATTTTATCCCTTTAAAAGTCACACCAATTCAAAAACTAAGCGAATCAACAATTACTTCATATAAAGTAAATAAAAAAACATAAGATGATGTGAAAAGCATCCAATAAAAGTAAAAAGCCTAACCAAGTTTCAAAAACACCATATAACCCTATTTTATATTATGAAAAGCGTGTTGGATATGTCTATTCATCCAAGGATCAGGGCCACTTATGCAATACAAATATTCCAATCCAATTTGTTTATAGCGTTCTGCCACATGTGAAAAGTCACTCCATTTGGATTGACGTCCCAAAACTCCAAAATGACCATCCAAACCTTGTTCAAATTTCTTTTAAGCTTGGTCACTTTCAACATATCCAAATAAAAAGCCTTGACCATTAACTTGTCTCTATCCTCATAAACAGAAGCTCCAAGGATTAGCAGTGGAAAGATAAGATAATCATTCAAATTTGTACCCACTAATGCCCTCATTGCTTCAAAAATGTGCATGACTATATGTTTAATTTCATACGTTGGAGCACTCATCTCCTTCAATTTTATTTTCAAGTAGAGTAAGATTGTCCGTTGAAAGAGGGTGAAATAGATAATAATTTGTTCCAATTCCACATCGGGTAGATCATTTATTAATGTTGTTTTCATAGAACAATTGATGATTCTATCCTCCAATTCACTGGTATTTACATGGACCCAATCATGAAATCTTCGTCTCATACCCTCATAAGTTATGTAGACATCAGACATGAGGAACTTAATAAGTCTGTCCTCATCCGAAGCCAATTGATCAAGCGTGGGTTTAATGAAGAAGTAGTAGTGGTCTATTACCTCGTTGATTTTCACAAGAAATGTGTCATAGATGTGGTTAATGTATCCCATTGTTATATAGAGGTCAAAACAAGAAGAAAATATTGGGTCAAGTTTCATCTTCTCTTCGTCAAGAACTTCAACATATTCATCTTTTAAGAAGACAGGACCGATTTTTTTTCTATTTGTCACTTTGACTGTCTTGAAAATATCCTGACGGAAAAACCAATGGATGACCCAAATCAGAGCGTCTTTAAACTGAGGTTTCGTCAATATTTTCATCATCTTTTCAAACCTTGTCTCGCGGTTGTTGAAGAAGTCATACAACTGTTCAAATGTTTCCTTCCAATAGTCCGTTTCTCCTAAAGTGGAGGCAATCATATTATGGGCTGTCAAAGTCACTATGTAACTTGTGAAATCCGCCTCTTCTGGTTTATCTGCCAAAACCTTTACCTTTAACTTCTTCAGCATTCTCTTTGATTCATCAAAGTACTCGATGTATCTGGGATCATTGCGTACTGCCAGCAGAAACGAAGTAAAAGCATAAAGAATTGCGTCACATTTATCGCACAATGGTTTCAAGACCTTTATCGTCTGGGCAAACCGGTAGCCGTTGACAAAGTTTTCTGTCTTTATTGTGGAATCAACAATGCATCTGGCCGTGAAATCTTGACTGTTGGTCAAGGCCTGTACTGGCGATGGGGAAATTCCAGCATGCCTAAAATCAAGTGGCTCGTATATCGGCAAATCGAGGTCATTTAAGAATGGACTTAACGAGATCCCCTCCATGTCGATTTCAAAGAGTGGAGATGTAGAAAACAGTGCAGAAAGGGCGGGAGATTTCACTAGTGGTAGTGAATTGACCTTGGCTTTAGCCGGCTTCGATACACCTCTACTTTGCTTGCGTTCACTATAAACACAAATGATTTTTCTCTTCAAGCAGCTAGTGCAGGAAGGTTTCATCTCATCACAGCGTTTCTTACGCCGTCTGCAATCGTTACAACTCAACAGCGACCTGCTGGCTCGTGTGGTGGTAACAAACTTGATGTTCATTCTGACTAATAGATAAAAGGATGTAGACAAATACTTACGTAATAACTGCTCATGCCATATCAATAACCGATCTGATGCAATCGCCCGAGTGCATGTCATGGAAGGCCTCGTTAATATCAGCTAATGGATGCCTGTTGGTGATAAACTCATCCACCTTCAATTTCCCGTCCACATACTTTTGAACCAAGGCTGGCATCTCACTTCTACCCTTAACACCACCAAAAGCACACCCCTTCCACACTCTACCGGTGACCAATTGGAAAGGACGGGTAGCGATCTCCTTACCGGCAGCAGCAACACCAATCACAATGGAAGTACCCCAACCCTTGTGGCAGGCCTCCAATGCATCTCTCATCACTTGGACGTTACCAGTACAATCGAAGGTCCAGTCCAAACCACCGTCGGTCATCTCGACCAACTTGGAGACAATAGATTCCCCCTTGAGCTGGGTTGGGTTGATGAAGTCGGTGGCACCAAAATCAGATGCCCATTTCTTCTTCTTGTCATTGATGTCAATTGCAATGATCTTCGAGGCACCTTTCTCAACACACCCTTGAATAACAGATAAACCAATGCATCCAATACCAAAGACAGCAACAGTGTCCCCCTTCTCGATATTGGCCGTGTTAACGGCTGCACCATACCCGGTGGTGATACCACAACCCAATAAACAGGTTCTGTCCTTTGGCACTGTTTCGTCCACCTTAACAATGGAAATGTCTGCAACGACGGTGTATTGAGCAAATGAGGAACAACCCATGTAATGGTGGAGCATCTCACCGTTCTTCTTGGCAGTAAATCTGCTGGTGCCGTCAGGCATCAAACCTTTACCTTGGGTGGCTCTGATCTTACCACACAAGTTGGTCTTGCCAGACTTGCAGAACTTACACTCCTTACATTCCGGAGTGTAAAGAAGAATCACAGAATCACCAACAGCAACATTGGTAACACCCTCACCAACGTCTGTGACAACACCAGCACCTTCATGGCCCAGAATCACAGGCCAAGAGGCCTCGGAATCAACACCAGACAAGGTGTAGGCATCGGTGTGGCAAACACCCGTGTTGGAAACCTTGACACGCACTTCGTGGGCCTTTGGTGGGGCGACCAAAATGGTCTCGACGGATAGGTCTTGGTTTGGTCCCCAGGCGACAGCGGCTTGACACTCGATAACAGACATTGCAATTAAGAGGAAGGCGACAGAGCCAGAGATCAATTAGCCGAGGCTGGCGGGTAAACGTGACTCACGGGTGTCGGGTGTCGGGTGTCGGATAAGACCGTTGGCAAACTACCCAGTCGATGTGGCGCATGAATTGAGGGTTATTACCATGCGCCACATAATACCCCCAAGAGAAATCAACCTCTGTCAGTTCTCTTGAATCGATCCAATTAGTCTGGTAAAGCATGCTAATGTTGATATTAAAGGTATGTTTTTTAATTTCCCTGCCAAGAAACATCGTGGAGCGATCGTGCATAAAGGTTTCCAATAGTCAAATATTGGTCACGTGTGCCGGGATCATGAGCTCATCAAATCCATGAGTGGAGCGCTTCTCTGCACATTCCCGTGGAGGATTATTCCTTGCAATGTTAACTTCATCCAGAAAGTGAACGCACTAACCCGGTAAAGTAGAGCCGTCGCTCATATTTCCCGGGTTATCGATTCATAAGCTGAAAAATACTTCATTTCATGGCATCGTAGCACAGTTGCCTGGAGTGAAGCAACCACTTCAATCCAGAAACCGCTGCCCCCCACCTCACTTCAATGCTTTCTTACTCTATACAATAATTGCCTGTTCGTTCATTCATTCATTGACTCTGATTCTACTCACATCATCCATTAACCAACTCAAGCCGCCTGGCCCTCATTTGTTGTGTGACACTCTGTCCACAAGCATGTCCTTAACAAAGGGCAACTTGTTGAGAACCTCCACGCCAAAGCTTCTAGCCCACACCACTGGAGCAAAGTCTGTGGAGTGGATCTTGTGGATCTTGTCCACCACGCCTAAGAGCATGTGGTTTGGCAGATATCTTTCTGAAAAGTATGGTTCCAATGCAAGCTTACTTCCGATGTCTAAACCCCTGTTTGTGGCCTTTTCTAACGTGTCCACAAGGGACTTAACGTCACTTTGGCCCATGTTCAAACCTTGGCCCGCTAGCGGGTTTGTCGTGTGTGCAGCATCACCTACTAGCGCAACCCGCTCATCAACGTAACAATCTGCATGTGTCAGCTTCAATGGGAATCTTCCCCTCGAGTTAGCTAGCAAATTCATCAACTCGCAAGGGTAATCGCCAGCAGGGGCTCTCTTGAGACGCCATTCCACCTCCTCAAGGATCAACTCCGGTTGGCGCTCAGCGATCGTATAAAGGGCATCAAGATCTTCAGGGGTCAACACTCTTGCTGCGTTCATGAGTGCAAGAAATGCGTCGTCGTTTAGCTTCATCAACACATTGGCAAGTTCAGGGGGAACTGCCCAGACAAACGAGCACCAGTTGTTTGGCATTGGAAGTAAAGCAAACGTGCCTGTCGGAAGGAACCTCTGCCATCCAATGGACTCAACAGGCTCCGTGTACTGACAGGTGCCAACAATTCCCCACCGATTGTATGCCCATCCTCTTGATTCGATCTGGGCAAATTTCCTCACAGGAGAGTTGGCGCCATCGCAGCCAATTAGTAACCGAGTTGTTATAGTATCGCCGGAATCCAGCTCCACCACGGGCCACCCGTTGGGGCCCGTGGTAATGTTGACCACCTTAGCGCCATCCTTCACTTCGATAGGGGTTTCCTTCACGGTGTTGATCTCTTTGATTCTCTCATGGAGCATCGTCTGGATGTTCAATGTCTCGATCATCGTCGCCAGGCCTGGAGTTTCCATCTCCATCTGCACACCGGAAACACCATCGTACGTTTTGATTTTATCGTATGTTTGGATCCTCGTCTGGTTGACATGCGGCCAAGCACCAATTGATTCTAGAAACTCGATTGTTGACGGAGTAATACTCACAACTCTGTTGGTGAGATCTTTGGGAGGTTCTGCATGGAACTTGTCCAAGACTGGAACCACGTTTGTAGCCTCAATGACGGTCGTTTTGTAGTGGCTCAAGGCAGGTGAGCTGCCTAGAGCAGCAGCCAACGTGAGGCCTGCAGGGCCTCCTCCAACAACCACCACATCTCTTGTGGTAGACACAAATCTCTTCAACATTAGGAACAGAGAGTCACCATAAATTTTCGTCTTACTTGAAGAACTAAAGTGAAGACTGTAAAGCGAATGTTAGACCGGGTTTTGTTGCGGGGGTTCCGGGTGGATAACCACCGGTTGCTTGATGCCACACTATTCACGAATTTTGCAAAAGCAGGCGCCTGTGATGACTTGAACCATTCAATTAATTATGCCACTTTAAGCAGATCCATTCGAGAGCTGGAGCCTGTTTCTACGGCCAAGTTTATGACTAGAGTTTGTGACGTGGTGTTTTCTACCACGCCCTGTCAGCATCTCCACTTGGGGGTCAGCGAAAGCAAATCAAATTACAATTTGAAGTTTGAAATGGAGAGGTTGCACACGGGCCTGAGGGGATCTAACAGGCTCACCATTGGCAGTCTATCATTGGACGTGATTATAGGTGTGTTTACATTTGAAAGATTTAAGAAACAGCCGATTGTGGTGGATATTGAGGTTGATTTGGTCAACCCATCTTTTGATGACACTTTGCCGCTAAAAGTGATCGATTACATCTCAAATACCAACTTTAAGACGGTTGAAGCATTTGTTACCAACGTGGCTACCCTTGTCCACTCTTTAACGGAAGCAAAAGACTGCAGGGTGCAGGTTTTGAAGACAGGAATCATCGAATACACTGACGTTGGTGTGGCCTGTGATCGGACCGCGGCCGAGGCGGCGGACACCTCCTTGGTGGAGTTTGATAAGGCAAACATCACGGTTGATTCGTTCCATCTTCCCAACTTGAACAGCGACAATGATCTCAAGGAAGGAATGCACACAGTTTATCTTGCTTTTGGGTCCAATATCGGAAACCAGATCGCCAACATCCACCAGGCCATCGAGGAACTGGATGCCCACCCCTCGATTCGAGTTTTGCAGACATCCTCTCTCTACAAATCAAAGCCGATGTACTATTTGGACCAAGGAGACTTCATCAATGGTTGTGTCAAGGTGGAGACTGATTTGACTCCTCATGAGCTTCTTAAAGTGCTCAAGGCCATTGAATACGAATCATTGGACCGAGTCAAACATTTTGACAACTGTCCTAGATCAATTGATTTGGATATCATTCTTTTCGATAACTTGGTGTTGAACACGACGAACTTGAACATCCCACACATCAGCATGTTGGAAAGAAACTTTGTTTTGTGGCCGTTGTGTGATCTAGTACCACCTACATTTATTCACCCGGTGAGTGCAGAACCAATTCATAACCATTTAGCCCAGCTTCAGGCAGCACCTTGTTCAAAGGAAGTCCAGGAGTCAAATAAGTTGACTTGCGTGGTTCCTTTGGCCAACGGTACTCTTTGGGAATTTGACCCCATTGGCAACAAGTCTCGTACGAGACTGATGTCGATTTTAAACATCACACCTGATTCGTTCAGTGATGGGTCCCCAATCAACTTGGAGCTGGACCATATTATGGAGAAGGTTGAGGAGATGAAAACCAGTGGGGTGGATATTATCGACGTTGGGGGCTGTTCAACAAGACCCGGGTCTCTTCAACCGGATTTGGAAACCGAGCTGTCCAGAGTCATCCCGGTGGTTAAGGCAATCAAATACAAGTACGGTGATTCAGTTGTGGTCAGCGTTGACACTTACAGGTCCCAAGTTGCTAAAGCGGCCCTTGAAAACGGGGCAGATGTGATCAACGACATTTCGGCGGGTCAATTCGATGAAGCGATTTACGATGTGATTGCCAAATACGGTGTGCCATATGTTATCAACCACACTAGAGGTAACATTGCTACAATGTCATCATTGACCAACTATACGAGAAGCCAAGACGCAGGGGTTGTGTATGGATCCAACGAGGCCATCATCGATGAAGTTGGGAAGGAATTGAGTAAGCTAATGGTGAAGATGTATGCAAGGGGCATCAAAAAGTGGCAGCTGATCCTAGATCCCGGATTGGGATTTGCCAAAAAGTTGGAGGATAACCTCATGGTGATCAGAAACTTACCAAGCTTCAAACGGTTCAAATACTCGACCGGTTCCACGTTCGTATCGTTCGATTCGATTCCAATCCTTCTAGGCCCATCACGGAAGAAGTTCATTGGTACCATCACGGGTAAAGAGACGGCCATTGAGAGACTCAATGGCACCTCTGCGTCAATAACCGCGTGCATAGGGTTTGGGGCAGATATCGTGAGGGTCCACGATTTCAAGGAGATGAAGGATGTTTGTTTAATGGGTGACGCTATTTATAAATCTATACATTAAACTTAAGCTTCTGGACAGAACTTGGAGATGTGGCCTTCTTGGTTACAGTTGTAGCACATCTTTGTGTTGGAGCCGTTACCGGATGTACAATCCTTGGAAATGTGACCGGTGTTACCACAGTTGTAACACTTTGGACCTTGAGCATGGCAGTCCTTGGCAAAGTGGTTGGCACCACCACATCTATAACAGGAAACTCTTGATTGGGGTGGTCTTTGATAACCGTTGGATTCCGACTCACATTCTCTGGCTAAGTGGCCAAAACCACCACAGTTGTAGCATTTAGATTGGGTCTTGATTGGTTCAGGACATTCGGTTTGAACGTGGCCAACTTGTTTGCAGTTGTAGCATTGCTTTTGCGTGGTTTGCTTTGGTAATGGACAATCCTTTGATTCGTGGCCAACTTGCTTACAGTTGTAACACAATCTTTCTGCTTGATCACAGTCTTCAGCCTTGTGACCGGCCATACCACATTTGTAACAAGTCTTTGGGAAGTAAGCAGACATATCTGTTGAGAAGAGCAGGAGGGGATGAAGCTGTGGCCGGATTGGAAAATTTTTCACGGTGGCGATTCGTGGGGCGTGGCGCATGGCGCATGGCGCATAATAGAGAGTGACGTGGCGCGGGTACACGCACTCTCCACATCAGGAACAAACCAATGCGTGAGTACGTTTAGTTATGTAGACAATGTTCGTGTTCAACCAATGTAGAGGTGAGAATGCACACAAACTAAGATGCTCGATTGATCTGGGTATTAGTGAAAAAGTGGACAATCATTGACATAATTGTGTTATCTGTGGTTAATCATCCGAATGGCTCATGACGTGATCTATCTAGTGGGTTGGTCGGTTTGCTCAATTGGTGTGAGAATATGAATAAATAGGGGTTCTTCTGTGATGTTCAGCATGGTATACGCAAGCAGTACCCATAGAATGGTTCCATCCTACCCTCACACAGTTCTGGTTTGTCTGGCTATATTCAATGAGTTTTTGAATCTTCAAAGTCTAATCGCATACAACTGTCGTCACTTTTGCTGAAAGGGACCAGATGTTTGTTATCAGAGCGAATATGTACTATTTTATGACATATCTAGCACCAATTGATGTATTTTGTGCACTTTTCAGCACGCTCGGGTCCATTCGCACAAACCCACTAGGTTTCTTCAAAGTCAGCGCTAAGCAACAGGTTCAAGTACGTTCACACACGCACGTACAAGGATCTGGAATTTTCTTCTAGCAGTCACCCTTTGGATTGAATCTATCCCCTCAACCTTCTCAACATCATCCCACAGTATGCCTCGGCCACGTGGAGCGGTAGTGTGGCGCATGTGTTCAGCAAGTGGACAATCCATCCGGCTTCCCAGAGTGCAGACACTTCATCCAATCGCACTTTCTCTATATCTACCCTCCAGTTTCCTCTAATTATAGCATTCCATCCATCTGTCCATGCACTTCTTTCACTTCGTCTCATTTTCAATTAAACATATCCAGCAGATCCTCCTCTTCCTCTACACCTCTGTCCGCCTCCCCCACTGTTTCCACACCCTCCACCCTGTCCACATGCTCAACCTCCTCTCTCGGTGGATCCTTGTCCATAATGTAAAAACCGTAATCATTTGTCTCCTCCATTTCATCATAGGCATCCTTCAAATCCTCGAGCTGCGAGCTCTTTTTTATAATATGTGCAACCAACTCGGGACAGAGAACATATCTAATAAATGGCTCCACTCCCCAAAACTGAACAACCTTGTTCGTCTTATCAGATTTCCGTAACATTGATCTCAAATCTGGGTCGTTGAGGATCTCCTGTGTCAAGAGATTTGACCTAATAGAGCCCAAATATCCCGTATATATATTCTTGGGCAAAGCTATAAGCTGGTCATTGGTTATCAATTGACTCACAGACCCCTGCTGGTACTTCTTGGCCAAAGTGTAAAAATACGACGGTGTTTGACCCTTGAGTATTGACATCAACTGGGGCTTGAACTCAAGGAATGTCGAATTTATCTCCGATTTCAATGTCAATATCTTTGGCTTGAACTCAGGACGCTTCTGCTCGTACTTGAGAACAACATTTTGTCTTCGAACGTCTTCACTAAGGGAATCCAGTGAATAATCCGTCTTAGCCAACGGTTCTACCCATTTTGAAGACAGAAGATGGTCACTGGAATGCAGAGGCTTGCTGGGTGACCGCGTGGCAGTTTCTATAGCGTCGAGACGCTTTAGAATCTCCGAATTCCCTCCACCCAACAAGGAATCAATGTCGTCCACCCCACTGACCTCCGGGGTGGGTATTAATCGCTCTGAGAGCGCCTTCTTTCTGGATGCTTTGGCACCGCCAGGGTCGCCACGCGACTTACCCACCTTGCTGCCCGTAAGTGTGTTGATGGGCATCTTCATAAGAAAATTATATTACACAAACCAATACTACACAAACTAACTCTTGCTCTCGAGATCACGGATCCGCTTCTTGAGCTGTCTGTTCTCCTCTTGCAGATCACTCACGTAATCCATCACCATGTCCAAGATCTTTGTCTTGTTCATCTTTCTTTTGCCCCGTGTCGCCTCACCTGGACTCTGTCCCGCGGTGCCGAATCCAGCTTCCACTGCTTGGATCGGTACAAGTCTCTGCAGCTCCTCTATCTTTGTATTTAAATTTATCCTGTACCTGCGCTCGACCTTGTTGTGGGCCTCTCTTTGGCTGGAAGTCATCGGCTTCCGCGGACGACGACCAGTGGTACTAGTGGCCGGCGACGTCTCTGCAGGTGCCGTAGTTGATGCAGATTCCGGCCTGGGCGTGCCGTATGTTCCGCTGGTTCCGAAAGACGCATAGGACACATGCGTATCTGTAATAGCCTCCTCATCGGCGCTGCCGCTGCTGCTTACCCAGGCATAGTGGGCTTTGAACGGTTTCGATTCGTCTCTCCCCATACCAGGACTATTTTTTTAACATCTGGGTTCGTAATATTCTGACTGGTTAACCTGAAAGGCTTTAACTCAGAGGGCATTTGGCACACTCGGTGATGTATCCCCGGAGGAACGCTCGGCAATTTTGACGGGTCCATCTCCCTCTAGAGATTGTGTGTATTCTTCTTGCTTTTAGTGTGTCCAAACCGACGTTTAAAGTCCATGCAATTCCATTATCAATGGTGCATCCAATCGCGTTATCTGATGAGCCCATCATCGTATTGAGTCTAAAATATGCTCGACAGCGACGGATTTAAATACCTTGGGTGAGGCCCAGAATAACGCGGTCAATTAGACCGCTTCTCGCCCTCTGCGTACAGAATAGCAAGATGTACGGCCTTGGTTTTATTACACTTTTAAACGATCCTGCACCCTCTCATGCGGGCTATTGTTACAGGTGTGGGCTATTGGCCCGGTTCAAGAGCCCACAAATTAAGCCAAAACCGCGTTGATCGAGATTTTGTCACGTGCGCTGTACTTCGAGAAAGGATCTGTCTCAAGAGCACGAAATGGATTTCGAGTCGAGACTGGACCTCGAAAACACACTGGCCCAGGCCGGCTCCACTCTCAGTGATCTCCAGCTGCACAAGGCCAGCAGGTGGGCGTTTGAAGCACTTAACGGGCTGCCGCCGTTGTCGAGAGAGGACCTTTCTTTGGAGATGATCACACGCCACCCTCAGGAGTCATCACAGGGGGAGGACATCCTGGTTAAGATAGATACCCCCAAGATCCAGCTTGCGCAGTCCTATTTCCACTGTAAGGAGTACACGAGAGCTCACATCACATTGTTGGGGTGTACTACGCCAAAAGCACGATTTCTATGTCTATATGCTCTCTATTTGAGCGGAGAGAAAGGACGCATTTTTCAAACGAATGGTCTAATGACTCCAAAGCAATCCAGCGTTGAAAACCCCCATTTGAGTGAAATATTGAAGAATTTACAACAAGATTTGACCGATCCGTTTTTGCTCTACTTGAAAGGAGTGGTTTTGATGAAGTGCAACAAGAGCGAGGAATCAATTTCATTATTCTATCAATCCTTGGCCATTTATCCCTTCAATTGGTCCTGTTGGAGGGATTTGATCTCCTGTTTGTCGACATTCACGCAGGCTAAAAGAATCATCGCAAAGTTCCACAAAAACTCAAAATTCTTCAACGATAAGACGTTCAATATCATGCTTACCTTCTTCAAGGTGGTAATTTACCAGGAATTCTTTCAATCATCGAACGAGGTTGTTGTGGCTTTGAACAATCTAATGGAGATTTTTCCGAACTTCAGCTTCTTGAAGGCCCAGAAGGCCCTTATACTGTACAATAACTTGGAATACACGTTAGCGGAATCCCTATTTGACGATATTCTTCGAAATGATCCCATGAGGTTGGACGATTTGGACACATATTCGAATATCCTTTACGTGATGGAGAAGAAGTCGAAGTTGGCATTCTTGGCCCACAGGTCGAACGAGATTGATCCCATGAGACCCGAGACCTGTTGCATCATAGCAAACTATTACTCTGTCAAGTTTGACCACGAAAAAGCCATCACTTATTACAAGAGGGCGCTTTCTTTAAACAACGACTGTCTCAGTGCCTGGACGTTGATGGGGCATGAGTTTGTGGAATTGAAGAACTCACACGCAGCGATCGAGTCATACCGACGCGCCGTCGACACCAACAACAAGGATTTCCGTGCTTGGTACGGTCTTGGTCAGGCCTACGAGGTGATGGATATGCATCTATATTCGCTATACTACTATCAAAAGGCGTGTGCTTTGAAGCCCCTGGATAAACGGATGTGGCAGGCCATTGGCAATTGTTGTGAGAAATTGAAATCGTTCAATGATGCCATCAAGGCCTACAGAAAGGCTCTTTCGGTTGCAAACAACTCCGACCCAACGTTGTTGTATCGTCTTGGAGGGCTGTATGGCCAATTGGGAAATATCCACCAGGCCACCCAGTTGATGACCCAATGTTTAGAGCGAGAGCTCATTGACGGCGTTACGAATGATTCCATTAAGGCCCGCTTGTGGTTGGCTAAGGAGGCTTTACGGGACCACAAATACCAACTGGCATATGATTACGCTGTGGAGTTAACACAGGGGACGTCACAGGAGATTGAGGAAGGTCGCATCATTGCACGGGAGGCTAGAATGAAGTTGGGGCCCTAATGTATCCACCAGATAATAAAAGGTATGGACAACAATTTCTCCATTCCTCCTGTGTCCAAATCCTAAGTGGGCCGCTATATACCCGCTATACACCCGCTATACACCCGCTATACACCCATTCACAACTTGTTTCCCCTGCCTGCCAACCAACCCATCCACTCAAATCTCCTACTTGGTGAAACTCACTTTATTTTGATCTCAATGTTCCCGATTTATTGCAACCAGCGTCCCCCCTTGGCCCCCTCACCCCCCTAGTTTCTGCATTATCTCTTTTCTTGCCCGCTTTTTATAATACTTTACCATTCAATCTCACCTTGCATACCATGCGGGCGGTCCAACTTTGTTCACGGGCGTTTCTACTGGGCTGTCATTGCATCCGTCTCTACCGCGTTCATGTTGGGCTGTCACTGCACCGCGTGTATGCTGAGCCGACATGCATCCGTCTGCGCCACGTGGCGCAGACAACTCTTGCTGCAAAAAAATTATCGTGCAGCTATTCTCTTCTCTCTGAACACAAAAACCCCGGTTTTCGATGCCTCCGAGGAGATCTGGACCGCCACCTCCACCGCAGGCTGGTGAGCCACCAAAGAAGAAGCAGAAAATGGCCCAATTAGCGCCGCCTCCGCCTCCAAATAGGTCAAAAACAGCACCTTTGGCACCACAAAGACAGCCTCCAATTGGACGTTCAAATCGCCACACAGTGCCTCCACCGCCTCCTAAACCAGTGGGACATATTTCTACATTGGATGCTGCTGCTAAGAAGTGGCTGGAGATGCAGAAGGTGCGATTTGGCGAAAGAAAGGGTAATAAAACAAGTGTGAAATCAACAAAAACGTCGCAAACTCCACCTGATCAGCTGCGAAAGGTGATGGCCAACCAGGGCGATTCAACTACCAAGTCTCTTGGCAGAGAAAAGAGATCGATGTTGGGTGCTTTGAAGTATATGCCTCATTCCATAATGAAGTTGCTGGAAAACATCCCGCAGCCGTGGGAGGCGGAAAAGGAGGTGAAGGTTCTCTATCACATTGGTGGGGCAATCACATTTGTGAACGAAATACCGCGAGTGATTGAGCCCGTGTATCAAGCACAATGGGCAACAAGTTGGATTCAAATGAGAAAGGAAAAACGAGATAGAAAGCATTTCAAGAGAATCAAGTTGCCTGTTTTTGACGACGATGAACCTTTTCTTAACTACGTGAACCAGGTATCAAAATTGGACCCCCCATTGCCAATCAGAATGGAATTGGACGGGATTGAAGATGATGCCATCATTGACTGGTTTTATGATCCAAAGCCCCTAGCAGATCGCGGAGGGGAGTTCACAAACGGTGAATCATACAAGAAGTGGAACTTGAACATTGATATGTTGATGAATCTTTACAGATTGTCCACCCCGTTGAATTTGAGTGTGATTGACCCCAATTACTACTATCTCTTCGATAAGGCGTCTTTTCTCACGGCAAAGGCGTTAAACTTGGCCTTACCGTCAGGCCCCAAGTTTGAGCCACTTTATAATGAGGTTGATCCCGATTTGGAGGATTTCAACGAGTTCAACAACATTGAAACCATCATATTTCGAAGACAGATCAGAACCGAGTACAGAGTCGCATTTCCGTACATCTACAACTGCTCTTGCAAGTCCGTGGTTCCTTCAGTCTATCACTATCAGAGCATCCTGTATCAGCAGGATGAAAACGCCCTATTTGGGTTCAATTTTGCATATAACTTGATCACCCCGTCTAAGGACCCAATATCAAACGTCTTTCAAGCGCAATTGGAGACTGAGGACGTTTTAGAGTTTGAATTTGACCCACTATTGCACGAGGAGACGTTAGACGTGGAAGGAGCCAAAGACGCGCTCGAGTTGTTCTGGGCTCCAAGACCCTTCAATTCCCGTGCAGGCAACACAATCAGAGCCCAGGACGCCACATTGATCAAGGATTGGTATCTACAGCCAAGCTCGCGCGAGGATCCAATAAAGGTGAGGTCCTCATATCAAAAGCTACTTAAAGGCACCATATTGAACGATCTACATGAACGAAAATTGGAACGAGGCAACAGACGCTTACTCAAGATGTTGAAGAGTACAAAATATTTTAGAGAAACCACGATCGACTGGGTTGAAGCGGGGATCCAGGTTTGTCAGCAGGGTTATAACACGTTGAACCTTTTAATCCATAAAAGAGGATTGACGTACCTTCATCTCGATTATAACTTCAACTTGAAACCTACCAAGACATTGAGCACGAAAGAACGGAAGAAATCGAGGTTTGGTAATGCTTTCCATCTTATGAGGGAATTGCTCCGGATGATCAAGATGATTGTCGATGCCCACATCCAGTTCAGATTGAACAACATCGACGCCTATCAATTGGCGGACGGTATCCATTATGCGCTCAACCACATGGGCCATTTAACCGGTATATACAGATACAAGTACAAGGTTATGCGCCAGATACGAAAGTGTAAGGACTTGAAGCATGTCATTTACAACAAGTTCAACAAGATCATTGGCAAGGGTCCGGGGTGTGGATTCTGGCAACCCTCGTGGAGAGTATGGTTGAACTTCATGCGGGGAGTTATCCCCTTGTTGGAACGATGGTTGGGCAACTTGATCTCCCGTCAATTCGAAGGCAGACAGACCAAGGAGGTCGCTAAGACTCTCACAAAGCAGAGAGTCGACTCCTACTATGATATTGAGTTGCGTGCTGCAGTCATGAAGGACATCCTCGACATGATTCCCGAAGGGTTGCGCCAGGACAAGTCGAAGACGATTCTACAGCATCTCAGCGAAGCGTGGAGATGCTGGAAGGCCAACATTCCCTGGAAAGTGGCCGGGTTGCCTGAGCCGATTGAAAAGATCATTGAGCGGTACATCAAGGCCAAAGCTGAAGGTTGGATCTCCGTTGCCCATTACAATAGGGACAGAATAACCAGCGGCAATCACATTGAAAAGACGGTCGTCAAGAAGAATCTTGGACGATTGACCCGGCTCTGGATCAAGGGTGAACAGGAACGCCAACTTGCGTATCAAATGGAGGGACCGTTTATCTCCAGTGCTGAGGGTGTTGAGATGTACATGAATATGGTGAAATGGTTGGAGGAGCGCAAGTTCGTCCCAATACCGTTTCCTCCAATCAATTACAAACACGACACCAAGATCCTCATTTTGGCACTCGAGAACCTAAAGCAAGTCCATGAGGGTAATTCCCGGTTGAATGCCCAAGAACGTGAGGAGCTATCTCTAATTGAGCAAGCGTATGACAATCCTCATGAGTTCTTGGCCAACATTAAGAAGACGATTTTGACTCAACGTAACTTCAAGGAGGTTTCAATGGAGATGTTTGACCACTACACCACGCTAACACCCGTCTATTCGATAGCCCCATTTGAGAAGATTGTCGACGCCTACTTGGACCAATATATGTGGTACGAGGCGGACAAGCGGGGTCTCTTCCCCAACTGGGTAAAGCCTAGCGACTCGGAGATCACCCCCTTGTTGACATACAAGTGGTGTCAGGGTCTCAACAACTTGCACGAGGTTTGGGACACTGATGAGGGCCAATGTGATGTGGTTTTGCAGACAACGCTGAACAAACTGTCGGAAAAGATTGATTTCACCGTCTTGAACCACATGTTGAGGTTGATCATGGATCCCAACATAGCCGATTATATGACGGCCAAAAATAATGTGAATTTGAACTTTAAAGACATGAATCACATCAATCAGTATGGGTTGATCAGAGGGTTGAAGTTTGCATCCTTCATTTACCAATACTACGGTCTCAGTGTTGATTTAATGATATTGGGGTTGGAGAGGGCTGGCCAGTTGGCGGGACCTCCGGACACTCCAAACGAATTCCTCGAGTTCCAGGATTTGGACTCTCAAGTGAGTTCCCCCATTCGACTCTACATGCGTTATCTGGACAAGATCACGGTTTTCTTCAGGTTCGACAAGCAGCAGTCAGAGGAATTGATTGATGACTACTTGACCGATAATCCTGACCCTAACTTTGAGCAGATTGTTGGTTACAACAACAGACGATGCTGGCCAAGGGACTCCCGAATGAAGTTGGTGAGACACGATGTCCATTTGGGTAGAGCCTGCTTCTGGGAGATCGAGGGCAGAATTTCTGCGTCCCTGGTGGACCTCCGCTGGGAGGACACCCTTGCCTCGGTTTATTCCAAGGACAACCCAAACCTTCTCTTCACGATGTGTGGATTTGAAATCAGAATTCTACCGAACGCTAGAGCTTCTGTTCAGAGGCCTACCAAGGATGGAGTGTGGGAGCTCATTGACTACAACACCAAGGAATGCACGGCAAAGGCTTTCTTGCAGGTGAGTGAGGAGGACGTTGAAAAGTTCAACACCCGGATCAAGCAGTTGCTTTTGAACGCCGGTTCCTCGCCTTTTGTTAAGGTCGCTTCCAGGTGGAACACTGCACTCTTATCCTTGTTTGTCTACTACCGTGAAGCTATTGTTGGAACCACTTCTCTCTTGGATCTATTGGTGAAATCAGAAACACGGGTCCAAAATAAGATCAAGATGGGGTTGAATTCAAAGATGCCAACAAGATTCCCGCCGGTGGTGTTCTACACACCCAAGGAATTGGGCGGTTTGGGCATGTTGAGTGCTTCTCACATCTTGATTCCCACCTCGGACTTGAGATGGTCAAAACAGACCGACACCGGTGTGACACACTTCCGTGCAGGGATGACACACGAGGACGAGCGATTGATTCCAACAATCTTCAGATACATCACAACGTGGGAAAACGAGTTTCTTGATTCCCAGCGGGTTTGGTCTGAGTTTGCAATGAAGAGAACAGAGGCGGAACAGCTCAAGAAGAAGCTCACGTTTGAGGATCTTGAGGAGTGTTGGGACCGAGGTTTGCCCAGAATCAGCACCCTCTTCCAAAAAGACAGGCAGACGTTGGCTGTTGATAAAGGGTATCGTGTCAGACAGGAGTTCAGCCAGTTCAGTGTTCACAGACGCTCACCATTCTGGTGGTTATCCGACAAACACGACGGTAAATTATGGAACTTGAACGCTTACCGTACGGACGTCATCCAAGCCTTGGGTGGGGTCGAGACGATCTTGGAACACACTCTCTTCAAGGCAACCGGCTTTGAATCCTGGGAGGGTTTGTTTTGGGAGAAGGCTTCAGGGTTTGAAGACACGATGAAGTTTAAGAAGTTGACAAATGCACAGCGTTCTGGTTTGTCGCAGATTCCAAACAGACGGTTCACGTTGTGGTGGTCTCCCACGATTAACAGGGCCAACGTTTATGTCGGGTTCTTGGTTCAATTGGATTTGACCGGTGTTTTTCTTCACGGTAAGATTCCAACGTTGAAGATCTCGTTAATCCAGACCTTCAGGGCTCATTTGTGGCAGAAGATTCACGAAAGTTTGGTTGTGGACATCTGTCAAGTGTTGGACAACCATTTGAATGAGCTCCAGATCGATGGGATCCAGAAATTGCCGATTCATCCACGTAAATCTTACAAGATGAACGCCTCAACAGCAGATATCCTAATGACCAGTTCAGCCCAGTGGAGCTGTTCCAAACCATCTTTGATGTTCGATTCGAATGACGACATGACGGCGATCAAATCCGACAAGTTTTGGATTGACGTTCAGATACGGTATGGTGATTACGATTCCCACGACATCTCCCGGTACGCGAGGGCCAAGTTCTTGGACTACACCACTGACCATACCAGTATATATCCCTCCAGCACGGGGCTAATGATTGTTGTGGATTTGGCCTACAATATGTACGATGCCTACGGTAACTGGTTCCCTGGTTTGAAGGAGTTGGTCCAAAAGGCGATGAAGACGATCATGAAGGCCAACCCTGCCATCTGCGTCTTCAGGGAGAGGGTGAGAAAGGGTTTGCAGTTGTATCAGGCTCAACCACAGGAGGCATTCCTCAGTTCGAGCAACTACGCGGAATTGTTCAACAACGACAATAAGATGTTTGTTGACGATATCAACGTGTACCGAGTTGTCACACACAGCACGTTTGAAGGTAACTCGGCGGTGAAGGTGCTTAATGGTGCCTTGTTCATGCTGAACCCAAGAACCGGACAGTTGTTCCTCAAGGTGATCCACAGCTCCTTTTTCCAAGGTAAGTCGAGACGGAGCAAGCTTTCGAAATGGAAGTCTGCAGAAGAGGTGGCTGCGTTGGTGCGGTCGCTACCTAAGGATGACCAGCCGAAGCAGGTGATTGTCACCCGGAAGGGGTTGTTGGATCCGCTCGAGGTTCACATGTTGGACTTCCCAAACATCTCTTTGAGACCCACAGAGTTGCATCTACCATTTGATTCGGCGTTAAAGAACGAAAAACTGCTCAATATTGTCAACACGGCGAAGGAATCACAGATGATATTATTTAACATTTATGATGATTGGATGAACACATGCTCCTCGTTCACCGCGTTCAATAGGTTGATTGTGTTGATGAGAGCGTTGCAGATCAATGGCGAGAAGGCGAAGATGATTTTACGGCCGGATAGCTCGATAGAAACAAAAGACCATCATTTGTGGCCATCATTGACCGACGATCAGTGGAGAACTGTGGAGGCTCAACTGGCAGATATGATCTTGACCAACTACGCCGATAAGTATGAGATCAACGTCAACACCCTTACAGATAACGAAATCAGGGATATCATCTTGGGTCAAGATGTTAAGGCGCCGTCTGTGAGAAGACAGAAGATCGACGAGATCGAGGGCCAGAAGACCATCAAGATGGAAGGTGAGAATGAGAACCAATCAATCGCTGTCAAGACCAAAACTGTCAACGTCCACGGTGAGGAGATTGTCACTGTCACCACCACCAAACATGAACAGGAGAAATTTGAATCCAAGGCCGGTTGGAGAAAGAGGGCATTGACGACCAGCATGTTGAAGATGAGGTTGGACAAGGTTTATGCTTCCAGTGGGGACTTTGCCAATCAAGAGTGCTACGCCTTTGTCATTCCGAAGAACTTGCTTTTCAAGTTCATCATGTGTTCAGATTCAAGAAATCAAATAGCAGGGTACATTTTTGGTAAATCCCCCGAAGGCAATGACCAGGTCAAGGAGATCAGGTCGATTGTCTTGGTGCCACAGGTTGGTGACAACCATCACGTTGAATTTCCCGATCATTTGCCCACTTGTGAGGAGATTCAGGATTTGGAGCCATTGGGTTGGATCCACACCTTGCCATCTGGTGTTGAAACAGATCTTGATTGCTCTTCCGAAATCATCGCACATGCCAAGTTAGTCAAGAGATTCAATTGGGATTATAAGAATTCAATCATTTCTGTCAAATACACGCCTGGGTCGGTCACTATCACGTCCAGTAAAGTCGACACCAACGGTTTGAATTGGGGGGATAAATATGCTGGCCATCTAGCCAATGGGGGCTTGTTGACGGGTTATTCGGATGATTTCAAGGTGAAGAATCCGCTTATTATCACCGACAAGTTCAACGGTATCTTTGTTGTCCCAGAGGGTGACTTATGGAACTATTCGTTCCTTTCGAACTCATTTTCCGACGATATTGAGTTTAACTTGAAGGTTGATGATCCGCTTCCCTTCTATCATCAGCTTCACAGACCAATTCATTTCGATACGTTTAATAATTTGGAGGATGACGGTGAGGAGTTGGAGGTTAATCAGCTTGACGTCTTTGGCTGACAGTGAGTATTATATGTACATTAATTTAAAGTATCAATAACAAACGAGCGCAGCAAGTTTGCGAATCATTTTACACTTGGTTAGCTAAACATTGTCGCACATAAGGTCCAGTTTGCAATGAGTTTGTAAGTGTATTTCATATTTGAGGAGTTTGACGCTGTGACAAATAAAATGCAACTTGCCCGTTAAATTTGGTGGGACTACAGCACAGATGAAAGCTAATTTTTATACGAAGTTAATTAAAAAGAGAATCACCAGGCAAAGTGAGTAGGTGGACGCTAGCCATTGAAATAACAAGATTAAAATATAAGAATGCAATGCGGCGCAGTTGGCACGGCGTGGATTTTTTAAGCAAATAAAAGGACCATTTTTGTTCACGATGATTGCTCGGAGATTCTTGGACATTGCAAGTCTGCTGACGATGGCAATGTGGTTAATTTAAAAGAATTGTATCAGCCGGATTGAACGATTTCTTGCAGATGTTAAAATAGTAGCACGGAGTTAGAACAAAACCACATCCAGCAACTCCAGTGTTTGTTAGTTTGCGTCAACATATAGGTAAGTATTTTATTACACTGTAGTTAATACCTCACAATATCGGTAGTTATGCCACTCGCTCGTAGCTCAGTTAAATGCATGTTGAAATTTCACATAATACGAATACATTGCCCTATCATGATACTCTAATGTAATTCAGTGAAGTCAGGTGATGGTACCAATTTAGGTCAGATATACTGTAATTCCTCTTTCATCCTAGGCATTGCATGACAATTGTAAAAATTCCCACTCTTTCGCAGGACGGCAGTTCATATGTTTCCGAGAGCGGGAATAAATAAGTTCAAAAGAAAGATAGCATACTCCAAAAACTATTATAATGGTTCAATAGAGATGGTGATGCAATCGCGCGCAATATCATATCAGAAGACGATTCAATCGGTATATTGTATGGGTCAGCTTAGAAAGTGAAAATGAAGGTACAGGCAGAAGCGTTAGTGAATTGCATGCCGTAATAAAAGGCTATGATTTATTGTGTATGTTTTCTTGTTTTTATATCGCCAGGTATTAATATTTTGTTTTTTTACCTTCTTCATTAACTTATCCAATGCTGAGCATAATTTAATACCACCAATGTTTCCCACAACTATTCACTCTGCATGTATTCACTTGAAGAGAATCTTTTACCATACTTTTACCATAAATAGGTATGGTGTTTTTTTGCCTTCATTTGATACCTGGTAAAAAAACAAGCGGGTTTATCCTGTGAAGTTAATATCCTTGGAAGCGGATAAAATGGTTGGTTTCAGAAGTGAACAACTATTGATTTCAAATAATTCAGGCTAATTAGATCAAATATCAATGGCCTAACTTGTAAGAATTGCAGTGACACCAAATATATATGATACCATCCTTTTGCCTCAAAATACCGCAGTTATATAACTTAGAATCACCTTACCAATTACTTGTAGATGAATTACTTATTAGTTTGCTGGCTTATAATTCTCTTTGTTTCTTTTACTTCAATTAAAAACTGTAGATGAATTCAATTCTTGGCCTTCAATTCCCCCAATTCGATGGCTTCCGCTTGGGTTCTTTTTTCTTTTAAAGGCACATCGTCCAGCAAGATATCTCTCAACCTCTCCTTGACCAAGACCTTTGTATGGTTCAAGCTCACCTGGATGATGCTCAATATTGGACCCAAGGTACTGGTGTTATAAGCAAAATACCCTCCGGTTATGAACAAAATGGATAGGGTGATCAAGAGTGGATTTCTAAGAATGATCATGAATTCGTTCCATCCCAAAACAAGGATGATCAAATAAATGTAGTAAGGGATTTGGGTGGTTGAAGAAACCACGGATCTCTTCGCATCAATGTAAATAGCATCCGATTCCCTCTTGAACCGTTCTCTTATCTTGGATTGCTGTTTCGATGACAATAAATGCGAGAACGAATGATCAAGTTCCAATTCCGATGTCTCATCCTCAGATTCTTCGTCCTCGTGAGAAATATCAACATCTGGGATGATTTCACTATTATCAGACAATCTTGCAGTCGCTAAAATCGGTAACACCTTATTGGCCTTTAATTTGGCTTCAGTGAAACATTTATCAACTTCATCAATTGACGACCAGATTCTTGGAACACCATCATTATCGAATTTGAAGGAATCTTCAAAAATTCGTCTCATTATTGAGCATGATGTATCTTCTGAAACATAGTCGTGAATTATATCGTAGAATTTCGTCCAGTAGATTTTCTTCAAATTATCAACGGTCTCTGCATTTAAGTTTTCGTTTAAGCCCAATTTAAAATCAAAGGATTCTCCATTTTTGTACTTATCCATCGTTCCCGATTCCAAAACTTTGAATTCATCAAGAATTGAATCCCATATTGAATCATTAGGTTGGCTCAAAGATTCAGTAATGATATCTTTCAATTTCTTCTGGAAATTTCTCCTCAAGCGGGACACCAAATGATCCCTCTCCTTGAATTTAATATCCTCGATGTGTTCAATTAAAGAAGATTTAAAAGTGACAATCTGTTCATCAACAGAGAAGTTTTCACTAAGCTCAAATATGGTCCCAACTTCGGTAAATTCATCAATCAGTTCTTTAGAAATCTTTTCGAGTATTTCGCTAAATGGAGTTGATTTAGAAGACGACTTTTTTAATTTCGTGATTCGCTCTGGCAATGATTGGAGCAGTTCTTTGCTAATTTTGACCATCTTTGTGGTATGAATTGGCTTAATCAAGTCATCGATCTTATTGATCAAGATCAACTTTCTTTCAAGGTAAACCTTCTCGGTGTATCTTTGGGCATTTGCATCATAAGAATCAAGAGCGTCATTTCTCAACTTCTTCAATTTTCCAACCATCTCTTCGTTTTCCAAATCTGCAAAATTGATACTTTGATAATCATTTTCAAAGTCATTATAAGCGTCTTGTAGAATTTCGTCACATCTAAATCTTGCCACCAATATTTGCTGAGTTGGTAAATCCAAATCCTTGTTTTCCTCAATCTGATTCCAAATCTGGTTTGAATAGATTGCCCATGCATCAATTGGAATACCTTTATGATAATCCTTTTTAAAGATTTCGCCTTGATTATTAAATTTATCGCCTAGTTGTTTAATATTCAGCTCAAATTGGTCCTCCTGGAATCTCTTATGACCAATTGCAAAGAATTCCAAGTCAAAAAAGTCATTTAATTCGACTTCTTCTTCACCTTCTGGTTTATTTAAAGAGTTCCAAATTTGATTCATATCCTTTCCTAAAGTCTCGCTCAAGTTTGCTAAAGTAGTTGCACCTGAAAAGTCTCTTATAACAAATAGCAATAAGACTTTTTGTTTCACCTTGTGGAATAATGATAGGTTCACCTCCAGGACCGTTTTTAACAACTCCATGTTTGCACCCTGGTACAACCCAACTTGGTTCTCCCAAATGTTAATAATAACCACTTCTGAGGTGGACAAGGCAAATAATGCTGCCTTTCTTTCAAAATCCTTATCATCTGCCCTTTCTCTACCATCAGCACCTTCAACATCCAAAACAAAGATGTTACCAGAATTAGCGTTTGATTCACCTTCTGCGCTTGCAATATGGTTTGCATGTGAAAACCAGATACCTTTAGTTGTCTGTTGTCTTTTTATCTCATCCATAACATCGAATTGGGTTCCAAAAAGTCTATTCAACAACGTTGATTTACCCGACGATTGTGATCCGAAAACTGAAACTATGTGGTAATTGAGCCCGGATTTGTCCTCGGAGCATCTACTGTTTATGTACTCAGCAAGATGAGAGCTGAATTGCTTCTCTTCGTTGATTAAATGGAGAGAATTCATTCCAATTGAGGAGAAGACAAGTGTTGGTGTGAAGAGAAGACGGTTGGCTTACGTAACTGTTGCTCATGTCGGAATCCTTGAGTCAAACGCCGTGTATTCGAGGGGAAAAGGATATTGGGGGTGTTGCAATCTGGAATGTAGTTAATTGAAAAAATGATAAGGTGTTGCAGCTTTAGTGTCACTGAAAATGTGTCAAAACTGTCAATTAAATGTAGTTTTTAATGGCAGCAAAGTAGCCGTAATGAAATTGGGCATAGAGTAGGTATGAGAGCTGTGGGAAAAACAAGTAGATAAAACTGGAGGAATAGTTGTTGAGGTAGATGTTTAAGACTTTTTAAGACACCTTCTTTCTGTTAAATGTAATTTCCTTTACCGGGAACAATATCCAGCTGCTAGCGGATTTTTCTTTCATTTAGGCCCTAGAAACAAGTGATTCTATTTTTTTCTTAAAAAGATGTTAAGAGCTGATGTTATGGTTCTTATTTGCATATGAACAAGTGAAATGCCAGACAATGGAAAGTGGGTATTGTTAAAAGAGGAAAATTCTGATATTAATAAAGATTGCATCATGACCAGGTTTAAATGGCAAGGTTTTTACACCTTTTAATTAATCCAGAGGTGTAAAAATGTGCCTTACTGTCGTATAGTTAGATGCTAATCACGAATATTCCATTGGACTTTGGTTGTGATGGTGATCTAAGCTGAGCGATGGCGCATATTACATGCGCCACATTTTATTCCTGCGGACATAGCACTCTTCAATGCCCACAATTGGAGGAATGTTACTAATAAAATAAATTTAGTTTATTGTACCAAGCCGTCTTGAACAATGTCTATTTTGAAAAGCTCGCATCAAGTACTATAGATCATAGCAGCAAATGTTGAAGTGTTGGTCACATGTTTTGCGCTCATGAGCTCATGGATGCATGGTTTTCCAACAATTACTCTTTGGCTGCAGGTTTGGCCTGATGGCATAGTAATTTTGATTTTTTCTATAAACTTATACTTTAATTGGGTTGTTTACTTATCAGACATAGTTAAACTATGTTTATGAATGGGGAGTTTATACTCACGGTTTATTTTCTTGGCTTCAGTTGTAACCTTATCAATGTCAATCATTGCACAAAAGGTTAAAAAAGCCAACTTTAGTACTCTTTGCTAATTTATTTGGCTATTTCATCCTGAAACTTTTGGTATTTGTTGTTTTCTGTGAAACGTCTATGTTTTTGTTACTATAGGGTTAATAGTGTCCAACTTATAAATAATAAAGAGGGAATAAATGTGCTTAATCTGATCAATAATGCCCTTACACATCAGAAGTTCATTTTCAAACGAATAGCTAGCTCTTCCCTCATATAAGACTAGTCCAGTGACAATATTGGCTTGCTAATTCATATCCAGGGAACAGATACTCATTTTGTCCTATTCTCTCCACTTTTAGTCACTTCTCTTTTCACACAACCAACGAGTGTACTAATATTTTCTTTCAATAGTTTCACACCATGGGTAGCCAAATTATCTGGAGTTGATTGACATCATTCACAGCTGTTCTTTCTGGCCTGTCAAAATTTCAACTAAATACCTTACTTACTCACCTGAATTTTAAACTAATTATTGCTTGATTCTTTTCTAGATTCACTTCTGATTCATTACATTGCTCTGTTCCTCTACATAAACCAACTACAACAATTTTCATTTAAATCCCATATCATCCTAACAAAAGTATCTTTGTCCTTGATAACCTTATTTTACCCAATTACTTATTTTATTTCTCATCACTGTTGCTCTAACAATTAACATCCTGGCCGACCTGAAATCATCACCATCGCTTTCTTACTCTGCTGAGCACATGAGCGACCTATTTTCATCTCCAACTTTGATTTTCGTTCTCCCCCGTTGTCTGCTTTCTTTTGCTTTCCTTCTTAACTATGAGTAAATTGCAAAAGTCTTTGGATAGATTCAAGGAGAGAATCAATAATGGGTCTTTTTATGAGGCTCAACAGACAATTTTATCGATCACCAACAGATACGTTATAACCAAGAAGTACGAATCAGCAATTGATTTGATTTATCAGGCTATCATCATTTTGATAGAACATGAACAATTTGACGAAGCAGCAGCACTTTATAGTAGACTTCTTGATATCATTGTCGAGTCTAAGGAAGTTGAAGGGCTCAAGGAAAAATTATCGACGATTATATCGTCTTTTCCAGATGGAGACTTAAACATCGGCAATTTGGCGAAAGACACACTGAAATTTGAGAATTCTGAGTGGGAAGAATTCCAATTCTCGTCCTTGAATGCAATTCTTGGTGTAAAGTTGCTGAAGAGTGGTAATCCAGAATTTGTGAATTTGAGTGAACGGTTCCTCATCACTAGCGATAAGGTGGAATCATTGACTCAACTGGTGGAATTTGAATGGAATACATGGAAATTACAAGGTGGATCATTTGGCTATCATCTTTCCAGAGTTGTGATATCATATTTATTGGCAAATAAATTGGAATTTGCCCAAAAGTCTCTGGAGATGATGATTGAAAAGTATCAGTTGGATCAAGAATTTGAATTCACTGCGGTGAAGGATTTGAAGATCTTGGAGGTGTCGGACGGGGACCTTGATAGCAAGGAAAAGAAATTGATCAACTTTGTTCAATTGTTGATGATGTGCATTGAACATTCAAGCTCCGAGACTTCAAAACATTTCACTTTACTCTACCAAAATTACGCCAGCGTCTTGAGCGAGGAATTGAGTGATAAGGTCAACAAATTGGGCGAATTATACTTTGGGGTCAGTGTCAAACGTAAACAAACAAATATGTTACAAAATATGATGGGTAACTTCTTAAAGGGGTGAGAGAGATGAGACGGATTTAGTAGTCATCAATCTCGGGCTTTGTATCCAATAATATACTTGAATGTTCATCATGAACCAAATGATCAACCGACTTTTTTATAGATGAATCATTCAATGCTTCAATCAACTCTGGTCTGTTGGATCTTAACAATTCATGCTTGGCCTCTTCGTAACTACACCATTTCCTATTTCTTGTTGACATCTCGGGCCATTCCTGGCACAATTCTTCGACGTCCATCTCGTAAAAATGGAATTCACAACGAGGAATTCCCTCAGGTCCCTGCAAAGGTGTTTCCACAATCCCCATCAGCTGGATTTTATGTTTATCCTTGAGAAACCTATGATCATGAACAACTGGTAACTTTCTTAAATTCATTCCAATCACACCCGCCTCTTCCCACGTTTCTCTCATTGCCGTCATCTTAAAGTTACTTGCCTCGTCAAATTCCACTCCCCCCTTTGGTAACACCCATTTATCCACATGTTTTGCCGAAGATATCATTAGAACTTTATCATGAGTTGAATTCAAAACAACTCCTCCTGAAACCAATCTCGCCAGGTTGAGTTTGTTATAAACCTGTTCAGACCTTCCAACACGCTCAACGTGTGTCTTCTTAAACACTACCGGCTCTTCAACCACCGGCAATTCAATCAAATATTTCGACATCTTTAAAGAGCTATCATTGATCGTGTCACCGGTTACGTAAGCGATGAGATGGGTTGATATAAATGGGGGAATGAAATAAGCCACGTGAGTGTGACGGAGAGCGTGTTGTGGATCACGAGGAATTGCTCATGGTGAAAGCGTGGTGGTTGTGAGTGTGAGGTTAATCCAGTTGATCTTATTAACTGTATGCAACTACATCTTTGCTATGACTAAATGATGGTTGGAGTGATGAATTATTATACGGCGTAGACATGATATGAGCTAGAGATTGCGGTGGTCTGGTTGAATATGTTATCAAGGGGTTAATTGAAATAAATGAATGTCAACAGCAAAGGTATCCGGGTAAGGTAAACAATCGGGATGGATGAATATTATGATGAGATGGACCAATGCACAGTATAACATGTGTGAGTAATATAGCTATGCAGTTGAGTTAAGTAAGGCTATTGAATGGTTGTACGTGATACGGGGGGTCAGAAGAGGGTATGACCAATAGTTTTAGCATAACAAAATGGTATGTTATATGGGCCGAATTAACAGGAAACAATCGAGATTTCACTTATTACAAGAGGATTAATTGGAATGATGATGATATGATTGAACTGTTCAAGATGAAAATGATACGCGGGTCTTGCAATTACAACGGTTTGTGCAGGAAAGATGATCCTTAATGATAAGGACGCAAGACATAGGAATTGGCCAACAAAGGCGCTTTCTCATTCACAAGCTGAATTGTTAATGATTGTTTGAATAACTCTTGTAATGAGCAACTTTCACTGATCTTAAGCACTGTAAACACTTATTGTGGCCGCTTCAAATAATGGCAGATTGATGAACTTGGCGGAATTCACAAGCCTGCACCTGCTCTGCTACTCATAAATCAATACTTTCAGATCCTGTTCGATAGCTACGGTATAAAATAACGCCATGAGCAACTTTCGGTGATTATAACCTGCTGTCGCCCTCCTTTCATTCCCATTGTATTTTACCCTTTCTGGAAAAGCTGTGCAAGATTTCTAAGCGTAGCAGTAGGAGAAAATCAGAGCACCAAGAACGAGTCAACTGGTTTAAAACCTCCCTTAATTCACTGATCAGGTTCCACCCACCCAACACATCATTCACCTTAATTCCGAAAGCGTCGCGTTTGCTCGTCAAAGTGCACACCCGTCCGCTTAACACCGCTAAGAAACTCACGTCGTTGGTTTGTTCGCCTGTTCATGCTGAGCATATTTACGCTGGGGTGCAAGGGGTACTCCCCTCAACGACGTGTGACTGCGAAAAAACGCTCAGCAGCATTTCTCCAATTTACTCAATTTACCCTTACTAGTCGCAAAGATGTATTAATATATGTAAACAACACAGATGTTGGAGAATTTATCTCAATCTTCTGGCTTCTCTTTCGGATTCCATCAAGCACAAGATGTCGTTTTCTCTAACTGGACCCTTGACGTTTCTGACAATGGTTCTGGAAGTATCGTCCAAGAATTCAACTCTAACTTGAGTAACACCACCTCTGGAACCGGTTCTACCTAAAACCTTAATGACCTTGGCTAAAGTAACTGGAGTCTTGGAGTCCTGAATGTGAGTGTTAGTAAACTTGTTGTCAAGAAGTTGATATCATCAAAGACAAGAGTATAAGGGCTAAAGTTGATCAGAAAAAAGACATAGCTTCAGTTTAAACGTCACCATCCTTCAAATCAACACCCCTCATTCTCTTCATCTTCCATTTGCTTCATTTCCATACCATTTTGTCTTTTTCTTAATAAAGAAGAACCAGGATGATGAAAAAAAAAAGATTGAAAAATTTCAGCTTTCATCTGCGTCGCAGGGTGGAGGCCGGGTAACCCTTGAAAGCAACGCGACAATATGTGAGTGCTTACGTAACGGTCTCACCCTACCTGTCGTGATATCCCATTAACGATGAAATCAATTGCGGTTTTCGGTGGTAACGGGTTCTTAGGTAAGCGGATCTGTCAATTGGCGGTTCAGCGTGGACTCAATGTTACATCCATCTCCGGATCGGGCAAAAAACCACAACCATACGCCAGGGAAAGTGATGATTGGATCAAGAAGGTTGATTGGAGAAAAGGTGACATCTTCACCCCCAGTACGTATTTCGACCTACTCAAGGACAAGGACATTGTTGTATCCACGGTTGGGATTCTCTTGGAAAACGATCAGTACAAAAAGGTGATCCGATCCGAGACTGGAGACGGGTTGATTGGTTCAATAGGCTCGATGTTTACAACAAACTCAAACCCAATGGCCAAGAAGCCTGGTGTTGTAGATGTGACATATGAGAGATTTAACAAGGATAGTGCGCTTATTGCTGCAAGAACTCTTGTTAAAGCAAGCAACCCCAATGGCAACCCGGCCCCGGCGTTTGTGTATGTTTCAGCAGATAAAGGGTTTCCAGGAATTCCGGGAGGTTACATCACCTCTAAAAGAGAGGCGGAGTTTGAATTGGCAAAGATGGACGGAATCAGACCCATCTTCCTCCGACCGGGATTCATGTTTGATCCCAGCGAGGACAATTTGAGATCCAAGTTGAAGGGTGTTTTGGACATTGCTGGTGGGGTTTTGGGCACGGTGATTGTGAGACCCAGTGTCTCCACAGTAACTGTGGCAGAATGGTGTTTAAAAAGAGCTCTGGATCAGGAATTTCGGGGTCCTGTTCCTTTGGATGAGATGAAAAATGGGCCTAAATGAGGTGCTTTAGCCAGAAAAAAAAGCTCAGTGTGTTTTTTGAGTGAATTGTGATGGCAAGGATATCTTCATCACTCATATCCCCCACGGCTTGACGATTTTTTAATTATAAATACTTCTAATGACTTGCAATGTGACACTTTTTCATGCCAAATTAATTTCACCATTTTTGTTCAAACAACCTTTTTTTAATCAAAAAATGGATGAATTGGTGATTGATGAGAAGTGGTCAGGATACGAAATCATCGATGCCATCTCAACCCATTATAATATACCCAATATTTTGATCAAATCCCTTCTGGGACTAAATAAACAGGGTGATAATGGAGATAAAGAATTCTTGATCAATTTGGAATTCGAAATCATCGAGTTTATCAAGACCCCAAACATCGAGTCATGGAAATTAATACCTTTGAATTCCTACTATAGGCTATTGACCCATAAGTTGAGTGAATACTATAAATTGGGCCACATCCTATCCAACGATGGGTTTTCAATGGTTCTATTCAAAAAGAATACAAGTTTAATAAACGCAGATGATGATATAAAAAAGAACGCTGAATTTGACTCGAATGGTAATATCAAACCCTTGAACTTCAACGATCTCGAATTCAACCAGGACGAAAAATTGGATAGAATCTCGTTGTTGAAGATATACGAAATGTATTCATCTTACTTTGAAAAGTTCAAAATTGAAGAAGATGAATTGGAAATGCAAAAAGAGAAGGAAATACAACCCGCAAGGGAGAAAGACAGGGAAAAATTGTCACAAAAAGAACAGCCAAAGGGCCAGAAATTCAAATACCAAAAGCAATATTATCAACCAATGAGCTACTTTATACCAAACGATGAAAACCTTTACTATATACCAATGGAGGGGCCAACACAAGCCCAACCTATATTTGCACCTGTCCAGATTCCTCCGGGGACCCCGATGGCGGGGATTCCTGGCGTTCCAGGCCCAGTGCCCGGTTATCTACCAATAATGTATCCACCCTACATGCCGATGCCTGTTGGTTCAAACAGGTATAGCAACAGGGGCAGAGGTAGAGGCCGCACCAAATCCAGAGGTAAGTCCACCGCAAGGCCAAATTCAAACACAGCCAAAAGTTCAAATACCGATGATGATTCAAATGTTTCAAGTATATAACAGTATATAAAGGGGCCAGGGGTTCACAGCTTTGTTGATTTATTGAATCTATCCAATGCTATATCACACATTGCAGTGAATGCCTCCCTCACCTCCAATACCCAATTACCTCTTTGGATTCGAGAATCCATCAAGTGCATGATAGTCTCCCTCGAACTACCATTCACCCACACCACGAAGATCAACCCTGGAAACCTCTCCTCGTATTTGGTGTTCATTTCAACCAGTCGGGCAGCCAAACGGGGATCTCCGGACTCTAGAGACTTTTGCTCTTGTTTCGACGATTCACTCAATGCTTTAGTTTTAGGAACTCCCAAGCGGGGGTGTGCGCCGACAATTGCGCAAATCAAGTCATGTTTTGCCTTTGGTAAGCTTTCTGGAGAGCAATCTAATGGTAAATCTTCAATTAAATGCATTAAAGCTTTTCTTGAGATGGCAACAATTTCTGGAATCGTGTGAGCGGTGGGATCATTGCCCACAAACGGTAGAAGATAATTCACAAGCGGTGGACAGTGTTCAAACAGGCTGTTGATCAAGGAATCCATAAAAAAGATAAAGAAAGGGTGATGTGAAATTTTGTAGATATCAAGATTGGGGTGAATCGATAAATGATGGAATTGAAAAGAGTGGAATTGATTGAAAGGTTTGTGATTGGTCAATGGGTTATTTATTGATTTCAATGGCGTTCTTGGGATATTAGGAGGGTTTTAACTCATTACCGATTCGTGAATGAAAATAAGCTCATGAGTTTATCATTTTAAAGAGATGGAATAAAACCAGTGGTTGATTGATGATTATCTTGCCATATGAGGTGACAACTAATGCGCAAATTAGCACAAAGTTGAGAATTTCTACAGATTTACCATGTGAATGAATGGAGGGATGTACTAAAGATGGTGGCCAGCAGATTCAAATGATATCAGTAAAGATATCAATGCGTATCACAGTAGATAAACCTAATCGTTCTTACTGATAAAATTTAAAACAAAAAGACAAACCACGTCCAAGACAATCGTACGCTTAACATCCATATTAACGGTCACCATAAAGAACTGGAGCTCCCTCTATTATAATTCATCTTTCACTGCACAGTTTTCAGTAGAAATTTAAACGGAATTACCTAATAATATTGTCTCCTCTTACAAGCTTTTTTCAGCGCGTGTAGAACAAGTCTCAGCGTGGAAAGATGGAAACCCAAATTACATCACGTGAACCGTAATCATTAATAACAACCATCGGCTCCTAAAATATAAGAACAACCCAGTAAACTATATCAACAAATGCAATACAATTGTATTCATATACACCTCATACCACTAAAACTTACCCTTAAAGCCTGTCTAATCAACGCCATTTCCTGACACCCTCAATTATTCACTGCTGAGCATTTACCTTTACGTAAACTCTTCTTCTCTCAGTTTCTCGATTTCAACAACATCCGACTCTTCCCAATGTCGGAGGAATTCAAAGATTTACAGCCTGAGGAGATTCCCGGATTCAAGGTGACTGAAAAGAAGAGTGTTGCGGAATATGCCAAGTTGGACGCAAACGATGAATCTCTTAACAAATGGAAGAGATCATTGGGATTAAACACAGGTGCTCCATTGAGCGTGATCCCAGGAGATGGAAGAAAGGTCGTGATCCTATCGATGAGATTGGACATTGAGGGCCAAGAGGGCATTGTGATTGATTTGAGTGAAGACCACACGTATGAGTCTTTAAAGAAGAGAGGGATCCATTTCAAAATCAAGGAGGGATCAGTTTACCAATTGAGTATCAAATTCAAGATCCAACATGAGATCATCACGGGGTTGAAGTATCTTCAAGTTGTTAAGAAGAGTGGAATCACCGTGGACAAATTGGAAGAACAAATGGGATCCTACCCACCTTCGACAACAGATAAAGAGTTTTACGAAAAATCTTTCGATAGAGTGGAAGCTCCATCGGGATTCCTGGCTAGAGGAAACTACAGTGCGGTTGCAAAGTTCATTGATGATGATAAAACAACCCATTTAATCATCCCATGGTCGTTCCAAATAACTAAATAATTGATTAAAAAAAGCCTATAGGAAATAATCTGGTGTCTTTCTAGTCACAGTGGGCTCACCCGGTCTGATGGATGGATCGTACTGAAGGAAATCCCTATTGAGGTTTTCGTCCACCTCCATGATTGCAGCTTGATTACCGCATCTATAACAGTAATTTGGAGCCGAGAATATCGTCACCACCAAATCCTGGTGGGACCAGGAATACCCCTCCATAACCAATTGATGGGCCCTGGCCGTCAACAAGAGGGAGTTTGTATGATTGAATTGTTCACTGATATCTTGACCGAAGGTGTAACCTGCCCCTCTTGGTGAAATCCCCCATCCACCCCTATCATCTGGATCTGACCATAATAAGTCACACATGGCGCCTGCATGGGGAACCTCCTGGAATCTGTCCAATTCTCTCACCTGATCAATTGTTTCTATCATTGGAGAGAGACCCCCATGCAAACAGAAGATCGAGTTGTCCACAAGAGCAGTTATTGGCAAATAATCGAATAAATCCGTGAATAGCTTCCAAACATTTGACGACCCATACTTTCTGAAACATTCATCATAAAACCCGTAAACCTGAGTGATTTGTCTTGATTCGTGGTTACCTCTTAAGATTGTGATTCTGCTTGGATACCTCACCTTCATTAGGATTAAGTATGTCACTGTTTCAACGGAATAATACCCTCTGTCAACATAATCGCCCATGAAGAGATAATTTGTGTCTGGACAAGGTCCACCGATCTTGAACAACTCCATCAAGTCGTGGAATTGACCGTGGATATCACCACAGATTGTAACTGGCACCGCCACTGGCTGGACGTTCTCCTCCCTCTTCAACACCTCAATCGCCATATCGCAGAGCTGCTTAAGCGACTCCTCGCTGAGGGGTTTGCATTGGGAAAGCTGTTCAATCCACCCTTCGAGGGTGTTAATCTCCGTATGAGGAGTCTCTCCGGCAGGAACAAAGTCTGCCATCTGAATATCTGTGTCCAAATCCATGATGAATAGTGTGGTGATCGTTGAGGAAAATGGATGGGAATGATGTTTTTCGTCGTGGGCTGTTTACGTAACTGGCTGCTAGGAGATGCTTACTGGTCCTAGGGGGGTTCACTGGGGTCCTGAGACCCGTTGTAGTGAGCTGGTTGGGTATAATGAGGTTGGCAGGTGGGGGGGGGGGGGGGGGGTTGATTGTTTTAGGGTTCCTGGCGTATCATGCCAAGCATGAGTTTACTGGGGACATATACATCCGACCGCTCGTAGTTGGTAATGGATTATACAAACCGTTGGTCGAGCCTACCACGTATAGGTTAAGCCATTTTTGCTGCTACAGCAATGGGAGTTGGCGTCAGTATGTTGGCTGTTTTAATGTAAAGTGACTCCCAGTCATGGAGCCGCCTTCACCACTCTCAGCCACCCCAATGCACATAACAAGGCCTTACTTCAGTTTACTAAATGCGGGGCAGGCAGCATCGTGTCACAACTCAACCTCCAGACAAATTTACCAACGAAACCACCAATCAGTGTTCCCATTTGTTACATGTAATTGCAACAGACAACGGATTTAATATCCTTTGCCGGCCACCTCTTCTTGAACGTCATTTCTTAATTGACTAAACAACTATAAATATTGACGTTGATCCAAAACGCATTTAGAAACTCTCAACGCGTCATTTATTTGGATCTAGCTCTTAACTTCCGTCTCTTTCTCTTGAGTCTTCTCACTCTCTTCTTTCTCCACTTAGCTCTCATTTATGGAGTGATGATGAAGAAGAGATGTAGCCAGGCCGTGGTGAAAAATTTCGTCGTTGAGCTCTTAAAAGGAAGAGAGCGAGGGTTATTGCGAACCCTATGCGGACGCACGTGACTCAGGGTTTACCTCCTAGAGCTGGTCAAGAGCTTTACGAAGCCTGGTGGTGAGCTCCGAGTCTCCGAATGCATTAGAAATAAGAGGAGCAACATCCTCACTGAGAAGACGCATCTCCTCTCCAGAGTGAACCCCGCTAAGCCATTTTTCAACATTGTCTTTAACTGTTTTGTCTTGTGTCTCTAGATATAAGTGATCAAACCCCTCGATTTTAACCATATCCAAATGTCCGTCCTTCATCAATTCAATGAAATGTCTCACTGATGCCATCACCTTCATATGGCAATAAATCCTGTAAAGAAGATAGAACCCGGGCACATTTGGCACCAAAGGGATTAATATGAATGGTATTGTCAATGGCATCAATAAAATATCTCTAACAATGGCCTTCTTGTGATCCTGGTATTCCTTCGTGATCTCCGGCCTCAAAGTATCGAGAATGTGATCCGGAGTCGTCAATCCATTTGGATAATAAAAGTTAAAGGTGTCCAATTGATCGACCGCAATACCCTTAGTTTCGAAATCCATCATAAACTTCTGAGTTTCATAATTGAACCTTCTCATGTGTTTTTGCGAGGGAATTGATAGCAAACAGGTCTCCATAAAAGGCACCTTGGAAAGAGCTCCATTGACGTATTTTGTAATTCTCTTGTTGATGGTGACATCAGATTGACCAAACTTGTTCCATAGATTCTTGAACTTGCCAATCATCTTCTCTTCCAAAGTTTCCACACCTCCCGGATGGATTTCATTCGTGTATTTACAATATATGAACGTCTTCTGTGTGGTCAAAGGAATAGCATATAAATACATGCTCTTGTCTTGATTAAAGGCCTTGAAATCATTCAATGGCAAACTGAATATCTTATTCGGCTTAACTCTTTCAAAAACCCTGGAACATGTCGTGAAATACCTCAAACTCTGTGGCTTTATCATTCTGATAAAGAAGATGTGATGTTACGTAAGATGCCCTTCTCTTAACGAAACCATTGCTATGCAAATAAACCTAGATCCAAAACTTCAGCAGCCCTATAGACACAACGTGGAGCCAATACCTCCCTATGCCATAGAGAGGCTGCGGACTACGAAAGTTATGGACACAGACCTGTTCAAAGAAAATGAACTCAAATTGATTAAGAAATTGTCGGCGAATGGCAAGGTTTTCAACGATAGGGAGTTGGAATATCAGGGACAGATCAATGACCCCTTTACCTCCTCCTTCGCAGGCCAAAAATGCACAGAAAAGTGGGGGAATTTCCTTTCAAGTGTTCAACAACCCATAAGTGAATATATAGGTGTTAATGCCAGTGCGAGAGAAGATACCAATCGAATAGAGGAAGAGGTTGATCCTTTGGCCCCGCCAGAGTTGGGGTTTTATGATTTTGAAACTCCCTGGCAGGGTGACAAGAGATTACGTTCAATCTTTTGTTCGGATGAAGAAACTTATATTGAGGAGCCAATCCTCAATCCACAACAGCGAAAGTGGAAAATTAAGGAAAGGGAGCTTCGACAGAAAGCCAGTAAATGGATTGCCGATAACAAATTGACTTGGAAGGCGAAGTTGGTGCAATCCTTAATGACAAACAGTTATATCCCATTGTTCTTCAGATTGTTATTACTCACGTTGTCCTGCGTGGCGTTGGGGTTATCAGGACGTCTCATAGAAAAGAATGATCGATTAGCCTCATCTCTTATGGCAATCATTCTTCAACCAATATCAATCATTTATCTTCTCTACATTTCATATGATGAGTTCACTTCACAACCCTTGGGGTTGAGGAATCCCAAGGCTAAGATACGGTTGGTCTTATTGGATGTTTTGTTCATCATTTTTTCTTCTGCAAATGTCTCATTATCATTTCAATCCATCTATAACGCCAATTGGGTTTGTGGTCCCGAAAATGGAGATCTTTGTGATCAACAAAGATCCCTATCTGGTGTACTTCTTGTTATTCTTGTTATTTGGTGTATCACCTTTACCATATCATTGCTCAGAATTGTTAATGCTGTTAACAAGCGTTTTTCAAAAAGAGAATGGTGATTGGGGTTAGGTTTGAATTGGAGGTGTGAAAATGCTGAGCATGCTCATGATGTGTTAAGTTGTAATTTTACTTGTTTCATGTATTCTCTGTTATCCTACAGGCGAGAATAATCTGTTTATTACTTTTTTAATTTTTTAGAACCACAAATGGTGGTATGGCAGTTTGCTGAGACCATTGGATGATGTATAATGTTAATTACTTTACGTATTTGTTTTATTATCTCTAGTTCATCCAAGACTTCTGACATCTATCTGGCTACACAGCTTGCATTGCATCTTAAAATAACGACATATTTGAATTCTTCTAGTTAGGTAGATGAACGGAGAGATATTGTAGCCCAGGTGAATCACTTTGATTCACGCGCCATGTATTACACTACTAAAATTAACCCTTTCTAATTGTATCAAAACAGTCCACTTTACGCCTCATAATCTTCCCGTGTAGCTGAGTTTTTTATCGAAACCTTGTAAATTGAACTATTAAGAGTAGTATTAGTCTTCTAAGAAACTCACTTCAAACCACTCTATTATTACCAGATTTTCTGTGTTAAATATTTTACCACGTATTCAAAGATTTTGCGGCAGTTCTTCTTTTCCGTTGACTTCCAACCAACAATGGAAAATGAATTGTCGCCATGCTGAGCATGTAGTGTCACGTGACGGTCGCCAAAATTCTCTTACGTAATGGTCTCACGCCCAACTTTTCGCCACCCAATTAACTTCTTCCTCATCAGCATGTCGTTCTTGGATGAAACGTGGAGTGCTATCGAGCCCTCTCTTTTTATCATCTTAGGAGATGAAAGTGGGTCTTCGTTGGACTCGATTATGTACTCTAACACTTATACAAAGGTTTACAATTATTGCACAACTTCTTCAACTAGGAGACAACCATTAACTTCAACGGATGATTCAATAACAGGAGTTGTGAGATTGGTTGGGGCGGATCTATATGAAAAAGTTAAGTTGTTTTTAAAGATTTATTTGGATAATTTGAAACAAAAATCAAATGAAACCTTCCTAGAGTTTTATATAAGATCATGGCAAAGATTCCAGATTGGATCCAAGAGATTGAACGACATATTGGACTATTTGAATAGATATTGGGTGAATAAAGAACGCGCAAGTGGCCATAGAGACGTCTATGATATATTTTCATTATGTTTGTTATCATGGAGGGATTATAAATTCCACCCGAATTTATCGATTTTAATGAATCAATTGATGGAACAGATCAAACTACAAAGATTGGGATCAACTGATTTTATCAAAAACATCCATATTGCAATTCAATCATTTGTGTCATTAGGATTTGAAATCAACGATTTGAAGAAGACAAACCTATCGGTGTATATAAATGATTTTGAAAAGACATTCCTAACAGAAACTCATAACTTTTACAATGAAGAGAGTTCGAAATATATCACCGAAAATGGGGTTGTGAATTACGTCATTCGTGCTCAGCTGAGGATAGATGAAGAATTGAAGAGACTGGAGGATTTAAACGATCATACAAGAAGACCTTTGAATGATGTTTTAAATTTTGTTCTAATCCAAAATCATCAAGAGGAAATTAGAAATGAATTGGATACTCTATTAGATCAAGAAAGATATGATGATGTGAAAAGGATTCATAATTTATTGAAAAGAGTGCCATTGACGATCCCACCATTATTAGAAAAATTGCAAAAATACATTGAAAATCAAGGTTTTGAATCGATAATTCAATTGAAAAATCAACATCAATTAGAGCTCAAGGAGAATAATAATTTGAAAACAAAAAAGAGGGTGGATATTGATTCCAAAAAGTACATCAAAACCCTGATAGGAGTTTACGAGAAATATAAAAAGGTGGTTGAATTGACCTTCGATAAAAATGAATCATTTGTTAAGGCTTTGGATTCAGCATGTCAAACCTTCATTAATAAGAACGTGATTGCAACGCCGACTCCAAAATCCAATTCAAAAACCTCATTTTACTTGGTCAAATATATAGATGAAATGTTGACAAAGAATAATTCATTCCTAACAATTGATGAAATGATGATAATATTCAACTTTTTAAATGATAAGGAGGCCTTCGAAATTTGGTACAGACGTTATCTTTCAAAGAGATTATTATCTGGTAACATGACGCCAGATGAAGAAGAATTGGAGGAATTGGTGATTCAAAGATTGAAAAACGCAAATTCTGTCGAATACACAAACAATTTGACAAAGATGTTTAACGATATTAGAACATCGAAAACTTTGGGTGATTTCTACAGGGAGAAGGTTTCACAATTACCCAATGGTGATGATTATCTAACCGGGTTAGATCCAAAAATTTTGGATAGTTCATCTTGGGAAACCGCCATTAAATCAACAGATGATGAATTGATTATACCAAAAGAATTGGTTGAGAGCAAGGAATTCTTTGAGGAATGCTACAAGGGTAAACATAATGGTAAACAATTGGAATGGCTTTGGAATAAATCAAGGTTGGAAATTAAGGCTAATTTATCGAAACCTGGTAGACCTCCATATTTATTCACGTTAACAATGTTCCAATATACCATTTTATTGACTCTTTGTACTTTCAAGGATGATCAAGGTGTTGAAGAGTTATCGTTGGTTCAAATTCTAGATAATACGGGTTTAACCAGCGAATCATTCAAGAATAATATAATGCCAATGATTAAGAATAAATTGATCATACAATCCCCACCATTGGAAAAGAACATCTTGAACGATGATACAAAATTCAAATTGGTTGATGAATACACCTCTAAGAAGATCAAGATCAATTTTGCCCAAAGCGTCAAAACAGGTGATGCCAAATCTGAGGAACGTGAAGCAAATAATGAAGTTGTTTTGAAGAAACAACAAATTTTAAATGCAACAATTGTGAGATTGATGAAGTCTAGAAAGGAATTGAAACATGAGATTTTGAATATGGAAGTTTTGAATATGATCGATAGATTCAAGCCAAAGATGGGCGAGATAAAAAAGAGCATTGAAATCTTAATTGAGGAGGGGTATTTGGAGAGAAGTGACGATGGAAAGAGTTATACTTATCTAAGCTGAGTAAACTTGAAGTTTGAAAGTGATGCCGTGGGTAGAGCGTATGTCCTCATATTCCCAAGTATAAGATCATTGGCTGAGTATCATGGGAACTGGGAAGTATGGGTAGGACCATTAATGAATTCTGGAGCAAAATACACTTATCTCTTTTCCACTACACCCGTAGAGCATTCGCCAATTTGGTGTTGGCTTTTAATAGATAACCTAATTTGAAAAACTTGCATTGATATGATTCAAACTCTATCGCCAATAAGGCATCTTTCAAGTTGAAAAGAACACGTGTAAGTTTTCAATTTGATCACATGTTTTTTCATGCAAGACAGATGAAGATGCGTCCGCATGCATAGATGTGGCTAAATCGAAATATTTACCTTAGAGAACTTTTGAAAGCATCAAATAACAGCTTATAACGTTTGAGGCGTATTAGTGTGTCGCAATCCCCTCCCCCGCTCACCCGGACCTACCACCTGCATCATTTCTATTTTTTCAGCCTTCTCTTGTTTTTAATGTTTCGGCCGAATAATGGTCGGGATCTAAGAGCCGAAAACAAATTGCTCCCAAAGTTTCCATCATGCAGGGAGGGAATATACGACGGCTGAAATTCAGTTTTCGGCAATAAAATATATCCCTTTTGGGTTTAGGTTAAGAGCTGATTGAGATGTGGTCTGATTGCTATTTACTTTTATACGAGCCAATCAATGTTTTAATTGCGTGTGTTGGTAAATTTGTGCCTTGGGCCAAAGTAAATGAGAGGGCAAGAAGCTCAACCCCCAAGGGAAATAAAATGGTTATTTTTGGCATTTTTCCCTTTAATCATAGTGGTATAGTAGTGACTCAGTGTATAGAACTATTTGGAGTAATAGCGATCCCTTTGGTGGACGATTCCAGCTTGAGAGCGGTTTGGGCGTGGTCTTATTTCATGCCACGTAGTCAATATGCACAGTGGTGGCTCAAATTATGCAGAGAAAAAATAGGGTCGACAACTCTCCTTGATTGCGTTTCGTCAATACACGAAGATCATGATCATAAAATCTTTGTTGTTTTTAATGTAACGGTTGATTTGAGAGTGTAGACGTGTAATAAAAACATTTGAAGCAATAATATAGCCTTTTATAGGTTAATGCAAGCTTGAGAGCGGATTGCGAGTGGTGTGATCTCATCATATGCATTCTATGCTCAGCTGTGGCTCAAATCATGCAGAAAACAATGCGGCTGGAAATCACTCACATGTTGGCGCCATTTTCAGCAATTCATTCTAAAAACCGAAAACACATATGTTTCAAAGTCTTGATGGGTTGGTAGGAGAAAGCTCTGAGCCAAATAAAATAATTTGGGGCTGTTTAGGAGAATTCAAGCTTAAGAGTGGATTGCGTAGCCTGATCACAATTGTTTTTCGTTCCTCTGTGGATATTTTGCTCAGCGGTGGCTCATTATGCAGTGCGCCAAAATAAATAAAAAGAAAAGAAACTTAAACCTCGAAAGTAAAATAAAATGAGTTATTTTATGATCTTTTTTTGTTTCGGGTGCTGCTGATAGTATTGAATGTTCAAACAAGTCTTGCTGGTAAGAATACCACATTGAAAAGTTAAATTTATGTCATTCCCAAAAATTGCACACACTGCAGGAAAAAAAATGTAGGCTGAAACTGTCTCATATCTCGGTCATGTTTTCGGCTCATAAATTAAATCAAGTGATAAAAACAATAAACAGTATAAAAAGGACGGAAAGGCCATCCTGAAATCACCATATTTTTGTGAATTCTCAAGATTAAAGAGACGAAATGAGAATTCCAAGCATTGCTTTGGTCCCTGTTTTGATATTGTCTCTGCTCACGAATGTGACCAATGCTGTCTCTACTTATTACTCGGCAAGTGCATGTGGGGTTACACCAACTGGAACTGGATTTCTAGTGAAATACTACGGTTATACTTACTTAGCTGTAAGTTTCTCAACACCTGCATATATGGCATCAGGTTACTTAACTGAGACTTACTACACTTCTGCAACAGGTGTCATTTCTCCAAGTTTTAGTTTTCCTGTTAACAGTGAAGCCGCTACAGGGAATATATATGGTATGAATGTGCATGTCAGTCACTTTGTGTTTGAATACACTGCCTTTTTCAAGCCTCCCCAAACCGGTTTATACCTCTTTTCTCTTATAGACATTGATGATTCCGCAATGGTTTGGTTAGGTTCAGGGGCTTTTGAGTGCTGTACACCCGATGTGGCCGAATCAATACCGTCAGATGCAGCCGATACGTTCATTGTTAATGCTGTGAAGGTTAGTACTTCCGCTGCACCAAGTTATGCCGCATACGTTTACCTTGAATCTGGAGTCTATATTCCTCTGCGTATTGTTTACGTCAATTCTCAAAATGTTGCATGGTTGGACTTTGAAATTACATATCCAGATGGGACCGTCCTTACTGATTTTAGTGATCTGGGTGCTCCTGTTGTGGATTCAAGCAACTGTGTTGAAACTACCATTTACGAGTTTTCTCTTACTACGACCACTTCGGGTTCTGGCGCTCCCACCACCATTTTATCAACTTATACCAATGGTAATGGTGATTTGACTACAGAATATGTTGTCATCGATCCATACCCAACGGTAACCATTACGTCAGGCTCTGCAGACGTGTTTACCACTTTATCCACATATACAGACGGTAATGGAGACTTGACCACGGATTATGTTGTTGTCAACCCATACCCAACGGTAACCATTACGTCAGGCTCTGCAGACTTGTTTACCACCTTATCCACATATACAGACGGTAATGGAGACTTGACCACGGATTATGTTGTTGTTAACCCATACCCAACGGTAACCATTACGTCAGGCTCTGCAGACTTGTTTACCACCTTATCCACATATACAGACGGTAATGGGGACTTGACCACGGATTATGTTGTTGTCAATCCATATCCTTTCACAACCATCACCACGGGTTCTGCAGATCCATTCACCACTTTATCTACATATACCAACGATAATGGAGACTTGACCACGGATTATGTTGTTGTCAACCCATACCC